>CM042995.1:22570071-23170071 GCA_023678885.1 Pogostemon cablin
CGCCAATTAATTTTCACGCGTAGCCCACGATCAACAGGTTCCAATTGCTGAAAATCGTCGATCGCTACTGCTTCTTATCTGACTGCCGATCCGATTCCAACCGCTCCAAATTTGTTGCTGATTAATCCAGACAACACTTGCGGAATCAAGAATCCCGCTGCTTCCGGCGCATCCATCTCCGAAGAGAATCTTCCTCTTCAATCCAATTACGAATGCCGCCGTCACTTCTGCCAAGAATCACTTCTTGGAACTTTCTCCACCGGTTTCTTGATCTCCACCGCTTCCCGAATTTTTCGCCGCTAGGAGATCACCGCGGTGTTGGCAATCACCACCTCTTATACTTCTGATCCTCCGAACTGCCGCCGAAGGCTTCCTTCTCCCTCTCCCTGATCTGATTTCTTCCCTCTCGTTGATCTGCAAGAGTTGTCTACTTTCTTGCATCTCATATCGTTCTTCATCGTCACACCGAATCAGATTTCATATCCTCTGAAACCCGCTTTCAACCTTCATGGAATCACCATCTTGATCTTCAATTTCCATCTTCTTCCTTGGCCTGCCCTTCTTCCCACAGACGGCGCCAATTGTCGTGAAATTGGGGCAGGTAGATGATTGAAGAAACAACTAAACAAATGAAGATTTAAACCTAAACTATGAACGAAGAAATGAAACGAGAACACGAGAGGATTTACGTGGTTCGGAGATGAAACTCCTACGTCCACGGGAGAGAGATCTTATTGCTACATTATTGTGGAGGTGATTACAAGTGATTAAAGCTGATAACTCAGCTTATATACAACACATAAGCCAACTGCCAAAGTTATTGGACCAATTCGCTGAACCGACTTTGAGCCTTCAGTTTGTGTACCAAACGGTTACCAAACTGAGTGAAACTACTTCCACCTAACAGCTTATGTGTCAAGCTTTCCATCCATATGCTCAACCGCTCCTAACTCATCCGTTTAGCCATCCAAAATATCTGCTGAAACTGCCCTGCTCACCCAGTCACTGGTCCGACCACGTTGCCTTTGGTTCGACCTTCACAGCATGTCGAACCAACCTCGAACCTATCTCAATCTTCTGAGGTTCGACCACGACGTGTTGGGTTCGACCTGTTCCAGTAGGTCGAACCTACCTCGAACCCACCTCGATCTTCTGCGGTTCGATCACGACGTGTTTGGTTCGACCTGCTCCAGCAGGTCGAACCTAAGTCGAACTCATCTCAAACTGCTTTGGTTCCATGCATGCACTTGATACATCCATGCAACTTGATCATACACGATCTAAGTATGCATGACAACCTATTCATACAACTTCACCATGCATGAATGAGGTTTATACTTAACAGAGGTCTAGGCCCACGACATGACCGTTGGAGTGGTCGCAAGTAACCCCGTCCCACGAGCAGCAATCGCGCCTTCTCTGGTTCCAAGACATCATCTTGGAGTAGTTGCTTGGGCCACCACACATAGAGTGCCGTAGTTGTGGAGGGGGAAGCAGTGATTGCTTCAGTTGAAGCAGCCAATAGCTCTCCTCTTCATGGCACAACTCATGATTCCGGATACTATTGTTACTAACCAAATTATGTTGAGAAAACCCAGCATGGTATTGCAAAAAACTAATGATAATACGCACCCATAAACAATACCACTTCATCTCTTCTTTTATCCGTCGTTTGGACAATTAAGTTGAGTTTTTTTTTTTTTTTTTGGTTTGAGATGTTTAGAAAGCCTATCTCATTTTGAACCATATATATATTACTCATGAGCAATTTCCCCTCAAATAATTCCCACATCATGGAAGGCTACTTTTGCTTAAAGAATTCAAAGAAGATAGAATTTTGTTTTATCCAAAAAGTTAGGACAAGTTTGTGGTGCCCTCTCTTTCCAACAAAAATTAAATTTGTCAAGGAAGGTTGGAACTATATTTATAGAAAAAAGTATACGACTTCACGAAATTCATAGCATAATATTATAACGTTTGGATTGTTCTGTCTGAACAAGACATCCAAGTGGGTCGATTAATTGATATAAAATTTTTATTTTTGAAACAAAATAATAAATACCTATCTTGATATGGCTAAAGTATGTTTGGATTGAGCTTATAGTAAAAAGTTGGTTTTGATTTTATAGTATGTTTGATTTGTAGAGTTATGGTGGGAAAGGATTTTGAAAAGGTGATGAAATTGTAATTTTACATTATTTTTGTGATTGGATGATTGAAAAGTATAGAGTGAAAATAAAAAGTATGATGGATAGAGTATGTTTTAATTGAAAAAATGGACTACTATTTAAATTGAGTTATGTGTTATAGGTAGATTTTATGGATTTGTAATACAAATTATAATACAATAAAAATTATATGCTTTTTAATTAAAAATTAAAATCTTGATTTATTATAAGCTAATAATTAACATAAACAAAAATATCTCGTATTATAGTTAGACCTACAAATTTTAAAATCCACATAAACTCGACCAACAACTGAGACTGCATCTCTAATAATCAAATAGACAGAACAAAATGGACAGCTGAGACATCATTCAAACCCAAATAAATATTACTACTCCCTCTATTTCAAAAATACTTGCACTCTTTCTATTTTGATCCATCCCAAAAATATTTGTACACTCTAAAAAAAACAATACTCCCTCTGTCTCATTTCAATCTTTATATATTTCCAATTTGGACATCTCATTTCAATCTTTACATTTCCTTTTTGATAGATAGGACCCACACAAATTAACTTTTTCTCTCTCCATAACCCCATACTTCACACTAATACAACTTCCATTTTATATTAAAATATTATTTCTTTCACCTCACTACACATTAAAATACTACATTCCTTAATCCACGTGCAAAAAGCAAACGTAAAGTTTGAAACTGGACGGAGGGAGTACACAATATCAATAAATTTTGGAGTGGAATTGATAAGTATGAGAGAGGAGCCTGGCCATGTCTCAACCCACATTCGACAGTCATGTAGGAAGCTGTTTGAGGTCGAGTCATGTGGGCCCAATCAAATATGGTGAATGAATGGGATGTAAATTGAATGGAATTGTTTGTCAGCTTGCCACGTAATTCATGCCTTGGAGGCCCAACTCCATGTTAGGAATTGAGAAAGAAATAGTGGGGCCCATTAGTAATCTATCATGCATTTTCTTAGGAATTGAGAAAGAAATAGTGGGCCCCATTAGTAATCTATCATGCATTTTCTCATCACCATTCACCACGTGAATTCCATAATTGTGAGAAGAGGCTGATTGCTTACAGAAGGCAGTTTTCACGTGAAAGACCCAGTAAAGTTTGACCATCCAAAGCCCAAATCCAATACTTAAAAAAACCCATGTCTTGCGATTTCCACTTACATGTCCAACACTTTATTGCGTTAGCGCACAAATTTATGTCCACGAAAGCAACTTCATTGTATAACTCATGCCATCTATGACCCAAATATGTACTATAACAACCAATTATCTTATCTTTTCTTTATTATTATTTTTTAAATTATCACGTCATATCCACGTCTCCTAAATTGTTGCTTGAGTGAGGCTTGCGTGCACCCGGGCGCACGGAACACATTCCGTGCGCCTTTAGAAATTTTGTATTATAGGTAAGGGTACATTAATTTGGTCTAAAGGGTATACACTTTAATTACTAAAAGGTACACAATTTTGTTCTAAAGGGTATACACTTTTCATTAATATTTTTTTTTCTTTAGAAAATAAAGGGTACACATTTTTATACTAAAGGGTATACAATTTAACACAAAATTCTAAAGGCGCACGGAGTGTTGTTCGTGCGCCCAGATTTTTCTTTAGAAAATAAAGGGTACACATCTGTATACTAAAAGGTATACAATTTAGCACAAATTTCTAAAGGCGCACGGAAAGTGTTCCGTGCGCCCGGGTGCACAGGAGCTTTTGCCTTGTTGCTTTGACCAAACGCTGTTGGTAATGTAATCCTTATTTTAAATCCTCACATTTAAATTGAAAAAATAAATAAATAAAATGATATTTTATATTATATTAATTTAATAATATTCGTTAATTTAAATGTTATAGATTACTTTAGAGAAAAAATATTATTTTTTATCAGTATATATATATATATATATATATATATATATATATATATATATATTATCTTCAGTCTTCACCATATTTTAATTCTTGATTCATGTATTCTTTCTCCTTTTTTCCTTTTCTTTTAGTAATTTTATTTAATTTTGCAAATTTTAAGTTGAATTTTTTCTCTCGAAAATCTCAATTTTTGTCCTTTATTTCTAAAAATAAAATAAAAAAAGAAATCAGATGCTAAACTTAAGTTTTGCAATAAAATAACTAAAATTATTAAAGGTTATAATTGAAATATTGAAATGTCCCTATCAGATTCAAACATATTGCATGTAAAAAGAAAAACTAATTATATTGTGCACCCATATACAAATATATACAAAAACATACTACAATTAAGAGAAAAAATGTATACAATTTAATTGTTAGTTTTTTAATGAAAAATTGAGTGTAAAAAAATATATAATTATTAAAAAATATGTATACGCTATTGAATAAAAGTTATACACATATGAATGTTAGTTTTTTATTAAAAAAATTTAGTGTGAAAAAATATATAATTATTACTAAACACGTATATAAAATAGAATAACATTTATACAAAATAGAATACAAAGTCATACACATATGGGTGCACCCTTGCACCCGGATGCACCTAATATACACTAAAAAAAAACTAAAACTTATATGCTCCGAAACACTGTACATTCAGATACTCTTTAGTACTCCTTAAATATTATACTCGAGAAAATTTCACTTTAGTCCCAAGAAAATTGTTTAACTGCAAAAATAGTTCCATACCTATAGACTTGTCCTAAAAGTTTCACTTTTGGTCCTACTGTTAATTCTACGATTGAAATCGTTAAATCATAAACAAGTAAAAAAATATTATTTTGGGGAAAATTATACATTTTCCACTGTAAAATTAACACAACAATCCTCAATTACTTTACATTCCATAATTTTCCACAAATAAATTAAATTCACATAGATTTGTCAATCCATTCAATAATTCATCAATTAGATCTATTTTTATTACATCAATAATCATCCATTTGAAATTCGTGATTCCTTTAAAAGAATCATTAATCAATCAACTTCTTATCTAAAAAATTGTGGCATTTTAATCCCAATCAAAGAACCTTTATTTGTTGAATCTTTAGAATGGCATTTCATGATTTTGAGCCACACAGTTGATGGATCGAAATAATTTTATATTTTGATATCATAGAAATGAATAAAAGAGTTATTGAATTCAATATCCATTAATTACCTTCTTATTCATTGGTTGTATAAGCTTAATAGAGAGTTCAACCTACTATGACAATGTTGAGAGTGGAATTTCACGTATTTTAGGTCTCACATTACACCGTTTTTGATAAAATGTGGCCATGATTTTGTATAGAATGGCATGGTTTTCATATCTTGCATAATTAAGATGCTACCAAGGTGTTTTGTTGAGTTTTGAAGGGTAAAACATGATCAAAAGTTCAAAGATGGAATGAGGAGTGAAAGTGAGAAGGAATGCTGAAAAATACAGTCCATGTTGCATAAATTTTTGTATTCTTATAGAAGTCCAAATTGATCATATGATATATGGTTGGAAAGCCACAGAAGAGAGGGTCGTTTTGACGTAAAGAACACCCCAATTGGATTCCAAACGAGAAAGTTATGATCAAAGCGCTAACGTCGCACATGCTGTACCGAGCATCCACTTTGCATGACTTTTTACATATTCAAATGTTAGAGTTTCTGAGAGTTCTTTATATGGATAGAACGCCAAGGAAAAGAGGAACGCTTGAGCGTAAAAACCATTCAAATTGGAGTCCGTATGAAGAAGTTATGCTCAAAACGGTGAAATCGCGCAACGCAGTCTCCGCAGCTCGAGAGGTCGCTTGGCTCGAGCGGAACCCTCATTTTGCGAATTTCCAGCCGAGTGGGGTGCCCTCAGAGCCTACACGACGTTCCGATTTCACCCATATGCTGCTCGGCAGGTTTGGGGGCCGCTCGGCCATAAGCTCGGCTCGAGCAAGGTGCCGAGCGGCCCAGTTCAGGGCCCAGACGGGGCCTGTTCGATGCAGCAGTGTATATATACCCTCAAATTGCGATTGTGAAGCAGTTTCGTCATGAAAACAGCCCTGCATCCATCTTAGAAACAATTAGGGAGATCGAGACGTCAATCGGAGAGAGCCCAGCCATAAACCATCATCAATCCACACTCCTATCACACCCATATCATATTACAATCTGATTTCATCCTCCATCCAATTCCACAAGGGTTTCAAGTGCTAATTAAGGGAAAATCAAGCAATTGAAGAGACGGAGAAGGAACGTGAGATTGCTCCTACACTAGGGTTTCACCATTCCTATCTATTCCTTTCTATTACTTTGATTATTGTTATGAATTGCTTAGCCATGAGGATTGCTTGTAATCTCATGGGCTAATTTCCTATACAGTTCTAGGGTTTGATGGATTGATTTAATTGATTTGGGGATTTAGACCAAAGATTGAAATTTTATGCAGTTGACCTTTTGATTTTACTTATTTTATTAAGACATGCTTTTCTGCTTCGTAACGTCTTCATAATATATTCATGACATCCGCTATAATGCTTGGATTATTGTGTTAGCTTGTGTGCGTTCATGATTGGTATTGTCTATCTGTTAGGGATTAGAGTAGCTCCGCTATAAGCACTTTAATTTCATGAACTGGTTAATCAAATACTTGATTAGTTTAGTGGAACAATGCAATTAGACAATCAAGTAGGAAGTGAATAGAACCTTGTAGTAATTCCAGAAAATATCTTGTTAGTCGGGCTTACCATCTGGAGGTATTGTTGTTCGCTGGATTAGTATCTAGGAATAAGGCTTGGTAATATTTGCGCACCTTAGGATTTAAATCAGATTATACTGTTAGCTTAGAATCGAATCATATTAGGTGGGATAACAGGGATATGTGGTGTATTTTCAGTGAAACTGCATGAATGAACAATCGTAAGTTTAATAACCCAAATTAATTGGTCTCTACCTGATACCTTAGAACTGTTCGTTATCTCTTGATTAGAAACTTGTTTTTATTTTTATTGCCTTTTAATTAATTTAGTTATTTATATTTTCAGTAATTTAGATAATTAATTCATTACAAAATCACTTTGAAAATCGGTTACACAATTCTGATTAATTAGTAATTCATAGTAAATAAATAATTAACTGTCTTAGCGGGATCGATAATTTAACTTGGGTACTTGCTACTACAATTGACATCCTTATACTTGAGGATTTAATTATAGTGCGCAGAAAAAGCCTATCAAGTTTTTGGCGCCGTTGTGCCGGGGACAGTTTTAATTATTTATTTTCTTTTATTATTTAGTTAATTAGAATATTTTCTTTGGGATTTAATTATTTTACTTTGGATTTTTCTTGAAGTTGCATGCAAACTAGGTCAAAGACGAGAGCACAAGATCTTGAATTTGATCCGGAAATTGAAGCTTCTGAGAGGAAAAGAAGAGTAAAATCAAAGAATACCAAAGCACCTCCTAAAGCAATTTTAGAGGAGGAAGAAGTGCAGATTGAGAATCAGGCTATCCTAGAAGAGGCTGAATCGGAGTTTGAATCAGAATTTGAGACAGAACCTGAAACAGCATCAATGGGAGAAAGAGTCGATGAGGATGACATCATCATCCGAGAAACTTTTAAGTCCACCAACCTAGGAGGATCAGGCATAGTTGGAGCCGTTCGAGCTAATGAAGCGAACGACATAAGGCCAGCCCTGATCAATATGGTGGAGAGAAATCCCTTTGCCGGAGGCGTTTTTGATGAGCCCTATGGCCATCTTAAGCGTTTCAACAGCTACATGGATACAGTGAAAGCTGCTGATGCTACTAATGATAGATGGAAGATGAGGCTTTTTCAGTTTTCATTGGTTGATAAGGCAAGGGAGTGGTATGATAAGCTAAAGGCAGACAGTTGCTCAAACTGGACTGAGTTGCAGCAGTTGTTCGTGGATCGATTTATGCCACCAGGAAAGGTTCTTTTACTGAAACAGGAGATCAATCAATTCAAGCAGCGGAGAGATGAGTCATTTGGAGAGGCTTGGGAAAGGTTTACTGATGCATTGAGGAGATGCCCACAGCATGGATTCAAAAAGTCTCAACTCATCAGTGTCTTCTGTAATGGCCTTGACAACGAATCTAGAGTGTTGGTTGATGCTTCTGCGGGAGGAATAATTTTTGGCAAAACATCCAATGCCGTAGAGAAATTATTTGATGATATCTCTTTGAACTCAAGGGATTGGCCATCTGAGAGGATCCGAGGGACTTATATACTTGGTAAAGTTGCAAAGGTTGAAGAGAAATTTTCTGAAGCTGATAAGAATGATAAGGTTGTCGTTCAATTGGAACAGATGAATAAGAACCTGATTACTCTGATATCAGGTAATAATGAGGGAGGCAACCGAGGGTCTGCAAGTGATGATGTGGTGATGAACCTTCAAGAGGTCGAGGATGTTAATTGGGCTATGGGGCAGAGTCTTCAGGGTTCGAGAGCTCCTCAAAATTGGCAAGGAAATAGGTACCCTCAAGGTAATTCGAACCAGAGGAATATCCAAGGGGGAGGTCCTAATAATCAAGGAGGCAATTGGCAGAATCAGAGGCATGAGAACTTCTCTTATTCAAATCCGAATAATGCAGTTCCATATCCTCCTAATTTTGATCATGGCGCTAAGACTGAAGAAGGGAAGTCCAGAATTGACGATGTGTTAGCAAGATACATGAAGAAGAATGATGCCGACATAAACAAGATCAATAACTGCATTGTTCTCATGGATTCGAATATGACCAAACAGAATGAGGAAGTGAACAAGCAGTTGAAGAATTTGTCATATAACATAGGGGAGATCTCCACTACAGTAAATCAGCAGCAAGTGCAGTTGCAGAAAGGAAAGTTTCCTTCGGATACGGAAATCAACCCAAAGGAGAGTGTTAATGCGATCACGTTGAGATCCGAGAAGCATTGTAAAGGTCCAAAACGGATGCAGGACGTTACAGAATAGAAGCCGGACGAAACAGGGGTGGAGCAGAACGAAGATGATGCCGCTCGGCTACCCACTCGCGGCGAGCTAGCTGCCGAGCAGGATCAACCTCCGCTGAGTGGCCCGCCAGCCGGTTCAGAAGGGCCCTCCGGTTCGTTTGAAACCCGGCTCGACTTAGTTGGACCTCAGCTCGAGCCGAGCGAGCCGGCGAGCCATCCTCCGGGATTTCCTGCACGTCCGACTTCTGTACAGAGTCAATCTGATCTGGAAATTTCTGATAAAAAGTGGCAGAGAGCGAAGAAACTGAGAGAAGCGGAACAGGTATTTGAGAGAGACAGTTTGGGACTTCCAATTACAAAGGTACCAATTCCTTTCCCTCAAAGATTCATGTCAAAAAGCCTTGATGAGAAGTTCCGTAAGTTCACTGATGTTATGAGGGATGTCCAAGTCACTATTCCTTTCTCGGAAGCATTGGAAGAGATGCCACATTATTCAAGGTTCATCAAGGAACTTATCTCCAGAAAGAGGAAGCTTAACAGTGTGGAGACAGTGAATTTGACAGAGAACTGCAGCTCTATTATTCAGAAAAAGCTTCCAGAAAAATTGAAGGATCCAGGGAGCTTCATCATTCCCTGTGAGATTGGAAAAGGACCATCTAGGAGAGCACTGTGTGATTTAGGAGCCAGTATAAATTTGATGTCTTTATCAGTGTTCAAGAAGCTTGGTTTGGGAGAGTTGAAACCTGCGTCTGTTGCCCTACAGTTAGCAGATCGATCGTTGACATACCCCGAGGGAGTGATTGAAGATGTGCTAGTGAAGGTGTCGAATTTGACTTTTCCTGTGGATTTCCTTGTACTTGACATGGAGGATGAAAAGGATGGTGCGCCTCTAATCTTGGGGCGTCCATTCCTTGCAACTGGAAGGGCTCTGATTGATGTGTTCAAAGGAGAGTTGAGGCTTAGGGCTGATGATAAGGAGATTGTCTTTTCTTTGAATAAGGAGATGCAGTGGCCCACGGATCAGCAGCAGTGCAAGTCTGTGGATGTAGTGGACACAGAGCATGATGAGAACTTTATCCTTTCTGATGCAGAGTTTGAGAATTTGTCTAATGATGCATGTATTGATTATCTTGAGAAGCTATTTTCATTGGGCAATGCTAGTGTGAATCGGAATAAGAGGTCCACTGTTGAAGTGGGGATGAAGCCTGCTGCTAAGGAAGAGAAGCAAAAGAGCCAAAGCATTGAAGTGGTAGAGGAGATCGCAGGACCAGGCGTATCTCTTACTTTTCCTACTACTAACTCTAATGAGATATTTGATAATCTTTTAGTTGCAGTAAAGATGGATGATCCATATTTGAAGCCTCCGAACATACCTCCGGATTTTTATTCTTATATTGATGTTGAAAATTCTAACTTGTTTGATCCTTATTTTGCTACGCAGGTTGAGCCTACAATTGAATGGAAGATTGACAAGAAGGAATCAAGCCAGTCATGGGAGGAAACGAATTTAAAGAGTCATATTTCAGTGACAAAGAAGGGTGAGATGGTTAGTACAGAAAATAAGAGAGGATGGAAGTACTTGAAAGTAAAGATGAGAGAAGACTATCCTCCGATCCAGTAGTTGAAAAGAGGTATCCCTTCGTGACTCTCCGACGTTAAACATGAGCGCTTGTTGGGGGCTGTCCCTCCCGTTTTAGTTGCTTTTATATGTTTGTGTTGGTGTAGAAATTTTATTAGATGAAGCTTGACTGCGGTATATATTTCTTTGCAAACTTAGTGTCTCACTTTGTTTGATCTAAGTTTGGGGGGAGGTTACGTACATACCTTGTCTTGCAGGATCAAAATGGAATTTTTGCATTGTTGTTGCTTGGAGGGTCGATTTTTTGCGGATTCTTAGTATTTTTGATTTATGGGAATGTTGAGGGTTCGATTTTTTTGCGATTTTCCAAATTTCGTGTCTTGCTTTGTGGTGTTTATTGTTTTGTTTTGTGTTAATCCTAGTGTTGGTATAGTTGATTTTTGATTCTCTAGGATGATTTTCTGATTTTTCTTGGCACTTGATTATATCTGTGATTGTGATTGAGAAACAATTTAATATTGTGCTTGGATATTGAGATACTTGAAATTTATTTATGTGCATGAAAGTTTAGCTATGTAACTTTATTAGGAGTGCTCATTCATTCCCACAGCCATGTGAGATTTTGAGCCTTTTGAAATCATGACAAATTGCATGATTCAGTTTATTCTTGTGAGTGTCGTTCATACACACGTATTCTAGAACTTGGCTTTATATCTTGCTTGAAGCTACGTGTTTGACTAGACAATAGGAAATGATCTTAGGCCATCTTTGTTTTTTATTAGTCACTAGCCATATTATTTTCCTACCTAATGAAATATCCGTAGTCAACCCTTTTGAGCCTAAAAGCCTTATTTGTTGGAAGCCTACGTGATTAGCCTATTGATCCCTTTGTTAGCCTTTAAAAATCCCTACCTAGTCGATGGAGCAGAGGCCATTTTTATATGCTAAAATTGTAAATTGTTATAGCAATCAAATAACTGCTGAAAGAAGACCCTTCAATTTGCATACCTCATAGTTTGGAAGTATGAAAATTGCAAAATCACTCCATGGCAGGACCATAAATACATTAAAAAAAGTTTTGGGAATGAATGCAAATACCTTGGTACCAAAATCAAATGGTTCTCCAATTTTCTTAATATAATTTTGTAACATGTAAATGCAGCAGTGCCCAAAGTATTTCAAATATAAAAAGAAAATTAAAAATAAGGGACAATTGATGTAACCTAGTTGTTCTGACAGGTGCAATGATCACGAATCTTAACAAATTAAGCAAAAAAAAAAAAAACCGACTGGATACAATGATAAGCACATAAAGTTTGTGTTCAAAACTCTACCTAATACACTTAATTAATTAAAAAACATTAAAAAAAAAAAAGTAAACAACAATAAGCAAAAACAGAGTATTTGAAATGGTTTGCACACACAGCAAAGATATATATATATATATAGTATACCTGATCACCTTCCACCATGCAGTATCATGCGAGTTCTCTTCTTCTTCCGCCTTTTTAGAATGATTGCTGCTTCTACATACACGAATCTTGCCACACATTCAGGCTTTCCAATAGAGACCATCACATATCCCAATACAAACCCCAACAATATGCCACAACCATACCCCATCACCACTGCCTTCCAAGTGAACCCTCCCATGATTCCAGAATCTTCTTCTTCATCATCATACAGTCCTCCTGCTGCTCTCCCATCCCCACAGCTTTTCGTGAGCGGAAAACCACATAGCCCTGAGTTGCCAATGTAGGAGTCATTTGAGAATGTTTCAAACTGGTTGCCCATTGGAATTTGTCCCACCAAATGATTTTGTGAAAGATTCAAGACTGCTAGAAAGGTGAGGCTCGTCAACGTCGGGGGAATCCCTCCTGTGAGCTGGTTGCTGGAAAGGTCCAAGTGCTCAAGTTTTGTCATACTCCCGAGTGCTCCAGGTATGGTGCCATTGATGTTGTTGTGGGATAGATTCAACAGGCGGAGAAAACTCAGATCTGTGATTGCTTCTGGAATGTGGCCATGGAAGTTATTCCTTGACAAATCAATGGTGATGAAAATGCGCAACACTTTGGTGAACTCCACCTCGAATCCCTTCACTGTTAATGTCATGGAAAAATCATATCCTCTGATCCCTAGATATGACCCAGATGTTGCATCTTCACTTCGCCTTTTCATTGCTTCAAGTCTTGCAAAAACTTCATTGGGTAAAATGCCAGTGAAATTGTTGTCGGATAAGTCAATGACTTGGAGATTACTTATCAAATTGTTAGATACAAGGGGACCGTGGAAGTTGTTAGATTTCAAAATTAGAACTTTCAACGAGGTAAGATTTCCAAGCCACCAGGGGAAGGTGTCTCGTATCATGTTGTTTCCCACATCAATAACTTCCAGATGAGTGCAATTGACCAAAGATGGAGGCAATGGTCCCTCAAACTGATTGTCATTCAAAGCAAGACTAACCAATTGGCTAAACTTACCTCCTATAAAAGCTGGAGGGATTTTTCCTTGAAGTTGGTTCATCCGCAAGTCAAGAATATAAAGATTGCCAAAGATGTTTCCATCGCATTCAGGAATGGTCCCTGTGAATTTGTTGTTAGACAAATTGAGAATACGGAGATCTGTCATGTTACAAATAGATGATGGAATTGTACCCTGGAGTGAGTTAGAGTGAAGATCTAGAGACGTGAGGCCTTGGAGTTGGTGCCAGGGTAGGTTACTTGCATTAGTAAGATTGTTCATGGAGAGATTTAACTGTCGCAGGTTGGTTAAATTTTTTAAAGAGTTTGAGAACTCTTTGATCTCACAAGTGGACAGCTCCAACGTGTCTAGACTAGGCGGTAGAGTTAGATTTACAAGTCCGTGGTGGTGCTCTGTTATTGTGTTATGGGAAAGAGAGAGATATTTAAGCAAAGTGAGGTTATAGAAAGAGTCATGCTGGATATTGAGTTGATTATAACTCAAATCAACTACTAAAATATGGGAGTTGAACTTGTCAATTTCTCCAGAGAGCCTATTATAAGAGAGGTCTAAATACTGTAATGAAGGAAGGGTGAGAAGCCATGATGGCACAGTACCTCGGATATAGTTACCTGATAATATGAAATATGTTAAGTTTTGAAGTCCTGTGCCTGCTCCCAAGGTAAGAGGCCCCGTCAACTTATTTGATGAAAGGTACAGATGTATGAGGTTTGACATGTTGGAGAGAGATGTAGGAATTTGGCCCCTCAACTTGTTTGATGCAAGGTACAGGTATTGAAGTTGTGAGATGTTGGTGAGGGAGGATGGAATTACGCCTGTCAACCCATTACTCTGCAAGTTCACATTTGTCAGCTTTTGAAGATGTGAGAAAACATCCGGAAGCTGGCCTTGTAGATGATTCCTTGCGAGATCCAACGATGTGAGTTGGCGGAGGTTACTTATTGTAGATGGTACTTCCCCGCTCAACTCATTTCTCTTCAGGTACATCTCTGTAATCTGCGTGAGGTTCCCAATTGAGTCTGGAATGGGGCCTGAGAATTTACAGTAAGAAAGATCCATTGATTTTAAGTTGGTCATCAAACCTATAGAGTCAGGCAGCCTCCCTCACCAACATCTACCGGTTTTGGTTAGTTTTTTGCCGGTTCTTGAACCGCCGGTTCCAGTTCCGGTTAAAACCGGCGGTTCGCCGGTTGAAACCGGCGGTTCCAGTTAATCGGTGCATGTCTAGCTGCAATTCTTACTGAATAATTGTTCGCAAGAGATTTCATTTCTCTTTTAATTTCTCCATTTTTTCTGAATGGTTATGTTTTTTTTTTCTAAATTTTGAGCTACTCTGGCTTATGATCAATTGCTTGAGCTTCTCAACACTCACTCAATCTAATCCCCGATTTCTTAGTACCGTCTCACGTAGCTCTTACGTGAGACGAATAAAAAGTGTTCATTAACAAAAAGTGATACTCAATCGATGAAAAATGATAATAATGCAGTGAATTATTTTATGAACAATTTATAGTATAAATTAAAAGTGATAATATTTTATAGCGAGAGTGATAACTTTTTATAAAGAAAACGATAATAATCTTATCAATTTTTATCCATCTTGTTAAAGTATAGATCATGCATGTACAAGCTTGCATGGATGTTTTGGAGTGGTTCGACCTCGGTTCGACTGGAAGTTAGAGTCGAACCATGAGTGGCGTGATCGAACCAATGATAATTCAGAATATGGTAATGATTCGACCAAGGTTCGACCAGAAGATAAGGTCGAACCATAAGTGTCGTGGTCGAATCAAGCAGAATTGAAACAGACTTCGATTCGACCAAGATTCGATCAAGAGGTGTGGTCGAATCATTAGTGTCGTGGTCGAATCGATGAGCAGTTATAACCGAATACTGATTCGACCTTGATTCGATCAGAAGTTGTGGTCGAATCAAAAGTGTCGTGGTCGAATCAATTATGAAACTGATTAACAGAATTGCAATTCGATCAGGATTCGATCGGGATTCGATCTGGCGTCAGGTCGAATCAATATGCTGCATGTCAGTTTGAATAAGTTTGAAGAACGGTTGATGGATTGATGACTTGGCAAGTTTCTTGAGCTGTTGTTAAGTCAGTTTCAACCGCATACAACTAGCAATAACACGTGGAAAGCTTGCTGGTAGTTATGCATACATGATAAAAGGAAACAGCAACACACATCAATCATCATCTCTTCATATCAGTTTAGGGTTTCATAGAAGTTTAAGATTCAGTCTTCATCATCCTTTAAGCTTGTAACCCTCTCATCATCATAGTGATTCATTTTCTCCAAAGTGGATGTAGATCTTTAAGATCGAACCATCACATATCCGAATGCAAAGCCCAGCACTATGCCACAACCATACCCCACCACCACTGTCTTCCAGGTGAATCCTGCCATGATTCCAGAATCTTCTTCTTCTTCATCATCATACAGTCCTCCTGCTGTTCTCCCATCCCCACAGCTTTTAGTGAGCGGAAAACCACATAGCCCTGAGTTGCCAATGTAGGAGTCGTTTGAGAATGTTATAAACTGGTTGCCTGTTGGAATTCGTCCCACTAAATGATTTTGTGAAAGATTCAAGAGTGCGAGAAAGGTGAGACTCGTCAATGTCGGGGGAATCCCTCCTGTGAGCTGGTTGCTGGAAAGGTCCAAGTGCTCGAGTTTTGTCATACGCCCGAGTGCTTCAGGAATGGTGCCATTGATGTTGTTGTGGGATAGATTCAACAGGCGGAGAAAACTCAGATCTGTGATTGCTCCTGGAATGTGGCCACTGAAGTTATTCCTTGACAAATCAATGGTGGTGAAAATGTGCAACACTTTGGTGAACTCCACTTCGAATCCCTTCACTGTTAATGTCATGGAAAAATCATATCCTCTGATCCCTAGATATGACCCAGATGTTGCATCTTCACTTCGCCTTTTCATTGCTTCAAGTCTTGCAAAAAAATCATTGGGTAAAATGCCAGTGAAATTGTTGTCGGATAAGTCAATGACTTGCAGATCACTTAATAATTTGCTAGAGACATATTGCAGGGTAACGGGGCCGTGGAAGTTGTTAGATTTCAAGATTAGAACCTTCAACAAAGTAAGATTTCCAAGCCACCAGGGGAAGGTGTCTCGTATTATGTTGTTTCCCACATCAATAACTTCCAGATGAGTGCAATTGACCAAAGATGGAGGCAATGGTCCCTCAAACTGATTGTCATTCAAAGCAAGACTAACCAATTGGCTAAACTTACCTCCTATAAAAGCTGGAGGGATTTTTCCTTGAAGTTGGTTCATCCTCAAGTCAAGAATATAAAGATTGTCAAAGAAGTATCCATTGCATTCAGGAATGGTCCCTCTCAATTTGTTGATTGACAAATTGAGAAAGAAGAGGTGAGTCATGTTACAAATAGATGATGGAATTGTATCCTGGAGTGAGTTTGAGTGAAGATCCAGATACGCGAGTCTCTGGAGTTGGTGCCAGGGTAGGTTTGTTGCATGAGTAAGATAGTTCATGGACAGATTTAAGTATACCAAACTATGTGCAGATGGAAGGGAAGTGAACCAGCTGGGTATTGGGCCTTGAATTTCATTGTTGGAGAGATCTAAAGGTCTCAGGTCGGTTAAATTTGTTAAAAAGTTTGGGAACTGTTTGATCTCACAAGTGGACAGCTCCAACACTTGTAGACTGGGTGGGAGAGTAAGATTTACAAGTCCGTGGTGGTGATCTGTTATTGTGTTATGGGAAAGAGAGAGAGATCCAAGCGAAGTGAGGTTATAGAAAGAGTCAAGCTGGATATTGAGTTGATTATAACTCAAGTTAAGGTTGATTAAACTGTGGGAGTTGAACTTGTCAATTTCTCCAGAGAGCCTATTAGAAGAGAGGTCTAACAAGTATAACGAAGGAAGGGTGAGAAGCCATGATGGCACGGTACCTCGGATTGAGTTACCTGATAAATTGATTTCCTCTAAATTTTGATATCCTGCGCCTGCTCCAAAGGTAAGAGGCCCTGTCAACTTATTCAATGAAAGGTCCAGAGTTATGAGGTTTGACATGTTGGAGAGAGACGAAGGAATTTGGCCCATCAACTTGTTTGATGAAATGCCCAGGTACCATAGTTGTGTGATGTTGGTGAGGGAGGATGGAATTACGCCTGTGAACCCATTACTCTTGGCGGAGGTTACTTATTGTAGAGGGTACTTCGGCGCTCAACTCATTTCTCTTCAGGTACATCTCTGTAATCTGCGTGAGGTTCCCAATTGAGTCTGGAATGGGGCCTGAGAATTTACAGTAAGAAAGATCCATTGATTTTAAGTTGGTCATCAAACCTATAGAGTCAGGCAGCCTCCCTGAGAATTTGCAGCCATAGAGATCTATTGATTTTAAGTTGGTCATGAAACCTATAGACTCAGGCAGCCTCCCTGAGATGTTCGTATATGAGAGATCCAGTTGCTCCATAAGACGAACGCTGCTCCTGTTAAAGCTTGGCAAACTACCTGTGAGTTGGGGGTTACCTCTCAAGTTGAGGATTTGCAAGGCAGGCATCTCGAAAAAGCTGGCCGGTAGATCTCCTCGTAGTTGAGTACTTGAAAGATCCAAACGTGTGAGGGAAGAAGACAAATTGATGGGCAATTCAGATGAGATATTCACCCCACTAAGGTTGAGGTACGTCAGGCTGTTGAGCTCCCCAAATTTGAATGATTCAGCTTCCAGATCATTGTAGGCAAGATTAAGGCTGCGGAGATGAGAGAGACAGAAGAGGGTGCTGTTAGAGTCTATGGTTCCTTCAAGAGCACTGCAGGAGAGGTCTAGGCCCACGACATGACCGTTGGAGTGGTCGCAAGTAACCCCGTCCCACGAGCAGCAATCGCGCCTTCTCTGGTTCCAAGACATCATCTTGGAGTAGTTGCTTGGGCCACCACACATAGAGTGCCGTAGTTGTGGAGGGGGAAGCAGTGATTGCTTCAGTTGAAGCAGCCAATAGCTCTCCTCTTCATGGCACAACTCATGATTCCGGATACTATTGTTACTAACCAAATTATGTTGAGAAAACCCAGCATGGTATTGCAAAAAACTAATGATAATACTCACCCATAAACAATACCACTTCATCTCTTCTTTTATCCGTCGTTTGGACAATTAAGTTGAGTTTTTTTTTTTTTTTTTGGTTTGAGATGTTTAGAAAGCCTATCTCATTTTGAACCATATATATATTACTCATGAGCAATTTCCCCTCAAATAATTCACACATCATGGAAGGCTACTTTTGCTTAAAGAATTCAAAGAAGATAGAATTTTGTTTTATCCAAAAAGTTAGGACAAGTTTGTGGTGCCCTCTCTTTCCAACAAAAATTAAATTTGTCAAGGAAGGTTGGAACTATATTTATAGAAAAAAGTATACGACTCCACGAAATTCATAGCATAATATTATAACGTATGGATTGTTCTGTCTGAACAAGACATCCAAGTGGGTCGATTAATTGATATAAAATTTTTATTTTTGAAAAAAAATAATAAATACCTATCTTGATATGGCTAAAGTATGTTCGGATTGAGCTTATAGTAAAAAGTTGGTTTTGATTTTATAGTATGTTTGATTTGTAGAGTTATGGTGGGATAGGATTTTGAAAAGGTGATGAAATTGTAATTTTACATTATTTTTGTGATTGGATGATTGAAAAGTATAGAGTGAAAATAAAAAGTATGATGGATAGAGTATGTTTTAATTGAAAAAATGGAGTACTATTTAAATTGAGTTATGTGTTATAGGTAGATTTTATGGATTTGTAATACAAATTATAATACAATAAAAATTATATGCTTTTTAATTAAAAATTAAAATCTTGATTTATTATAAGCTAATAATTAACATAAACAAAAATATCTCGTATTATAGTTAGACCTACAAATTTTAAAATCCACATAAACTCGACCAACAACTGAGACTGCATCTCTAATAATCAAATAGACAGAACAAAATGGACAGCGAACAACTGAGACATCATTCAAACCCAAATAAATATTACTACTCCCTCCATTTCAATTGCACTTTTCTATTTTGATCCATCCCAAAAATATGTGTACACTCTGAAAAAAACAATACTCCCTCTGTCTCATTTCAATCTTTATATATTTCCAATTTGGACATCCCATTTCAATTTTTACATTTCCTTTTTTGATAGATAGGACCCACACAAATTAACTTTTTTCTCTTCATAACCTCATACTTCACACTAATACAACTTCCACTTTATATTAAAATATTATTTCTCTCACCTCACTACACATTAAAATACTACATTTCTTAATCCACGTGCAAAAAGCAAACGTAAAGTTTGAAACTGGACGGAGGGAGTACACAATATCAATATCCTTACAATATTATAATATTATGAAAATATCACCTTCTTTTACACACAATCTAATCAAAGTCAATTATATTATACATTTTATTCTATTCAATTACCCAAAATATTTCTTCTCTTTTTTACTGTTCATCACGAAAAATCGCGCTTTTCACATGCCGTTTCAATATGACTATTATATAATTTTAGCATTATTTATAGAGTTTATTGTTTATTTTCATAATTTTTATAACTTTACGGGGATATTGTTGAGATTTTGCAATAAATTTTGGAGTGGAATTGATAAGTATGAGAGAGGAGCCTGGCCATGTCTCAACCCACATTCGACAGTCATGTAGGAAGCTGTTTGAGGTCGAGTCATGTGGGCCCAATCAAATATGGTGAATGAATGGGATGTAAATTGAATGGAATTGTTTGTCAGCTTGCCACGTAATTCATGCCTTGGAGGCCCAACTCCATGTTAGGAATTGAGAAAGAAATAGTGGGGCCCATTAGTAATCTATCATGCATTTTCTTAGGAATTGAGAAAGAAATAGTGGGGCCCATTAGTAATCTATCATGCATTTTCTCATCACCATTCACCACGTGAATTCCATAATTGTGAGAAGAGGCTGATTGCTTACAGAAGGCAGTTTTCACGTGAAAAACCCAGTAAAGTTTGACCATCCAAAGCCCAAATCCAATACTTAAAAAAACCCATGTCGTGCGATTTCCACTTACATGTCCAACACTTTATTGCCTTAGCGCACAAATTTATGTCCACGAAAGCAACTTCAGGGATTATTTGTGTAACTCATGTCATATATGACCCAAATATGTACTGTAACAACCAATTATCTTATCTTTTCTTTATTATTATTTTTTAAATTATTACGTCATATTCACGTCTCCTAAATTGTTGCTTTGACCAAACGCTGTTGGTAATGTAATCCTTATTTTAAATCCTCACATTTAAATTGAAAAAATAAATAAATAAAATGATATTTTATATTATATTAATTTAATAATATTCGTTAATTTAAATGTTATAGATTACTTTAGAGAAAAAATATTATTTTTTATCAGTATATATATATATATATATATATATATATATATATATATATATATATATATATATATATATATATATATATATATTATCTTCAGTCTTCACCATATTTTAATTCTTGATTCATGTATTCTTTCTCCTTTTTTCCTTTTCTTTTAGTAATTTTATTTAATTTTGCAAATTTTAAGTTGAATTTTTTCTCTCGAAAATCTCAATTTTTGTCCTTTATTTCTAAAAATAAAATAAAAAAAGAAATCAGATGCTAAACTTAAGTTTTGCAATAAAATAACTAAAATTATTAAAGGTTATAATTGAAATATTGAAATGTCCCTATCAGATTCAAACATATTGCATGTAAAAAGAAAAACTAATTATATTGTGCACCCATATACAAATATAAACAAAAACATACTACAATTAAGAGAAAAAATATATACAATTTAATTGTTAGTTTTTTTAATGAAAAATTGAGTGTAAAAAAATATATAATTATTAAAAAATATGTATACGCTATTGAATAAAAGTTATACACATATGAATGTTAGTTTTTTATTAAAAATATTTAGTATGAAAAAAATATATAATTATTACTAAACACGTATATAAAATAG
Organism: Pogostemon cablin; assembly: GCA_023678885.1. NCBI lineage: Eukaryota > Viridiplantae > Streptophyta > Magnoliopsida > Lamiales > Lamiaceae > Pogostemon > Pogostemon cablin. The sequence goes on from CM042995.1 coordinate 22,591,271, forward strand.
AATAACATTTATAAAAAATAGAATACAAAGTCATACACATCTGGGTGCACCCTTGCACCCGGATGCACCTAATATACACTAAAAAAAAACTAAAACTTATATGCTCCGAAACACTGTACATTCAGATACTCTTTAGTACTCCTTAAATATTATACTCGAGAAAATTTCACTTTAGTCCCAAGAAAATTATTGAACTGCAAAAATAGTTCCATACCTATAGACTTGTCCTAAAAGTTTCACTTTTGGTCCTACCGTTAATTCTACGATTGAAATCGTTAAATCATAAACAAGTAAAAAAATATTATTTTGGGGAAAATTATACATTTTCCACTGTAAAATTAACACAGCAATCCTCAATTACTTTACATTCCATAATTTTCCACAAATAAATTAAATTCACATAGATTTGTCAATCCATTCAATAATTCATCAATTAGATCTATTTTTATTACATCAATAATCATCCATTTGAAATTCGTGATTCCTTTAAAAGAATCATTAATCAATCAACTTCTTATCTAAAAAATTGTGGCATTTTAATCCCAATCAAAGAACCTTTATTTGTTGAATCTTTAGAATGGCATTTCATGATTTTGAGCCACACAGTTGATGGATCGAAATAATTTTACATTTTGATATCATAGAAATGAATAAAAGAGTTATCGAATTCAATATCCATTAATTACCTTCTTATTCATTGGTTGTATAAGCTTAATAGAGAGTTCAACCTACTATGACAATGTTGAGAGTGAAATTTTACGTATTTTAGGTCTCACATTGCACCGTTTTTGATAGAATGTGGCCATGATTTTGTATAGAATGGCATGGTTTTCATATCTTTCATAATTAAGATGCTACTAAGGTGTTTTGTTGAGTTTTGAAGGGTAAAACATGATCAAAAGTTCAAAGTTGGAATGAGGAGTGAAAGTGAGAAGGAATGCTGAAAAATACAGTCCATGTTGCACAAATTTTTGTATTCTTATAGAAGTCCAAATTGATCATATGATATATGTTTGGAAAGCCACAGAAGAGAGGGTCGTTTTGACGTAAATAACACCCCAATTAAATTCCAAACGAGAAAGTTATGATCAAAGCGCTAACGTCGCACATGCTGTACCGAGCATCCACTTTGCATGACTTTTTACATATTCAAATGTTAGAGTTTCTGAGAGTTCTTTATATGGATAGAAAGCCAAGGAAAAGAGGAACGCGTGAGCGTAAAAATCATTCAAATTGGAGTCCGTATGAAGAAGTTATGCTCAAAACGGTGAAATCGCGCAGCGCAGTCTCCGCAGCTCGAGAGGTCGCTCGGCTCGAGCGGAACCCTCATTTTGAGAATTTCCAGTCGAGTGGGATGCCCTCAGAGCCTACACGACGTTCCGATTTCACCCATATGCTGCTCGGCAGGTTTGGGGGCCGCTCGGCCATAAGCTCGGCTCGAGCAAGGTGCCGAGCGGCCCAGTTCAGGGCCCAGACGGGGCCTGTTCGATGCAGCAGTGTATATATACCCTCAAATCGCGATTCTGAAGCAGTTTCGTCGTGAAAACAGCCCTGCATCCATCTTAGAAACAATTAGGGAGATCGAGACGTCAATCGGAGAGAGCCCAGCCATAAACCATCATCAATCCACACTCCTATCACACCCATATCAGATTACAATCTGATTTCATCCTCCATCCAATTCCACAAGGGTTTCAAGTGCTAATTAAGGGGAAATCAAGCAATTGAAGAGACGGAGAAGGAACGTGAGATTGCTCCTACACTAGGGTTTCACCATTCCTATCTATTCCTTTCTATTACTTTGATTATTGTTATGAATTGCTTAGCCATGAGGATTGCTTGTAATCTCATGGGCTAATTTCCTATACAGTTCTAGGGTTTGATGGATTGATTTAATTGATTTGGGGATTTAGACCAAAGATTGGGATTTTATGCAGTTGACCTTTTGATTTTACTTATTTTATTAAGACATGTTTTTCTGCTTCGTAACGTCTTTATAATATATTCATGACATCCGCTATAATGCTTGGAGTATTGTGTTAGCTTGTGTGCGTTCATGATTGGTATTGTCTATCTGTTAGGGATTAGAGTAGCTCCGCTATAAGCACTTTAATTTCATGAACTGGTTAATCAAATACTTGATTAGTTTAGTGGAACAATGCAATTAGACAATCAACTAGGAAGTGAATAGAACCTTGTAGTAATTCCAGAAAATATCTTGTTAGTCGGGCTTACCATCCGGAGGTATTGTTGTTCGCTGGATTAGTATCTAGGAATAAGGCTTGGTAATATTAGGATTTAAATCAGATTATACTGTTAGCTTAGAATCGAATCATATTCGGTGGGATAACAGGGATATGTGGTGTATTTTCAGTGAAACTGCATGAATGAATAATCGTAAGTTTAATAACCCAAATTAATTGGTCTCTACCTGATACCTTAGAACTGTTCGTTATCTCTTGATTAGAAACTTGCTTTTATTTTTATTGCCTTTTAATTAATTTAGTTATTTATATTTTCAGTAATTTAGATAATTAATTCATTACAAAATCACTTTGAAAATCGGTTACACAATTCTGATTAATTAGTAATTCATAGTAAATAAATAATTAACTGTCTTAGCGGGATCGATAATTTAACTTGGGTACTTGCTACTACAATTGACATCCTTATAATTGAGGATTTAATTATAGTGCGCAGAAAAAGCCTATCAAGTTTTTGGCGCCGTTGTGCCGGGGACAGTTTTAATTATTTATTTTCTTTTATTATTTAGTTAATTAGAATATTTTCTTTGGTATTTAATTATTTTACTTTGGATTTTTCTTGAAGTTGCATGCAAACTAGGTCAAAGACGAGAGCACAAGATCTTGAATTTGATCCGGAAATTGAAGCTTCTGCGAGGAAAAGAAGAGTAAAATCAAAGAATACCAAAGCACCTCCTAAAGCAATTTTAGAGGAGGAAGAAGTGCAGATTGAGAATCAGGCTATCCTAGAAGAGGCTGAATCTGAGTTTGAATCAGAATTTGAGACAGAACCTGAAACAGCATCAATGGGAGAAAGAGTCGATGAGGATGACATCATCATCCGAGAAACTTTTAAGTCCACCAACCTAGGAGGATCAGGCATAGTTGGAGCCGTTCGAGCTAATGAAGCGAACGACATAAGGCCAGCCCTGATCAATATGGTGGAGAGAAATCCCTTTGCCGAAGGCGTTTTTGATGAGCCCTATGGCCATCTTAAGCGTTTCAACAGCTACATGGATACAGTGAAAGCTGCTGATGCTACTAATGATAGATGGAAGATGAGGCTTTTTCAGTTTTCATTGGTTGATAAGGCAAGGGAGTGGTATGATAAGCTAAAGGGAGACAGTTGCTCAAACTGGACTGAGTTGCAGCAGTTGTTCGTGGATCGATTTATGCCACCAGGAAAGGTTCTTTTACTGAAACAGGAGATCAATCAATTCAAGCAGCGGAGAGATGAGTCATTTGGAGAGGCTTGGGAAAGGTTTACTGATGCGTTGAGGAGATGCCCACAGCATGGATTCAAAAAGTCTCAACTCATCAGTGTCTTCTATAATGGCCTTGACAACGAATCTAGAGTGTTGGTTGATGCTTCTGTGGGAGGAACAATTTTTGGCAAAACATCCAATGCCGTAGAGAAATTATTTGATGATATCTCTTTGAACTCAAGGGATTGGCCATCTGAGAGGATCCGAGGGATTTATATACTTGGTAAAGTTGCAAAGGTTGAAGAGAAATTTTCTGAAGCTGATAAGAATGATAAGGTTGTCGCTCAATTAGAACAGATGAATAAGAACCTGATTACTCTGATATCAGGTAATAATGAGGGAGGCAACCGAGGGTCTGCAAGTGATGATGTGGTGATGAACCTTCAAGAGGTCGAGGATGTTAATTGGGTTATGGGGCAGACTCTTCAGGGTTCGAGAGCTCCTCAAAATTGGCAAGGAAATAGGTACCCTCAAGGTAATTCGAACCAGAGGAATATCCAAGGGGGAGGTCCTAATAATCAAGGAGGCAATTGGCAGAATCAGAGGCATGAGAACTTCTCTTATTCAAATCCGAATAATGCAGTTCCATATCCTCCTAATTTTGATCATGGCGCTAAGACTGAAGAAGGGAAGTCCAGTATTGACGATGTGTTAGCAAGATACATGAAGAAGAATGATGTCGACATAAACAAGATCAATAACTGCATTGTTCTCATGGATTCGAATATGACCAAACAGAATGAGGAAGTGAACAAGCAGTTGAAGAATTTGTCATATAACATAGGGCAGATCTCCACTACAGTAAATCAGCAGCAAGTGCAGTTGCAGAAAGGAAAGTTTCCTTCGGATACGGAAATCAACCCAAATGAGAGTGTTAATGCGATCACGTTGAGATCCGAGAAGCATTGTAAAGGTCCAAAACTGATGTAGGACGTTACAGAACAGAAGCAGGACGAAACAGGAGTGGAGCAGAACGAAGATGATGCCGCTCGGCTACCCACTCGCGGTGAGCTAGCTGCCGAGCGAGATCAACCTCCGCCGAGTGGCCCGCCAGCCGGTTCAGAAGGGCCCTCCGGTTCGTTTGAAACCCGGCTCGACTCAGTTGGACCTCAGCTCGAGCCGAGCGAGCCGGCGAGCCATCCTCCGGGATTTCCTGCACGTCCGACTTTTGTACAGAGTCAATCTGATCTGGAAATTTCTGATAAAAAGTGGCAGAGAGCGAAGAAACTGAGAGAAGCGGAACAGGTATTCGAGAGAGACAGTTTGGGACTTCCAATTACAAAGGTACCAATTCCTTTCCCTCAAAGATTCATGTCAAAAAGCCTTGATGAGAAGTTCCGTAAGTTCACTGATGTTATGAGGGATGTCCAAGTCACTATTCCTTTCTCGGAAGCATTGGAAGAGATGCCACATTATTCAAGGTTCATCAAGGAACTTATCTCCAGAAAGAGGAAGCTTAACAGTGTGGAGACAGTGAATTTGACAGAGAACTGCAGCTCTATTATTCAGAAAAAGCTTCCAGAAAAATTGAAGGATCCAGGGAGCTTCATCATTCCCTGTGAGATTGGAAAAGGACCATCTAGGAGAGCACTGTGTGATTTAGGAGCCAGTATAAATTTGATGTCTTTATCAGTGTTCAAGAAGCTTGGTTTGGGAGAGTTGAAACCTGCGTCTGTTGCCCTACAGTTAGCAGATCGATCGTTGACACACCCCGAGGGAGTGATTAAAGATGTGCTAGTGAAGGTGTCGAATTTGACTTTTCCTGTGGATTTCCTTGTACTTGACATGGAGGATGAAAAGGATGGTGCGCCTCTGATCTTGGGGCGTCCATTCCTTGCAACTGGAAGGGCTCTGATTGATGTGTTCAAAGGAGAGTTGAGGCTTAGGGCTGATGATAAGGAGATTGTCTTTTCTTTGAATAAGGAGATGCAGTGGCCCACGGATCAGCAGCAGTGCAAGTCTGTGGATGTAGTGGACACAGAGCATGATGAGAACTTTATCCTTTCTGATGCAGAGTTTGAGAATTTATCTAATGATGCATGTATTGATTATCTTGAGAAGCTATTTTCATTGGGCAATGCTAGTGTGAATCGGAATAAGAGGTCCACTGTTGAAGTGGGGATGAAGCCTGCTGCTAAGGAAGAGAAGCAAAAGAGCCAAAGCATTGAAGTGGTAGAGGAGATCGCAGGACCAGACGTATCTCTTACTTTTCCTACTACTAACTCTAATGAGATATTTGATAATCTTTTAGTTGCAGTTAAGATGGATGATCCATATTTGAAGCCTCCGAACATACCTCCGGATTTTTATTCTTATATTGATGTTGAAAATTCTAACTTGTTTGATCCTTATTTTGCTACGCAGTTGAGCCTACAATTGAATGGAAGATTGACAAGAAGGAATCAAGCCAGTCATGGGAGGAAACGAATTTAAAGAGTCATATTTCAGTGACAAAGAAGGGTGAGATGGTTAGTACAGAAAATAAGAGAGGATGGAAGTACTTGAAAGTAAAGATGAGAGAAGACTATCCTCCGATCCAGTAGTTGAAAAGAGGTATCCCGTCGTGACTCTCCGACGTTAAACATGAGCGCTTGTTGGGGGCTGTCCCTCCCATTTTAGTTGCTTTTATATGTTTGTGTTGGTGTAGAAATTTTATTAGATGATGCTTGACTGCGGTATATGCTTCTTTGCAAACTTAGTGTCTCACTTTGTTTGATCTAAGTTTGGGGGGAGGTTACGTACATACCTTGTCTTGCAGGATCAAAATGGAATTTTTGCATTGTTGTTGCTTAGAGGGTCGATTTTTTGCGGATTCTTAGTATTTTTGATTTATGGGAATGTTGAGGGTTCGATTTTTTTGCGATTTTCCAAGTTTCGTGTCTTGCTTTGTGGTGTTTATTATTTTGTTTTGTGTTAATCCTAGTGTTGGTATAGTTGATTTTTGATTCTCTAGGATGATTTTCTGATTTTTCTTGGCACTTGATTATATCTGTGATTGTGATTGAGAAACAATTTAATATTGTGCTTGGATATTGAGATACTTGAAATTTATTTATGTGCATGAAATATTAGCTATGTAACTTTATTAGGAGTACTCATTCATTCCCACAGCCATGTGAGATTTTGAGCCTTTTGAAATCATGACAAATTGCATGATTCAGTTTATTCTTGTGAGTGTCGTTCATACACACGTATTCTAGAACTTGGCTTTATATCTTGCTTGAAGCTACGTGTTTGACTAGACAATAGGAAATGATCTTAGGCCATCTTTGTTTTTTATTAGTCACTAGCCATATTATTTTCCTACCTAATGAAATATCCGTAGTCAACCCTTTTGAGCCTAAAAGTCTTATGTGTTGGAAGCCTACGTGATTAGCCAATTGATCCCTTTGTTAGCCTTTAAAAATTCCTACCTAGTAGAGAGTTGAAGGAATCAATTTGGTATCTTGAGAAGAAACATAAAAGGAGAATAAGTTGGAAGTGATGAAAATTGTTGAAAAGAGTAGTTAAATTGTTGCATAAAGGGGTAGTGCCCGAAACTGGTACCCCATGAAAAGGGGTAGTGCCTGAAACTGGTACCCTTATTTGAAAAAGGAAAAAAAAAAGAAAAGAAAAGAGGGAAGAAGAAAAAAAAATTTCAAGTAAGGAGGTGGTGTTCAAAAGTGAAGGAGGAATCAGATTGCAAGAAGCATTGAAGAACGTTGAAGAAGAAAGAAGAAAGTAAGGCTGTTTGTTGAAAAGCTGTAAGTCTTCTTTGATTCTCTACTAGTGATTGAGTCACGATATCCATATATTTCCTACCTTTACCAAAGAGCCAACATTACAACCTAATGCAAGACCTTTGTGATCCTATTGTTGAAATTATTCATTTAGTCGAGAGTTGAGATGATTGCCAAGCTTATGGTTACGCGTGTGTTTGAATTGACTTTGAGTGTAAACACCTTACCCTGAAGTGTATATCTCACACTTGAGCGATGAGCGTAAATACTACCCGTGAGAATGGTGGATGAGCATTCCGAAAAAGTGAAGTAGTTGATTTGAATTGTATGTTCTTAGATGGATGGTTATCTTAGTATTTGAAGTATGATTTTTGAATTGTTATATTTTCTTGGATGTGAAGTTGTGAAATTTCCTCTCAATTACTCTATTGGTTTTATATGTCGTTGCCTCGGGACGAGCAACAGGTAAGTTTGGGGGTTTGTTGAGAGTGAAATTTCACGTATTTTAGGTCTCACATTGCACCGTTTTTGATAGAATGTGGCCATGATTTTGTATAGAATGGCATGGTTTTCATATCTTTCATAATTAAGATGCTACTAAGGTGTTTTGTTGAGTTTTGAAGGGTAAAACATGATCAAAAGTTCAAAGTTGGAATGAGGAGTGAAAGTGAGAAGGAATGCTGAAAAATACAGTCCATGTTGCACAAATTTTTGTATTCTTATAGAAGTCCAAATTGATCATATGATATATGTTTGGAAAGCCACAGAAGAGAGGGTCGTTTTGACGTAAATAACACCCCAATTAAATTCCAAACGAGAAAGTTATGATCAAAGCGCTAACGTCGCACATGCTGTACCGAGCATCCACTTTGCATGACTTTTTACATATTCAAATGTTAGAGTTTCTGAGAGTTCTTTATATGGATAGAAAGCCAAGGAAAAGAGGAACGCGTGAGCGTAAAAATCATTCAAATTGGAGTCCGTATGAAGAAGTTATGCTCAAAACGGTGAAATCGCGCAGCGCAGTCTCCGCAGCTCGAGAGGTCGCTCGGCTCGAGCGGAACCCTCATTTTGAGAATTTCCAGCCGAGTGGGATGCCCTCAGAGCCTACACGACGTTCCGATTTCACCCATATGCTGCTCGGCAGGTTTGGGGGCTGCTCGGCCATAAGCTCGGCTCGAGCAAGGTGCCGAGCGGCCCAGTTCAGGGCCCAGACGGGGCCTGTTCGATGCAGCAGTGTATATATACCCTCAAATCGCGATTCTGAAGCAGTTTCGTCGTGAAAACAGCCCTGCATCCATCTTAGAAACAATTAGGGAGATCGAGACGTCAATCGGAGAGAGCCCAGCCATAAACCATCATCAATCCACACTCCTATCACACCCATATCAGATTACAATCTGATTTCATCCTCCATCCAATTCCACAAGGGTTTCAAGTGCTAATTAAGGGGAAATCAAGCAATTGAAGAGACGGAGAAGGAACGTGAGATTGCTCCTACACTAGGGTTTCACCATTCCTATCTATTCCTTTCTATTACTTTGATTATTGTTATGAATTGCTTAGCCATGAGGATTGCTTGTAATCTCATGGGCTAATTTCCTATACAGTTCTAGGGTTTGATGGATTGATTTAATTGATTTGGGGATTTAGACCAAAGATTGGGATTTTATGCAGTTGACCTTTTGATTTTACTTATTTTATTAAGACATGTTTTTCTGCTTCGTAACGTCTTTATAATATATTCATGACATCCGCTATAATGCTTGGAGTATTGTGTTAGCTTGTGTGCGTTCATGATTGGTATTGTCTATCTGTTAGGGATTAGAGTAGCTCCGCTATAAGCACTTTAATTTCATGAACTGGTTAATCAAATACTTGATTAGTTTAGTGGAACAATGCAATTAGACAATCAACTAGGAAGTGAATAGAACCTTGTAGTAATTCCAGAAAATATCTTGTTAGTCGGGCTTACCATCCGGAGGTATTGTTGTTCGCTGGATTAGTATCTAGGAATAAGGCTTGGTAATATTTGCGCACCTTAGGATTTAAATCAGATTATACTGTTAGCTTAGAATCGAATCATATTCGGTGGGATAACAGGGATATGTGGTGTATTTTCAGTGAAACTGCATGAATGAATAACCGTAAGTTTAATAACCCAAATTAATTGGTCTCTACCTGATACCTTAGAACTGTTCGTTATCTCTTGATTAGAAACTTGCTTTTATTTTTATTGCCTTTTAATTAATTTAGTTATTTATATTTTCAGTAATTTAGATAATTAATTCATTACAAAATCACTTTGAAAATCGGTTACACAATTCTGATTAATTAGTAATTCATAGTAAATAAATAATTAACTGTCTTAGCGGGATCGATAATTTAACTTGGGTACTTGCTACTACAATTGACATCCTTATACTTGAGGATTTAATTATAGTGCGCAGAAAAAGCCTATCAGACAACTACCTCAAGCTCATCCCCTAGAGTTCAACCTTCTCAACGCCCACGTCGCCGCCACACCACACCGCGTCTTCTTCATCGGCTCCGGCCCCCCCTGCTCACCTTTATAATAATAATAATAATAATAATAGTACTAAACAAAATGGAGAACAATTGAGACATCATTCAAACCCTAATAAATAGTACTACTTCCTCAATTTCAAAAATACTTGCATACTTTCTATTTTGATTCATCATAAAGTATACACCCTAAAAATAAAAATAATACATAATATCAATATTCTTACAATATTACAAAAATATCACCTTCTTTTACCAACAATCTAATTAAAGTCAATTATATCATACATTTTATTCTATTCAATTACTCAAAATACTCATTCTCTTTCTTATATCATTAACAACGAAAAGTTAAACTATGTGTCACCATACATTAATGTATTCTTGGGAAAGAGGGAGTACTATGTATCTACATTTAATTATAACGTTTATCAAAAGAGAATATTTACGCGAGAAAGTTCAAATTAAAAACACCAACACTTTTGTAAACCATATTCACGGTATAAACTCAATGATCCCCTTCCAATCTTATATACCCGCTAAAGTATTTAAATTAAGAGGGGCCACAGAGTTTATGATGTAAACTCGATTTACAAGAGGTTAATTCAATTAAAACTTATTTTTATCTTACAACATTTTATTTATGCAAATTATGTTAAGGTCATTTTTATCTTACAACATTTTATTTATGCAAGTTATGTTAGGGTCTACGGTTTATGCGCTATTAACACCTACATTTTTACTTCATACACCTATCAAAGTCAAAATTTGATTTAAAATGTCAAAATTTCCCTTTTGATTTTAAAAAAATTACAAAAATGCCATTACACATATACCCACAATTTACTTAATTCGCCCAAAGATCAAACGTCAAAATTGGATTAAAAGCCAAAAATTGATGGCTAAAAATAGAAAATTAATTCTTTAGAATACTAAAAAATTACAGAATTACCATTATGATCATTAAAGTTTATGATTATTATTTTAATCCATATTATTTTTCCTTTTTATAAAAAAAATGGTATCAGAGCCTATATTTATTTATTCGCCTATATTTATTTATTCATTAATGGAAATTATATTTTATAAACACGTATTACCTAAAAATAGGAAAATTTTAAAGATATGAATTCGAACGAAAGTTCAAAATCGAATGTAGCGAGATTATTAGTTCTGTAAAGAAAAGATAACTCAGAATACTTTGAAATTGAGAAGGCAAATATCGAATAAATGCGATAAGATTACCTGAAAAGTTAAAATAGCAAGCAAGCTGTCAGTAGAACATGCAAAATGACATTCTATCTCCGCGAAACGGATAGAAGAATAATACCTCTTGATCGTAAATTTTCTTACGTGTGAATAGAGCAAAATTACTCTACAGTTGTAATACGAAGTGACCAAGTAATACAAATTATCGAACCTAATGGAGGAACGAACTAGAATTTAAGCGATCTCGCGTTCATTGTAATTTTATGGAGACGAATCATGATTGGATTTTGAGTATGATCAAACAAGTAATGAAGATTAATCTAAGCAAACAAACAATTAAAGATTAAGCAAATAAAGATAAATTGAAGTTGATTGATGTTCCAAATTAAGTAAAAGTGAGATTAAAAACACTAATGATATAGAAATTCTAGCTTGAATGCATCAAACTTACGTGTATCATGGGCTAACAATTAAGGGCAATCACTAATTCCATCTAAATTCCCTCTCGAGATGTATAGGATGTAGACTCTTACAGTCATGTTATACATGGTATGTGTTTAGTGTGTGTCAAAATGAAGAGTGAGAAGAGTGTCCAAGTGAGATAAGAAAGAAAGATAAAAGTATGAGTGAGAGAAAATAAAAATGAGTGATCAGAGTCGTGTGAGCATAATAGCTTGAGTCTTAAGAGGAGTGTGAGTTTTGAGTGTATATTGTAACATGGCGTGAGCCCTTAATAAAAGTATATACTTTTCCAACTCTACGATCCAACATTGCTGTATTTAAGTTTATGAACACTTATTTCCTGAACCATTTAATAATGAGAGTGCAATATAGAGTCGCGAATGTTGTTTGTTCCTCTTGTTTATATAGCTACATGAAGTTTGGATATTAGGTATGTGTTGAGCTGTCTATTTGTGGAAATCAGTGTAACATATATAGGACTGTGGCATGTAGGGTGACATTGAATTGGTAACGAGTGTCGATGGAGCAGAGGCCATTTTTATATGCTAAAATTGTAAATTGTTATAGCAATCAAATAACTGCTGAAAGAAGACCCTTTAATTTGACATACCTCATAGTTTGGAAGTATGAAAATTGCAAAATCACTCCATGGCATGACCATAAATACATTAAAAAAAGTTTTGGGACTGAATGCAAATACCTTGGTACCAAAATCAAATGGTTCTCCAATTTTCTTAATATAATTTGTAACATGTAAATGCAGCAGTGCCCAAAGTATTTCAAATATAAAAAAAGAAAATTAAAAATAAGGGACAATTGATGTAACCTAGTTGTTCTGACAGGTGCAATGATCACGAATCTTAACAAATTAAGCAAAAAAAAAAAAAAAAAAAAACAGACTGGATACAATGATAAGCACATAAAGTTTGTGTTCAAAACTCTACCTAATACACTTAATTAATTAAAAAACATTAAAAAAAAAAAGTAAACAACAATAAGCAAAAACAGAGTATTTGAAATGGTTTGCACACACAGCAAAGATATATATATATATATAGTATACCTGATCACCTTCCACCATGCAGTATCATGCGAGTTCTCTTCTTCTTCCGCCTTTTTAGAATGATTGCTGCTTCTACATACACGAATCTTGCCACACATTCAGGCTTTCCAATAGAGACCATCACATATCCCAATACAAACCCCAACAATATGCCACAACCATACCCCATCACCACTGCCTTCCAAGTGAACCCTCCCATGATTCCAGAATCTTCTTCTTCATCATCATACAGTCCTCCTGCTGCTCTCCCATCCCCACAGCTTTTCGTGAGCGGAAAACCACATAGCCCTGAGTTGCCAATGTAGGAGTCATTTGAGAATGTTTCAAACTGGTTGCCCATTGGAATTTGTCCCACCAAATGATTTTGTGAAAGATTCAAGACTGCTAGAAAGGTGAGGCTCGTCAACGTCGGGGGAATCCCTCCTGTGAGCTGGTTGCTGGAAAGGTCCAAGTGCTCAAGTTTTGTCATACTCCCGAGTGCTCCAGGTATGGTGCCATTGATGTTGTTGTGGGATAGATTCAACAGGCGGAGAAAACTCAGATCTGTGATTGCTTCTGGAATGTGGCCATGGAAGTTATTCCTTGACAAATCAATGGTGATGAAAATGCGCAACACTTTGGTGAACTCCACCTCGAATCCCTTCACTGTTAATGTCATGGAAAAATCATATCCTCTGATCCCTAGATATGACCCAGATGTTGCATCTTCACTTCGCCTTTTCATTGCTTCAAGTCTTGCAAAAACTTCATTGGGTAAAATGCCAGTGAAATTGTTGTCGGATAAGTCAATGACTTGGAGATTACTTATCAAATTGTTAGATACAAGGGGACCGTGGAAGTTGTTAGATTTCAAAATTAGAACTTTCAACGAGGTAAGATTTCCAAGCCACCAGGGGAAGGTGTCTCGTATCATGTTGTTTCCCACATCAATAACTTCCAGATGAGTGCAATTGACCAAAGATGGAGGCAATGGTCCCTCAAACTGATTGTCATTCAAAGCAAGACTAACCAATTGGCTAAACTTACCTCCTATAAAAGCTGGAGGGATTTTTCCTTGAAGTTGGTTCATCCGCAAGTCAAGAATATAAAGATTGCCAAAGATGTTTCCATCGCATTCAGGAATGGTCCCTGTGAATTTGTTGTTAGACAAATTGAGAATACGGAGATCTGTCATGTTACAAATAGATGATGGAATTGTACCCTGGAGTGAGTTAGAGTGAAGATCTAGAGACGTGAGGCCTTGGAGTTGGTGCCAGGGTAGGTTACTTGCATTAGTAAGATTGTTCATGGAGAGATTTAACTGTCGCAGGTTGGTTAAATTTTTTAAAGAGTTTGAGAACTCTTTGATCTCACAAGTGGACAGCTCCAACGTGTCTAGACTAGGCGGTAGAGTTAGATTTACAAGTCCGTGGTGGTGCTCTGTTATTGTGTTATGGGAAAGAGAGAGATATTTAAGCAAAGTGAGGTTATAGAAAGAGTCATGCTGGATATTGAGTTGATTATAACTCAAATCAACTACTAAAATATGGGAGTTGAACTTGTCAATTTCTCCAGAGAGCCTATTATAAGAGAGGTCTAAATACTGTAATGAAGGAAGGGTGAGAAGCCATGATGGCACAGTACCTCGGATATAGTTACCTGATAATATGAAATATGTTAAGTTTTGAAGTCCTGTGCCTGCTCCCAAGGTAAGAGGCCCCGTCAACTTATTTGATGAAAGGTACAGATGTATGAGGTTTGACATGTTGGAGAGAGATGTAGGAATTTGGCCCCTCAACTTGTTTGATGCAAGGTACAGGTATTGAAGTTGTGAGATGTTGGTGAGGGAGGATGGAATTACGCCTGTCAACCCATTACTCTGTAAGTTCACCGCTTTCAGCTTTTGAAGATGTGAGAAAGCATCCGGAAGCTGGCCTTGTAGATGATTCCTTGAGAGATCCAAGACTGTGAGTTGGCGGAGGTTACTTATTGTTGGTGGGACTTCACCGTTCAACTCATTTCTCTTCAGGTACATCTCTGTAATCTGCGTGAGGTTCCCAATTGAGTCTGGAATGGGGCCTGAGAATTTGCAGGAAGAGAGACGCAGTGATTTTAAGTTGGTCATCAAACCTACAGAATCCGGCAGCCTCCCTGAGATACTCGTTCCACTGAGATGCAATTCCTCCATAAGACCAACACTGCCCCTGTTAAAGCTTGGCAAGTAACCTGTGAGGTCTTCGTTGTATCCCAAGTTGAGGAATTGCAAGGCAGGCATCTCGAAAACGCTGGCCGGAAGATTCCCTCGTAGTCGAGTACTTGAAAGATCCAAACGCCTTAGGGAAGAAGAGAAATTGACGGGCAATTCAGATGAGATATTCACCCCTCTAAGCATAACCACCCTCAGCTTGCTCATGTTCCCTAACAATGTTTTGATATCAAGCTTAATCATGAAGCTTGTAGATTCCATATCATTTGCACGAACCCCATTGATGTCAAGCGAAGTTAAATTGGAGAGGTAATAAAAGTCCTCAGGAATCTCTCCGTAAAATCTTAGACAGGAAAGGTTGAGGTACGTAAGGCTGTTGAGCTCCCCGAATTTGAATGATTCAACTGTCAGATAATTGTAGCCAAGATTAAGGCTGCGTAGGTGAGTGAGATGGAAGAGAGTGCTGTTGGACTCTATGATACCGACAAGAGCACTGCAGGAGAGGTCTAGGCCAACCACATGACCGGTGGAGTGGTCGCAAGTAACGCCGTCCCACAAGCAGCAATCGCGCCGGCTCTGGTTCCAAGACATCAGCTTGGAGTAGTCGCTTGGACACATAGGACGAAAGTTCGGCGGCTGTGGAGGGGGAAAGAGTGATTGCTTCAGTTGAAGCAGCCAATGGATCTCCTCTTCATGGCACAACTCATGATTCCGGATACTATTGTTACTAACCAAATTATGTTGAGAAAACCCAACATGGTATTGCAACAAACTGATGATAATATGAACCCATAAACAATACCACTTCATCTCTTCTTTTATCTGTCGTTTGGACAATTAAGTTGAGTTTTTTTTTTTTTTGGTTTGCGATGTTTAGAAAGCCTATCTCATTTTAGAACCATATATATTGCGCATCCTCAGCTATAATATTCGTTCTTAATAATTAATTGTATCATTGACCTTGTCTATGCTGAGTTGACTCCAGTGCTCACACCAACTCATTAGCAATTTCTCCTTAAATTCCCACTACATGGAAGGCTGCTACTTTTTCTTAAAGATTAAAAAGAAGATAGAATTTTGTTATATCCAAACAGTTCTTTCCAACAAAAAGTTAAATTTGTAAAGGAAGGTTGTGAACATATTCATAGAAAAGTATACGTTCCACGAAACTCATAGCGCAATTATAGGTTTGGATTGTTTAGTTTATTCCGAAGAAGACATGCAAGTGGGTCGAGGGACTTGACTTCTTACCCGTTTTTGGATCCGAACCATTATTCAGAAAACAAGACACGAAAATCAAGGCAATTAGCAACTTTTTCATGAGCTTTCGTTCAAGATCATGTTGAATCTCCCACTATACAACGATCTTGCTAACACAGAACATTATGGAGCCTCTCAAGAATGAAGACACACGTGAACTGATCTGATTAATCTGCTCTTGAACTCTCACGTTGAATCAAAAACTATTGAATCTAAATTCTCACCAAGTTGAATGAAATAAAATGTGTGTGTTGTGTGATTGAAAAACAAGAAGAAGAAGATGTATAGTGGTTCGGCTTATTAACCAAGCCTACGTCCACTTTGTGAGGATGATCGTTCTTATTGCCTTGAGTATGAGAGATTACAGCAATTATGTGCACAGATACATCATATATATACACTCCATGCATAAAACTGAAACTTATGGGACCATCACGTGTATGCTGCTTCAGACGGTTATTTGAGTAACCAAACGGAATCTTTTTCTGTTACAACCAACTTGATCTCACAGCTTGCACTTCAAGCTTTCCATCCGTGTATAGAACCTTCCAGAATGTTCTCTCATAAACCCCCTAGATCAGCCGCAATACACCCTGATCACACCCCTTCCACATGGCTCGATTTGATTGGTTTACTTTGCTAGTTACTTCCATGTTTAATCATGCACCTGTTGCATGAGTTGAAACTGATCAGACCTAGCTAAACCTTCAACTCAACCTCTTACTAATGGTGATCAGTCACTAATATGAGGTTTCCATCTCAAATCTCCACCTAAACCTCATACTTAAGCAACTCCTTACTCCACCTTCACCACTGTTTTAAAGTCAGCAAACTTCATATCCACTGCCTTGCTGGAGAGCAGCAAAACTCACATCACTACTTTTTGAGAGAGTAGCAGAACTCCTTACTCTTATCTTCAGCACATGTTGATAAGACTCTTGCACAACTCGAACCTTGAAGTGGGCAAGGCCTTAGTAAGAAAATCTGATGGATTCTTAGCTGTTTCAATTTTCTTCACAACAACTCTTCCATCATCTATCAAATCTCTAATGAAATACAACCTGATATCAATGTGCTTTGTTCGTTCATGATATCCTTGATGCCTTGAGAGATGAATGGCACTAGAATTATCACAATACAGAACCACAGACTCTTGTATAATACCAAACTCAGACAGAATTCCCTTCAACCACAGACCTTCCTTGATTCCTTCTGTAAGTGAAATAAACTCAGCCTCTGTTGTAGATAATGCCACCACTGATTGGTGTGTTGATCTCCAACTGATGGCTGTCCCAAATAGGCAGAATACATAACCTGATAGAGACTTCCTTGTGTCCAAATTTGCTGCATAGTCTGCATCTACATAACCTGCAAGAAAATCAATGTTAGATGTAATCTTATTGAAATGCAAACCTGTTGTTAAGCTTCCTTTCAGATATCTTTGAATCCATTTGACAGCTTCCCAATGCTCCCTTCCTGGATTTCCCATGAACCTGCTCACCAAGCTCATTGCATGAGCTAAGTCTGGCCTACAACAGACCATGGCATACATAAGACTCCCAACAGCATTAGCATATGGAACCCTTTCCATTTCTGATATCTCTGCCTCTGTCTTTGCTGATTGTTGACCTGATAAACTGATTCCTTGCTTAACTGGTGTGGCAACTGATTTACACATGTCCATGTTGTATCTTTTGAGCACTTTCTCTAGATAGATACTCTGATGCAACACAACTGACCCTGCTGACCTATTTCTCTCAATTTGCATTCCTAGAATCACAGTAGCTTCACCTAAGTCTTTCATGTCAAATTCTGATTTCAACATCTCTTTGACAGCTGAAATTCCATCCATAGATTTGCAGGCTATGAGTATGTCATCAACATACAATAATAAGAACACCTGCCAATCAGCATCACTTCTGATATACACACAGCTATCATACAAGCTTTTTTTGAAACCACAGCTGACAACATATTCATCAAACCTCAAGTACTATCTCCTTGGACTTTACTTCAATCCATATAAGGATTTCAGAAGTAAACAAGCCCTTTTAGTGGTATCTTGAACTGCTACACCTTCTGGAATGCTCATGTATATTTTTTCTTCCAAATTTCCATGAAGAAAAGCTGTTGTTACATCCATTTGATGTAACTCAAGATCAAACTGCGCAACTAGAGCTAGCATCACTCTGATTGAGCAATGTTTAACCACTGGGGAGAAGATTTCAGTGTAATCAATCCCCTCCCTCTGTGAGAAGCCTCTTGCAACCAACCTTGCTTTGTATCTTATTCCACCTGCAATTTCTGGAGCTACCTTTTTCTTGTAAATCCATTTGCAACTAACCAACCTTTGATCTTTTGGCCTCTGAACTATCTTCCATGTTTGATTCTTCTCTAAGGACATCAATTCCTCTTGCATGGCAACACTCCATCTGTCACTTTCCTTGCAATTCATTGCATCTAGATAATTCTTAGGTTCATATGAGTCAATCTCTTCTGCTGTATATAGTGCATAAGAGACTATATCAGCATTTGCATACCTAGCTGGTGGTTTGATAGACCTTCCCTGTCTGTCCCTAGTCAATTGGTAGCTATTCAGTAGCTCATCAGTTTCTGATCTTCCTTGATCATTACCAGCAGCTATAATAGTATCATCTTGCACCATTTCTTCATTATCTGCTTCCTGATCATGTGTAAATTCCTTTGCATGCTCCACCTCAAGCTCAGTTTTATCATTCCCTTGAGTATTCTGAGCTTGCTGTGAACATAAAGGCATCACAGCCTCATTAAAGGTGACATCCCTGCTTACAATGAACTTCTTGCCTTCAATACTCCATAACTTGTAAGCTTTCACACCTTTAGGATATCCTATCATAACACACTTTACTGCCCTTGGTGCTAGTTTATCTTGCTTGATATGAGCATAGGATAAACAACCAATAACTCTAAGCATTGAGTAATCTGCTAGTTTCCCTGACCATACCTCTTGAGGTGTTTTAAACTTCAGTGCTGTTGATGGACTTCTATTTATAAGAAATGCCACTGTAGTGACTAGTTCAGCCCAAAAATCCTTTGTCAAACCAGAATTACTCAGTATACACCTTACCCTCTCAAGTAAGGTTTGATTTAGCCTTTCTGCAACACCATTTTGTTGTGGTGTGCCTGGAACAGTTTTGTGTCTTATGATACCCCTGTCTCTACAGAACTTATTGAACTCCTCAGAACAATATTCAAGACCATTATCAGTTCTTAACACTTTAATCTTAGCATCACAGGTGTTCTCCACCTCAATTAGCCAATTCTTGAAAGTATTAAAAGCTGCATCCTTAGTTTTAAGAATATATATCCACACTTTCCTACTATAGTCATCAATAAAAGACATGAAGTACCTGCCACCTCCTTTGGTTTGAGTCCTTGCAGGTCCCCATAAGTCTGAATGAATATAATCCAACCTGGATTTACTTGTGTGACTACCAATTCCAAACTTGAGTCTCTTAGCCTTTCCAAAGATGCAGTGTTCACATTGCTTCAACTGATCTGATGGACTGATGCTAATAGCTTTCTGTCTTGACAGTTCTTGTAATCCTTTCTCACTAATGTGAGCTAATCTCCCATGCCATAAGTGTATATCATCACTTCCAGTTGTGACATTATTTTGTCCAATCACAGTATGACCATCAAGAATGTAGAGCTCCCTTTTCCTGATTCCTTTCATCACTTCATACTCATCTTTCTCAACAATGAGTACTCCTCCTTTTGTTCTAAATTCATAACCTGAAGCATCTAGAATACCTAATGAAATTAGATTTCTCTTAAGATCTGGAATATACCTCACACCTGTCAAGGTTCTAATCATTCCATCATGCATCCTTAACCTGATAGAGCCTATTCCCCTTATCTGACATGTATGATCATTCCCTAGTAATACTGATCCTTCATTTTGATACTTAAGATCAGTAAACCACTGCTTCATAGGAGACATATGAAATGAACATCCTGAATCAATGATCCAATCCATGGATCCTTTTGATGAACTGATCAATAATGCCTCAGGATAATCAATTTCCACCTGATTTTGATTATTTGCCACCTGATTTGCTTGCACTCTCTGTTGTCCATCTTTTCTAACCTCTGCTTTCTTCTTCTTGGATGCTTTCCACTTGTAACAATTCTTCTTAATGTGACCTGGTTCATGACAATGGAAGCATTTTCTTTCTTCCTTGTCACCTGCAGACTGATCTCCTTTACTATCTTGTTTCTTACCATCAGATCCACTTTTCTTGTTAGGTTTCTTATTCTGATTTTCCTTCCGGATCATCAATCCTTCACTTCATGATCCTTGTTCCTCACAACACTTCTGTAATTCTTTAGTTTTCAAAGCTAATTCAACTTCATCTAGACTAATTGAATCCTTGCTTCCAAATAACAGCGTATCTTTGAAATTTTCAAACGATTTTGGAAGTGAGGATAACAGAATCAGAGCCTTATCTTCATTCTCTAATTTAACCTCAACATTTTCTAAATTATCAAGCACTTTATTGAACTCATCAAGTTGAACTAAAATAGACTTATCCTCTGTCATCTTAAATGAGTATAACTTCTGTTTCAGATATAATCGATTTGCAAGAGATTTTACCATATAGAGATCATCAAGCTTCTTCCATACTGCTCTTGCCGTTGTTTCCCTCTGAACTTCTCTGAGCGTTTTGTCACCAAGACACAAGAAGATAGCACTCAGAGCTCTTTCTTGAAGATCTACTTCAGCAGCTGCAGCTTGTACATCCACTGCTGCCGCTTCATTTACTGGATTTTCTTTGATTGCTCCACCAAGACCTTGCTGCACCAAGATGGATCTCATCTTGATCTTCCACAGCCCAAAGTCTGACTTCTCGGTGAACCGCTCGATATCAAATTTGGTGACCATGTTGATTCCTTCTTTTCTTCTTCAAGAAACCGTTTACTTGATCTGCTTGCCTATGGAGATTCCCACAGACGGCGCCAATTCTCAAGAATGAAGTGTTGGATTGTATACTAAAAGTCTAGCTTTAGTATGAACAATGTTACAACAATATTTGAAATGAGAACCATTGATCAAATGATTGCATCTTATAATTTATTTTATATGCATGATGCAATAGTCCATTTACTTTATACTATAGATAATATGTTGTGCGACAACACGCGGAAGATCATATTATCGATTTCCTTATAAAGTATAAACAGATGCTCACAACTGAGATAGACGGGGACTCTCTATCGGTATGGTTGTAGTGTGGTTTGGTATTAGCTTGTCTTGGCTATAGAATCACATTAGTGCATTTGTGTGTATTGAGCAGGACCGCCTGAGATCGTTCGACTTATACTGACTTATAGAAGAACTTGATCTCTGTTATTATGGAAGTTCATGCTCTTAATCCCTATACAATTACCTCGACACGTAGGGCAGTATGTATTTCTTTGATTCATCAATGAGTGAGATTTATAAGTATTAAATCAACAAACTCGGTGAGTTGGGAAATAGTGCTGTATCTATGGTGTGCTGTTGATTGTAGAAGGAATCCATGTCCGTTATAGGTTGATGATGTCCCCTTGAGGAGCTCATAAGGTTTATCATGTAAATCTTGCAAGTGGATTAATTTCCGGCATGATAATAAGGTTGAGTGGTACTACTCTCGGATGAGATATTAATTAATTTGAGTTGTCAGTAACTTAATTAATTAATGGACATTGTTTTTCTTAAACATGGGGAGACTATCGGGCTTATAATAAGAAGGAGCCCAGAACATAATTTTGGGATTGGACGGGTAGTGCAATAATAATATTTTAGTGGACTATATTATTATTATTGGATTTAATTAAAAGCTTTGGGCTAAGCTTGGTTAATTAAATTCAATTGAGGCCCAGCCCAATTTCTCCTCCTGGTCCCTGCTGTAGCCCAATATATATAGTCATCTCAGCTTCTGGAAACCTAAGTAATTGCGCCTCTTTCAATGTGAGTTAGGGAAAGAAGCAGATTGAGAGAATCCTGCAGATTGTTGCCCACACAACAGCAGGATTCGACTTGGGTCATACAGCAGAAGATCGAGAGGTGGTTCTCTGCAACGATCAACCTCTACACCAACCCAGAAGTACGGTAAACGGTTTAATTATGCTTCCGCTGATTTGTTTACCTGTTTTACTAACAAATCACGTTAATCCACATGATCCAATTGCCAACAATTGGTATCAGAGCGAGGTTTCGTGGTGAGACATGATACGTTAGTTAGGGTTTGAATAATTTGTATTATTTGTGAAATCCTATGATTATAATTATCGATTCGATGGAAGGCATGATATTAGGGATTGTATATGTGTAGATTACCCTTTATTCCTATATGCTTTGTCGATTATATGGGTGTGTGATTATTGTGATTGAATACTCTGTACACACACAATAAACCATCGATGATATATTCGCCTATTGTACACGACTCATACACACACACACGACTCATGGCTGCTGGACAAGCCGATGAACGAATCTGGTGAAAGTCTGGGCGATGCTTCAGTGCGATTCAGTGATGGCACCCAGCGTGTGAGCGTGGATTGTTGCTTGAGAACTTGATGAAAGCGTCACCATCAACTGCTGAAAGATATAGTCAGGGGCGACAGGATGGCGCTGGATTGGTCTGCAACAGACTGGTGATCTGGGTGGTTCAGAGGGAGTCATCTCCCTGGTCGATCAGGTTTGTGCAGTTCCAAGCGGCAGGCAGCAGTGGTGATGGCAGTCGTCGGCGACAGCACTGAAGGGCAGTTTTGGTTGTGACGACAAGAAGGAGTTCAACGGCGCTGATTATCCACGACTGGTGGCTGGTGGCTGCACTGATGCTAGTGCGGATGCAAGCGGGTGGCGGTACTGCGGAACCAGATGGGGATGTCGACAGGTCGCTTGAGCCACGATCGTCGACTGATGAGCGCCTCTCGGTGGTGATCGTTTACGGGCTCTTGACGGCAACGGAAGCCTGGCGTTGGTAGTCGCTGCAACTGATGCTTCCGGCTGACCCAGGCTGCTTCTTGGCGGTGCTGTTGGATCGCCGTGTGTCAAAGGAGGCACTATTCCGGATGACAGGCGGCACGACTCCGGTTGGTGGATGGAATGGCCATCGGGAGCAGCGAGCACCACCGATGAACGTTCATCGCTGCGAACACTTGGACAGTTGGAATCGAGAGTTAGCATCACGAAGAGCTTTTCTCTCGTTGGCTGGCAGATCGTCTCAGGCGGCTGGCGGCTCGTTCCAGGCGAGTGGCGATCGGCGGCAGGTGGCTGGCGTGTGCGGGCGCTGTGCCGGTTGGCTGTTGGCGAGAGGCTGGTTGGCGTGTTGGCGCGACCACCAGGATCAGCAGGGACCTCCGATGATGCACGGCGCTGGGACGGCTGGTGAAAGAAGCATCAGTCGGCTGGATTGGATAGGGCAGCAATTAAATTTGGGCTGCTTTATGGGCTCCTTTTAATTGATGTTGGGCTGCCTGATGGGCCCAATTCAGATATTAATAGTGTGCTGTTTGTGTTGAGCTGATGGGCCGAATTGGGCAGTGAAAGGGTGTCTCAGATGGGCCTATTTCTTGCTCGTGGAATGCTCATTTTTTTAATTTGGTTTTGGGCTGTTGGGCCCAAATTTTATTAAATGGTAATGAGCTACTGGGCAATATTCATTGCTGGATTTAATTAATTGTGGGATTGATGTTGGGCCAAGGTTAAATATTGGGCTAGACCTTAATGCAGAAATTGGCAGGGTAAATGGGCTTAATTATTTTATTAATTGGCTGCTCATTTTATGCTAATAAAGTTTGGGTCATTTGGGCCCATTTAATTGATCCAACATATTATACAATTAATTATGATATATAACTGAGTTAATTGTTTTAACTTGACAATTAATTATTATATATGAAAGGCATGTTCTATGTGATTTATTTATTTAAATTACTGTTAATAGAATCATGTCTTAGTTGTATATTTTATTCTGGAATATTATATGCATGTTAAAAACCCTCGGTAATTAAATAACTAAGTGGGAGAGGGGATTGGTAATAAATTTCCGCGGCCTCCATTATTGGTTTGTAAGTGATGTGAGTAAACTTGCGCGTTGGCAATAGAGCCTTCCTCCCTAACGGATGAGTTTATTCACGGATCACTGGTACAGACTTCTTTAAATAATTATTGTTTGTAATGTGTTGCATATGGGCTTGCGCGTTGGCTATAGTGCCTTCCTCCCTAACGGATGAGCTTATATGCGGTTCACTAGTACAAACCTATATAATTGATGATTGTAGAAAGTTATCTGAGCGCGTGTGTACTTCTCTAACAGTAAGGCACATAAGCTTGGGCAGCGGACTTGGGATCAAATAATGGTGTACACTTAGATGTGAATAATTAGTATCCTCCCCAACGGAGTCACTGCTATTATTTACATGGCTAAAGAGGAACCGACTATTAATTATTTTGTCAT
The DNA here is from genome assembly GCA_023678885.1 of Pogostemon cablin. Lineage (NCBI taxonomy): Eukaryota > Viridiplantae > Streptophyta > Magnoliopsida > Lamiales > Lamiaceae > Pogostemon > Pogostemon cablin. The sequence goes on from CM042995.1 coordinate 22,615,692, forward strand.
AAAGTTAGGTTGACAAATGAAATTAATGGGTAAAACCTTCTCTTGTAAATGTTCGGGTTTGTAAACGTCCACCCTAACGTGGCTTGCAGACTCACGGTGCTTGAGATGTCGGTGAATTTTATTTTATATTATTTTGAGGGAATCAATATAAAAGGATAAAATTCAAAGATTTGATCGGAATATTTATTTGAGATTCTCTGAATTTTCGAAGGGTTTTATTTCACTAATTGTTAACTAAAAGACATTAAATTTACTCGTCCTAATTAATTGATTAGAAAAGAATCTTAGTTTTGAAAATTACTGCTTAAGAAAATACATGTGTATTCTCACAAAGGACGTCTCATGATGCCAATTAAAGTCTCTAGTGAAGAGGTGAGAGGTTCATAGAAATATGATGATCTCATGTAACTCTTCGGATACTTGAGTAAATTAAAAAGGCAGAAGATCATGGTTGAATTGATGAATGAATTGGAAGAGCTTGGAATAGAAATTGAAAGGGAAACCTAAATCAATTTATTCTTCACAATTTGCCTGGATGTTTTGAGTAAGTTCCACCTGAATTACAAGAGGATGTAAATGGTGGGAAACTTCTAACAAAACATGTGGCAAAGGAAAGCCATTTTCATCATAATGTGAACAAGTTTAATATCTTATTTACTAATGATTTAAACATGATTAGTGATGGCATCTACTGACACGAACTGTGTAGATACTGGAATCACTAAATGTTTGTCACTTAGTAAAGATAAGATTGTTAAAACATGGGTAAAACTACAAGAGTAGTGGCTATTGCAGTGGGAGTTGTTTATTTATCTCATGATAAGAATAAACGATTGATTATGAGAAATTGCCTTTACGTACGTTTCATAGAAAGAATTTGATTTCGGTTTCTATGCATTAACGGATGGACACTTCATTTCATTTAAATGACATGGTCATAGTAATGAGGAATGAGGCTTTAATCCGTTAAAGTACGTTGGTGGATAATAAGTATACTCTTAAATCATGTACATCCCACAGATGCAATAAATAGTAATTAATAATGCATCTTCTAATATTAGTAAGAGAAAGGAACCTTCAAAAATGAACTAAACATACATTTGGCGTCTATGACTAATTCATTTTACTTGAGTAGGATTCAAAAGTTGATAGCCGATAGACCGTAAGGTTTATCTGAAGAGGAAACTATCGGACTTGCGAGTCTTGCTTGGAAGTAAAAATGATTGACTGCCTTTTCAAGGCTGTGGGGTGTAGAGCCAAAGATATATATGTTGGAATTAGTTCGTTCTGATTCAAGCGAACCTAATATTATCCAGGCGAGAGGTGGTTATGAATATTCGAAGATTATTCTAGATACCAATATATTTATTTGATGCACTGCATGTCTAAGTTCTTTGATTAATTCAAGAATTATAAGGCTGGTACAGTGAAGCGTCATGGAAAATATATTAAGTCATTACGATCTAATCATGATGGCGAATACCTCTTAGGATAGTTAGGAACTAATAATCAGAAGTTGAGATTAAATCTCAAGTTGACTACACCGGGTATGCCCCAATCTGAATGGTGTGGTGGATAGAAGGAATAAGGCTCTTATGGTTATGATTAGATAGATGATGAATTATTTGGAATAATTAAATTCATTTTATGGATATACCCTAGATACAGTAATTCGTGAAATATTTGTCTGTATATGGGATATCCTAGAAAAATAGAGGGTGATTTATTTAGTCCAAAAGATCGAAGGGTGATTGTCAACACAAACACTAGATTTTTGGATAAGGACTATGTAATAAATCACAAACCCATGTGTAAATTGTTCTAAAGGAAGTGAGAGGAAAACACAAAGTGTAAGTACCAAGTGTACAAGAGGATATACCACAAGGTAAACTGCAACGCATGTCACGTCTGATACACAATTACATGTAGTGTCTTGTCGTAGTGGGAGGGTTGTATGACAACCCATAAATATATGTTTTGGGAGAGTCGTGAGACTTGATCCCTAGTAAACATGGTATTGTCCCACGGATACGACGTAGCACTACAAGATGAAAATGCGGAATCTTAGCAAGATGCAATGAATGATGAAATAGAATCTATGGATTCTAAATTAAGTCTGGAGCTTGAAGAATCACTAAAATGGTGTAAAAGCCATTGCAAGTGGTCATAGGGAAATAAAAGAGGATCATACAGAAAGGTGAAAATCTTGGAAGCAAAGCTTGTTGCGAAAAGGTGTACTCAGAAAGAAATGGTTCGATTATGATGAAACATGTTCGCTGGTAGCTATGCTTATGTTGATCCGGATTCTTTTATTTATTGCTGCTCATATTGAATTATGAGGAACAGCAAATAGATGTCAAGACAGCTTTCCTGAATGGAAGTCTTGAGGAAAACATCTATGTGAAGCAACCAGAGTAATTCATTGCAAAGTACTAATAGCATTTTGATAGTAAGCTTAAAATTGTCCAGCGATGGACTAAAGCAAGCTTTAAGATAGTGAAGCATCTGTTTTGATTAGGTAATCCAGTGGCATGGATTTAAATCAATGAGCAGATGAGTCTTGTGTGTTGTAAAGAGTGACGGAAATGTGGTGGTATTTCTTGGACTATATGTAGATAGTATCTTGCTCATTGGAGACAATGAAAGAGTATTATCGGGCGTATGGGTATGGTAAATAAAGCGGTAGAGATGAAGGACTTAAGAAAGGCAAAATATATCCTTTTGATCACGGTAATACGGATCACAAGAAAGAATATTATGCTTATCTCAAGTTTCATAAAATGATACAGTCCATACTCGTTTAGCATGTAAATTTATCTAAGTGAATGTGTCTTTGAGACACAAGAAGAAGATAAAGAGGATGAAAGTGGTTCCTTATGCTTCGGCGAATAAGGAAGCTTAATCTAAGGAATGCTATGAACGATATTGGATATCTGTTTTGCTAAATTCATGAACAATGGGTATCAACGTAACCCGGAATAAGAATGATGAACTGTGGTAAGACATTTATAAAGTGCCTGAGAAGGACTGAAAATTATATGTGGACTTACTGGACAGATTCACTGCTTCTTGTGGATTACGTAGATTCGGATTTTTTAGTCAGATTGGACGGCAGTAAATTCACCTCAAAGGTTATGTGTTTAATCTTAGGAAGTATAGTCATAATGTGGAGGAGTGTTATATAGAAATATATTTCAGACTCCGGACTCCATCATGGAAATATGATGAATTGGAGCCTATGAGGCAGCCAAAGTATCTATATGACTCTAGAGACTTCATGATGGAGTTTGAAGTGTTTCTAAGTTTGCCCAAGGTAATCACAATTTACATTGATGATATTGGTACAGTTGCAAACTTGAAGAAATCACAAGTCCATAAGGCAATTAAACACATGGAGCGCGAGTACCACCTGTTACGAGAAATCGTATGATGAGGGGAAGGTTGTTGTCGCCTAGATTGCATCGGATGATGACCTAGTAAATCATTTACAAGGACCTTAAGGCGAGAGCTTTTAATGGTCGTGTAAGTGGGAGTAGGAATCAGATGTATGGCAGAAGACATGACAGCATAGTCTTTTAGTATAAGTGGGAGATTGTTGGATTGTATACTAAAAGTCTAGCTTTAGTATGAACAATGTTACAATAATATTTGAAATGAGAACCATTGATCAAATGATTGCATCTTATAATTTATTTTATATGCATGATGCAATAGTCCATTTACTTTATACTGTAGATAATATGTTGTGCGACAACACGCGGAAGATCATATTATCGGTTTCCTTATAAAGTATAAACAGATGCTCACAACTGAGATAGACGGGGACTTTCTATCGGTATGGTTATAGTGTGGTTTGGTATTAGCTTGTCTTGGCTATAGAATCACATTAGTGCATTTGTGTGTATTGAGCAGGACCGCCTGAGATCGTTCGACTTATACTGACTTATAGAAGAACTTGATCTCTGTTATTATGGAAGTTCGTGCTCTTAATCCCTATACAATTACCTCGACACGTAGGGCAGTATGTATTTCTTTGATTCATCAATGGGTGAGATTTATAAGTATTAAATCAACAAACTCGGTGAGTTGGGAAATAGTGTTGTATCTATGGTGTGTTGTTGATTGTAGAAGGAATCCATATCCGTTATAGGTTGATGATGTCCCCTTGAGGAGCTCATAAGGTTTATCATGTAAATCTTGCAAGTGGATTAATTTTCGGCATGATAATAAGGTTGAGTGGTACTACTCTCGGATGAGATATTAATTAATTTGAGTTGTCAGTAACTTAATTAATTAATGGACATTGTTTTTCTTAAACATGGGGAGACTATCGGGCTTATAATAAGAAGGAGCCCAGAACATAATTTTGGGATTGGACGGGTAGTGCAATAATAATATTTTAGTGGACTATATTATTATTATTGGATTTAATTAAAAGCTTTGGGCTAAGCTTGGTTAATTAAATTCAATTGAGGCCCAGCCCAATTTCTCCTCCTGGTCCCTGCTGTAGCCCAATATATATAGTCATCTCAGCTTCTGGAAACCTAAGTAATTGCGCCTCTTTCAACGTGAGTTAGGGAAAGAAGCAGATTGAGAGAATCCTGCAGATTGTTGCCCACACAACAGCAGGATTCGACTTGGGTCATACAGCAGAAGATCGAGAGGTGGTTCTCTGCAACGATCAACCTCTACACCAACCCAGAAGTACGGTAAACGGTTTAATTATGCTTCCGCTGATTTGTTTACCTGTTTTACTAACGAATCACGTTAATCCACACGATCCAATTGCCAACATGAAGACACACGTGAACTGATCTGATTAATCTGCTCTTGAACTCTCACGTTGAATCAAAAACTATTGAATCTAAATTCTCACCAAGTTGAATGAAATAAAATGTGTGTGTTGTGTGATTGAAAAACAAGAAGAAGAAGATGTATTGTGGTTCGACTTATTAACCAAGCCTACGTCCACTTTGTGAGGATGATCGTTCTTATTGCCTTGAGTATAAGAGATTACAGCAATTATGTGCACAGATACAACATATATATACACTCCATGCATAAAACTGAAACTTATGGGACCATCACGTGTATGCTGCTTCAGGCGATTATTTGAGTAACCAAACGGAATCTTTTTCTGTTACAACCGACTTGATCTCACAGCTTGCACTTCAAGCTTTCCATTGATTAGAGCTATTTTCACCTAGATTTTAATGTCTTTTTATATGTGTTTTCGTATTATTTTATCCGTATTTTATATGTTATTTGGTTGTGTTTTGTATTTTTATTGAAATGTGTGTGAATGAGCTTAAACTTAAGATTTTCACTTTTTATTGGATGCTAAACATGATAAGGAAGATGTAGGAAAAAGCGGATCTCAATTTGGAGTTGAAACGAGGGAGAACGAGCCAAAACAGTGAAGAAATGCAGGAGCCAGCACACGAGCCGTGTAGCCAACACGGCCCTGTAAGAGTTGGCCGTGTGGCGACATCTAGTCATTCAACACGGGCAACTTCAGGTCGTGTCCAGTTGCACAAGTCGAGTCGGGAGCACGAGCCGTGTCGCCAACACGGCCCTGTAAGAAGTGGCCGTGTGCCGACATCAGAAGAGACAACACGACCACACCTGTGCCCGTGTTACAACACACGACTCGTGTTGGCAGCACGAGCCGTGTCATCAACACGGCCCTGTAAGGCGAGGCCGTGCGGCAGCATCAGAAGACACAACACGGCCACCTCGTGGCCGTGTAGCGTAACACGACTCGTGTTGTGTATTTTCCTGCAGAAATTTCCAGATTCTTCTAGAAGCCTCCAAAGGGGTATAAATACCCCTTTATTCAACAATTGGCAGGGGATCCGAAAATCCCATCATCTACACACACATCACACACCATTTCTTCCATTTTCCACCATCATCTTCATCCACCTTCATCCATTTTGATCCATCTTCATCATCTCCATTAATTCTCCATCAAAACTTCATCTCTTCCATTGGGTGTGAGAGATCTCAAGAAATCAAGAGCTAGAGGTGGAGATCAAGAAGAATAGAAGATTCTCTTCAAGAAATTGATAGGGAAGAATCCATTCATTTTGTACTCCCTCCGTCCCATCACTATTGCTACTTTTGACTGCAAAAAGCTCTCACATAATCTACAGTAAAAGTAGCAATAGTAATGGGACGGAGGGAGTATTTCTTTAGATCTAAGACTATGGGTATTTGTAATGAATCATTTATTTGTTTTATTGCTTTTATCATGTTAGGCTAATCCCTCTAGTGGGATTAGGAATATGAAGAGCATATTAGATTTATATTATCATGTGGATTAAATTGGTTTTTGATTTAATTGATGTTGATTTCTATTCATGGAGTTTAATTGTCTTGATATTGTGATGGCATGGTTTGTTATTCATGAATGTTTATTGGTTTAATGGATTGTTGATCAATGGATTATTTGTGGTAATTAAATGCTATCATGATGTTCATGTATGTATTGCTTGGAGTGAGACGGAAACGACCCTCTATAGTATTAGGAAGGCATGAATAGACATTGAGTTTGGGTTTGACCGAAATGATATTTGAATTCAATGAGGGGAACCAATCCATTCGTTGGCCTTAGTACACAAAAAGGGAGAGTTTAATCTAACTAGTACCTAGATGGAAGGGGTTAATGTTGGGCTTTGATCTTAAGTGCTTTTGGGAGTCTAAAATGGATCAACAACCTTTGTAACCCGAAAGGGAGCTTAGGATACTATCGTGATCACCCTTAGTCTACATCAATTGAGTTGAATTCCTTTTGCATGATAATATGAATCGAGTGTGCTTGGATGTTTCTAATCCCATGTTTTTCCATACTTGAACTTTAGCACCCATTTTCTTTACTTGTCATTTATCTTATTTGCTATCTTATTTACTTGCTTCTTGTTTTAGTTGTTAATCAATCTCAAAACCCCCGATCATCTTTACAAAAACAACAATGAACATGAGCTCACGTATTTTGCTAGTCCGAACATAACTCCTTTATGGATTGATAATTTTTCTTGGGATATACTACTACAACGATCGAGTATTCTTGCTCGTGAGTGCTAAAAGAAGGCAAACATCCATCCGTGTATAGAACCTTCCAGAATGTTCTCTCATAAACCCCTAGATCAGCCGCAATACACCCTGATCACACCCCTTCCACATGGCTCGATTTGATTGGTTTACTTTGCTAGTTACTTCCATGTTTAATCATGCACCTGTTGCATGAGTTGAAACTGATCAGACCTAGCTAAACCTTCAACTCAACCTCTTACTAATGGTGATCAGTCACTAATATGAGGTTTCCATCTCAGAGCCAAATCTCACTTTGATTACTTGGAAGAGTATTAAAGTAATCTAATTAAATATTAAATGATATTCCTTTCTAACTCGCTTTTTAAATGAGACTAGGGTCTGGCAGGCAATGTACCTATGTTCAAAAAACTAGCCTATAATTATTAGGGCCAGCCTTGAGCCATGTCCGGAGCCCAGAGGGGCGATGTTTCAGGGCCCCATTTTGAGGGGCCAAAATAAATAAATATATATATATATAATGTATTTTTAATTAACACTACAACAGAATACTTTGTTGGTAAAAGCTTCTATGGATAGAGTATGTGTGAATTGAAAATTTTGAGTATTATTCCCTCTAATGGTGTACACTTGTTTTTAGCACGTAGATTAATAGATATAATATTTTAATTTTTAGCAAAGTGAAATAATGTAAAGTGGGTAGGTGTATTATTGTAATGTGTGGATCATGAGAAAAAAGTACTCCCTCCGTCCATTGTCAATGTGTCCATTTGCTTTTTGTACGTGGATTAAAGAGTATTATTATTTTATGTGTGGTTATTTGTATTAGTGGAGAATGTGGTTCTATATTTTATTTGTATTAGTAGAGGGTTGGTGTGGGTCTCATATGTCTAAAAATGAAAATTGATAGATTAAGAGTGAACGTACCAAAATAGTAAAATTGATAAATTAAGGATGGATGGAGGGAGTAATTAATTTGTATGAATCCATCTTTACCAAAAAGAGAAATGCAAACCTTATGTTGAGACGGACTAAAATGGCAAAACGTGTATCTTTTGGTGGGACGAAGATAGTATTTAAATTGAGTTATGTGCTATAGGTAGGATTTTATGGATTATTACTTAATACGACTTTAACGATCAAAATAAATGTGTTTTAATTAAAAATTAAAATTTTGATTTATAAGTTAAAAATAAACATAATCAGATAAATCTAAAAAAACCTAATCATATAGACCGGTAATTGATTAGTGTGAAAATTTGTATTTTTTTGGGTTCGATTTAGCACCGTTTTGTAGAATTTATATTCGTATTTGAGCATCCTTTGGTTGAATTGCATATATTTGTATTACAAATGCATGTGAGGTGTTATTTTATGTTTTAAGTGGAAAATGGGGATAAAAAGAGCAAAATCGGAAATCAGGATCGGAACGGGAAGAACTGAAGCTGGCACGACTCGTGTCAGCCAAGCTGAGGAAGTCTTGCTGCCCATCCGTGCTCACTCATGTCGGATGCTGCCGAGAAACGACTAGCAATCCCACCGAGATGTGCCGCACACGTGTTGCCGAGAGTTGCTAGCCGTGTCGATTCCGTACGAAGAGTTGTCGAGAGAACCCACAAGCAAGTGGCCAGAACGACTCGTGTCGTGTTTTGTCCAGGCCCAATTTTCGTCGATTCGTCGTTTTCTTGGCCCGTTCGTATTTTTTACTTGAAAAGGTCCACTTTTGAGTCAGAATACGAGTTTTAGCAGGCCTCAACTATAAAAGAGATACTTTGGGAATTTTGTTCATGACTCTTCACATCATTTCTCTGCCACAATACCGAAATCAAGATCCACCATTCCATCCACCCATCCCGCACTTGGAGAGGTCATCGGTGTTTGCCTACTTGAGAAGGAGAACGGAGAAGATTTAGAATTACAGAAGAGAGAACGAAGAATCATATCAAAATTAGGGTTTTTCTTGTTCTTTCTTTTTTACTTTTGAATTAATGGACCTATGGGTATGTTTTCATCTTTAACCATGAGTGTTGGGTATGTTTTCATCTTTAACCATGAGTGTTGCTTGTAACACTATGTGTTACTATTTTTTGGATAGTTCTAGGATTTTGAAGGTTTGGATTTGATTGAATTGATGACCTAGACTAGGTTATGGATTTTTGCAGTATTCTTATTCCTTTATTAATGCTTTGATTAAGACTTATATTTTCTTTCTTTTGTGATGTGTCCTCATTCATGTTTATGTCATTGTCTTATATGCATATTTATGATTGTTGCTTGTGTCATAAAGGGTTTGGATCTAACCATATAACCTTTATTCATTAGAATAAATAATATTGGACACTTAATATATCTATTACTCCCTCCGTCCAATAGAAGTTGACACACTTTCCTTTTGGTTTGTCCCACTAAAGTTGACACATTTCCTTTTTAATACATGGGACCCACACAAAAATAATTAATCTATTCTCATGGGCCCCACATATCACCTATAATACAACTACCCACTACACATTAAATATTATTTCTCTCACTTTACTTCAATTTACATTAAATTATTATACTCCTTAATCTCCGTAACCAAAAAAAATTATACCAACTTCTCCGGGACGGAGGGAGTAATTACCATTTTATAGAATTTGATTACTTAAATTGTTAAGTGGGAATTGAAGTTTATTTCATAAATACCTATAAAGGGAAGTATAGTGTTCTAATCTTTAATAAAATTTAGCATGAAGTACCTATAAAGGGGTAGGAATTATTCTTTGTGGGTTTAAATCAGATTTATGTGTTAAGTTAGATTACTTCTACTCATAACATATTGAAAAATATAATCCCTTAGGCCATCTCCAGTAGTTTGCACCATTTTGCAGCACATTCAGCACAAAAATGGTGTGAAAACAGTAATTCATCTCCAGCAGTTTGCACTACTTTTTTCACTAAATAATAAAAAATTCATTTAATCTTTATTTAATCTATTTTCAACATAATTAAAAATTATTATACATTTAATTTTGATATATTTATCTTTAATTTAAATAAAATAAATCTATCTTAAATATTTAAAAGATATTCATTAATTAATAAAATATTTAAAAATTAAATTTATAATATTAAATAACTTAAATAACTTAAATAAAATTGCCCAAATAAAAATTCCATAAATTTATTAAAATAGAATAAATATAATACATACATAAATACATTTAAAACACATAAACCAATTCATCTCTTATCATTAAAAATAATTAAAAAGGAACACATAAACTAATTAATTAAATCATTAAAACACAATAAATAATTAATTAAAAAGGAACACATTAAAACACATTAAAAAGGAACACATTAAATAATTAAAACACATAAAATAATTAATTAAAAAGTAAAAAATAAATAAAATAAGGGGCATGCGGACGGCATACCCACCGCATTTTGGTGAGATTTTATGGTTCGCCGCAAAATGCCGTCCACATGCCGCTATTGCTGGAGATCGATTTCCACCGCATAACATCCTTTCACGTCAAAATGCCGCGTTGCTGAAGATGGCCTTACAACATTAGCAACAATCAAATATTCTGCAAAAATTTATAACTTAGTCTAGATTATAAATTCAATATAGTTAAAACTTTCAAAACTCCTATGTAGCACATGGTTTACAAATAGCACACATGTCATGGTATGTCTATAATTCAGAAAGAAGAAAGATAAAAACTTACGGCGTGATTTCTGTACAAAAGACATAAATTTTCGAATTTTCGGGAAGGAAGTAATATTGTAGTGGAGCGAGCTCAAACTCCCTTGACAACACCGGCGGCCCATGGATACGAGTAGCGTTTCCTAACCCAAATACGACGCCGTCAAACCTCCACCGCCGCCAGTCGCCGACGCAAGTCGCTTTCTTTCTCCAGGTAAACCTAAAGGGAACCAAACAACAAAACTATCTCATTACCTTAGACGAGTGGAACAGGGAGAAGTAGCCACCACCTCCGCACAGCCGTAGCTCAAGACTTTGTTCCATTGCCGTGTGACTCCGAAGCTTTTTCTCCCTTGATTTTACCTTTCTTTTCCCTTCTTTTACATCTAAATTAATGAAATATCAAGATAATCCTGTATGTTTGAATCTTTGATTCTAGATTAATTAAGTAACCCCAATTTGAAATGTTCATGAACCAATTAGGAACAATCTGACTCGGTGCCATGTGAGTACCCACTTCCCACGCTAACACTATTTGGTTTGCCATGGCTGCATAGAGTCTTCCTCTGTGTGGCTGTTCGTTTCTGTATAGTGAAATTGATGATTGATGATATTAATTAAATTTGGGTTTTCTATTATTCATTACGTTAATAATTTGTACTATCAAATTTGGATGAAATTTCATTTTGTTTGAATTTAGGATGAAAATCATAAATGGCATTCTGAATTTAAAAGATGTCTTTTTTCTTTTCTTTTTTTAAATTAAGAGTGAAAATAGTATTTTGACATCTTTCATCTTTTTATAGCTATATCATCAATCAAACAATTCTATCTAAATAATATGGAATTAATTACGATGAGTATATTATAATTTACATCATTTTTGCTTTTACAATTCTATATCAGTGGCAGATAGTTTCTCCTGCTTATTCTTTTACATGGCTGAAAAATACGACACCATTTTAATGTATGAGTCACGCGATCATAATTGAATGAAGCTCTTATATTCAATTTTGTTTTTGGATGAAAAGATAATCGTTGTAATGCTGTACATTCTGAAACTACTGCATGTTTATGCCTGTATTTCTAGCCAGGTGCTTCACTTGGCCCCATGGAATTTAAGATGTCTGAGATTACAATTCTAAGATCAAGTTTCAGCAGTCTAAAGGTTCATTTTCAGCCATTTTAGATACTTGTGTTTCTGTCAAGCATATTTGTGTTGCATTTTCATGCTGTTTATGGGTAGGTTCTTGGTAGCTCCGAAATGTGCTGAAATTATTCTCACCTTTTGAACTATTATCCTATTTTTTGACACAAAAGTAAAGGTGAGATCCTCTTGAAGCAATCTATATTAATTCCTTAATGATTTAGCACCTCCATTATTGATTTCTCAATGAAACTGGTCCAACAGAATATAATAATTTTTTTATGGTTTAGGTTTCTTTCTATAGATGCAGACAATCATGAAAGTGTTGGTGAACTTAATTATTTCTTTAGAGGGCTAAATTTTGTTTATTAAACTGTGGATCAGGTTTTTGACTTCGTTCAAGTCAATAATCTTCACCTTTAATTTTGGGAGAAGAATAAAGTTGTGATATAATTGTAGACAGAGGGCTTTTATTTGTTTAGCAAATTTCATGTTTTACAGTTGTCCTCCCTGTTGCTGTATGACCTTTTTTCCTGGTTTAGATGACTGTCTTAAGTGACCATGTTCATTGAGCTTTTTTCGTATCTGAGAGTACCGAGTAAAATGTATGCCCATAGCCTTAAGAATGTGTTTTTACGTTATTTATTTATTTATTTATTGAAATGCACACATTGGTTGCCTTTTGAGTTTGAACACTTCTCGTTTACTTAATTTCTTACTTGTAAATCTTTGGAATATAGATTTTAATGTTTAAGCTTTCTCAGTTTCTCGAATGTATGATATTAAGGTTGCTTTTTCTTAAGTTGTTTTTGTTAATTTGTACACTGCAGTGAAACCAAGTTTGCTGCTTTTGTGGTTGCAGGTTGGTTTTCTTAATAATACTCCTTTTCCAAGAATAAGACCAAAAACCTTCTGTTGTTCAAATAGAAGACCCAACCACCGTTATGACACGAAGAAACATGAAATATTACCCCAGAATGTGGATCTTCCACCAATACTTCCGAAGAAGAAAAAGAAGCCCTATCCCATTCCTCTGAAGAAGATTCAGGAAGCAGCACGAGAAGATAAGAAGCTGGCACAAATGGGGATTGAGAAACCTCTTGAGCCTCCAAAAAATGGACTGCTTGTATCTGGCCTTATTCCAGTAGCTTATGAGTTACTTGATGCGTGGAAAGTTTTAATTAGAGGGCTTGCACAGCTGTTGCATGTTGTTACTGTCCATGCTTGTAGGTAAAGAACTGAAGTTGAAAAGTATTGCTACCTCTCAGTTTCCTCCAATTGGTATTTTACATGGAAAGCATGATTAATTCTGTAATATTTGTGATTTTCAGTGAATGCTCAGAAATTCATGTTGCTCAATTTGGTCATAACATTCAAAACTGTCATGGACCTACTAGTGGGAGCCGCAAAAGTTTTCACTCATGGATAAAGGGTTCTATTAACGATGTTCTTCTCCCCATTGATTCATATCATATGTTCGATACATTTGGCCGGAGAATCAAGCATGAAACTAGATTTAACTATGAAAGAATCCCTGCTGTAGTGGAGCTGTGCATTCAAGCTGGTGTCGAGTTGCAAGGATATCCTTCACGGAGGAGAACAGAACCTATCAGAATGATTGGTAAAAAAGTGATTGATATGGGTGGATTTGTTGATGAGCCTAGTCTCTCCCACCCTGGTAGTTTAGGGTCACCAATCATGGAGCTGGACACTTATCGGGCCCTTGAACGTTTTCCTCCCCCTGCAGAGCAGGAAGTTCCTATGATTGCAGAGGAGACACTTAGAGCATATGAACAAGTGAAATGGGGTGTAACTAAATTGATGAAAAAGTACAGTGTCAAGGCATGTGGTTATTGCTCGGAGGTACATGTTGGTCCTTGGGGTCACAACGCAAAGCTTTGCGGAGAATTTAAGCATCAGTGGAGGGATGGAAAACATGGATGGCAGGATGCCACAGTGGATGAGGTGTTTCCGCCAAATTATGTTTGGCATAGTGAAGATCCTAATGGACCTCCGTTGAGCAGTGCACTCAAGAGATTCTACGGTAAGGCTCCAGCTGTGGTTGAAGTTTGTATGCAGGCAGGTGCTCGTGTTCCCAATAAGTACAAAGCTATGATGAGAGTTGACATTGTGGTGCCAGTAGATGAGGATGCTCGCTTCGTTGCCTAGCAAGGTGCTTTGTTGGTTGTGCAACTCATTGTAATTATATACATTAGGTGAATATTTGAAGTTAAGACTTGTGGCTTTGAAAGAAAGCCTTAAAATTGTGATTAATACAAAAGTTTCTTCCATAGAAATTCTTGTTCAACTCAAAGTCCGTAGAGTGTTGCATGTATTTACTGTTTACTGATGTAGTATAGTCAGGAGTCATTATTTTAGGTGCAAAACTTTTATCATAAAACTATATGTACTTTGTTTGCTTTGTTAATTCTTTTATAATTTTATCAAGTAGAGTATGCTATGGAGGCGGTGAAGCAGGGCTTGGTTGCAATGTAGTGTTCCAGATATATGCTCAATAAGTGTGTTAATTATTCGTATACGTACGAGTCTCTGGGAGCCACTGCAAATAAGTCTTGTTTTTTCAGCTTGCCGACAGTGATCAGGTTAATATGTGTTTCGTTTTCAGTGGTTTCGTTTTTATTATTTTTATTATGTGCTACTGTCGTGATTTGTCTATCGCACAGTGTAATTGAGTGGATGGTTTTAGGATTTAAGGCCTGGTAATGGTGGAAGCTACAAACAGGTACGCTTCTTGTTTTCATTAGTGTTTTTCATTTTGTTATCTATGTTTATATCATCCTAATTCTCTTCTCTGCCATTGAATAAGTTGTGTATTATGCTTTGGGTTAGCATGCTTATATGGTACTAGTAAGTTCTATGATTTTAGAGACGTGAACCTTAGTTTTTGGTTACCTATTGGCTGCTTATGACATATGTATGCTTTATTGCATTTATAAAGATGAGATCCGTGGACCTTGAGAGTGGAAACTGATAGGGCTTATCAAGGAGGTCCACTTGAATGGCACTTAAACCAAGTTCCCTCAAGTTTGGGAGGGGGAATAGCAGCTGATAAGACTTATTAAGGTGGTTTTACTCTTGATTTTTTTATAATTAATTTATCTTATAATTATCCATAGTCATGCTCCATCATAAACTGCATAGACTGACACAAGTAAATGCTAGAATGTTCACTAAAAAACCAGGGTGGTGTTGGAGAAGTTCTCTTTGTTTTTGGTGGTTAGAGTATTTTGCTTATGACTGCTATAGAATTGGATCACTAAGTGCCCACTCGATGTGACGTGTTTCTATTGGTGGATTTTTTAGAATAATGTATGATACATTGTGATGTGCTGATCTACACTGCGGTCATCGAGAATTCTACTGCATCTTCTATAACATTCCCTTTTTCATTACCTGTATAAATTCTTCTTAGTAATCTTGATGAACAAATTTAGATATTTGGCTGTATAAAACTATTTGCTGATAGAATTTGATTCTCCATCTTTTTATATTGTTTGCCTTTTTTTATCTGTTTTGATTTCCAATAGGTGAGCTCATGAAATATTTGGGACACTTACCACCCTTACTAAAGACCCGTGCATTATTGAATACCATTTTAAGCATTGGAACTAATAGGATATGAATTGTTGAAAAAACAGGTCGAGCATCTTTGATGCCAAGGCTGGGATTGTTTTGAACAAGTACTATGTCAAGCTTGTTTCGTGGTATGACAATGAATGGGGTTGCACGTTATGCCTGATTGAGCTGCACGTTTGAAACTTTGTTGTCGAACAACTACTATGTCTTTCTTGGTGAAATACGTATTAGATGAATCCATGGTCACTTTGTTTTGCAGAACAAGCGTTGTTGATCATGGTACTCACTTATGTTGCCACAGTTGACAGGGTGAATTTTCTGACAATTTGAGTTTGTATTAAGATTTGAGTCTGTTGGAATTAGCAGAGTGTGGGTCGTTCTCTTTGTTTTAATGAGCTTTGTGGCTTTTATTTCTATGGAATTTGATCTCTTATGACATCAATTTATGGTTTGTGAGTCAAGTTTTACATTTAAAACGAATCAATTTTTTACATTCTTTTTATTAAAATTTCAGTGGTAACAGAGGGTTTCATCTTCTCTAAAATTAGGAAAAGAGATGATATTTTCGCATTATGTAGGACACAGTAACTCCTTATGGTTAGATATATTGATCTTGTACTTTTTATTCCTTAATATGCACTCAAAAGGGAAGGACGCACCTCTGGTGTACCAGTTATCGTGCCCACGGTAAACGCTGGGTAGCCTCGCATGAATTGCTAAGGATCCAATAAGTCCAACATTGATTCCCTCCGATTTGTCAATTGGGCAAATACGACCATAGTGACTAGGATGGATATCTCGGATCCGAAAACTAGCAGTTCGCCCTGTTAGTCCTCCGGGACCTAAATAAATTATGTACAAAAATAAAAAAGAAAAGTTTATAAGTAGATTTTCCAGTGTATATAGTGGTTTCTGCGTATGTAGTTGCTAAATTCGTTTTTTCATTAAAAATGCATTACTTCTAATGTTTGACATCGATTGGAATTTTGCAGCTGTCGATTGAATTTCGCCCATATAAACACGTTCAATAATCACACATTTCGTCTTGTGCGAGTTGCATGAATTTTTACTATACAGAGGTTTTCAGAAATATTTATAGTTGGTATCATAAAAGTTAAATGTTGAAGGTACGAATGCAAAAGAGTAGAAAACATTAACGTTTCATATAAAAAAATAATAATTTGAAAAGAAAAAAAAAAGTAATGTGCACTTGCTTGAAATAAATAAGTAAACCTCTTACTTGAACGGTTGAACCAATACCTCACAGGTGAGGGGCCTGATCTAGACATGCACCACGGAACCGGAATCGGCGGTTCGAACCGGGAAAACGCCGGTTTTAACAGGAACCGGAACCGCCGGTTCCGGAACCCTCCAAAAAAAACCGGAACCGGATAAGGAAGGTTCGGTTCCGGTTCCTCATATTTGGGAAAAAACCGGCGGTTCCGGTTCGAACCGCCGGTTTTTCAGTTTTTTTTATTTTTTTTTACTTTTTACGCTTAAAACCCAAAAAAAAAAAAAAACCGGAACCGCCGGTTCCAGAACCGAACCCTTCGTACCCCGGTTCGGTTCCGGTTCCCCCTACCTTGGAACCGGAACCGCCGGTTCGGAACCGGCGGTTCCGAACCGGGTGCATGTCTAGCCTGATCGTCCATTGATTAAATAATAGTAACTTTTAATTTATCCAAATATAATTAGAGTTATCTTCTGCGAATCGAGTTTACAGTGTAAACCATGTGATCCCTCTTAATTTAAACCTTATCAATACATAGGTATAATAGGATTGGAAGGGAACCATAGTGAACTCGATTTACTGCCATATAATTATGCCTTAAGGTATCCTACTTTTAATGCATTGCAATTTATTGTCTAATGTTGGTTGAATATAATTTTAGGAAGTTCAAAAATATGCTATAATAATTTCTCGAGACCACTCTGGATTCATAACTGAACATGTGTGACAGACAGAGTACAGCATTGGCTCATTTTAAGTTTCTCTCTCTAGAACAGATTGAAGCACCAATGGAGGCAAGTCAAGTGTAACCAACTATTTATGTAGTCAATCCATCTTGAAAGAGTTTAATCTACAACCACCAGAATCGAACACGAAATAAGAAACATCAATTTGATGAACCTACCTAAGACACGTAAGAAGTGTTAAATCTCTCCAATGAGCTAATAACTTATTTGGCAGCATCAGCTCGACGAAAAACTCTAACCTACCTGTACCTGTAAAGATCACCAACCACTGGGAAGATTTGATGATTTCAAAAAGGAAGATGACGTTGAAGAGGAACTTAATTAGTGATCTATAAGACTATAACTCATCTTTCTGCGGTTGTCCACCAATGGCAGGGAAAATCCAACTGAACATTTTCCAAAACACATTGGGTGGAGTGTTCTGATTCGACTTTCCAGATGCCACTTCACAAATATCATTGTAATTGTGCTTCAAGTGAGGAGCAGCTATTTTCAAAGGTTGACCTTAAACAAGCACAAATTCACTCTTTGGACTTTATTCAAGAATACCAGAACAAAATAATCATACCTTGAACACCTCGAAAGGGCAAAAGTCGGAGTTCCCACACCCCTATTTGCAAAATTTGAAATGAGTCATCAGAAGCTTAAGAAGCAATTAAGGAGATTGTAAAGGCTAATATAAGTTTACATCTAAGGGGAAAGGAAGAAGTTTAAAAAAAACATATTTACTCATTGGCAAGTTTAGCATTGCAAGTGTCTAACCCTTTTGGATATCAAAAAAGTGAAACATTAAAATGGCCACCCCATTCTTAAAAACCAAATATAGCCACTTTGCCCCTGAAAACACAAGATATCTTCAAGATAGTTTTTCTAAATAATACTTCTTGTCTTCTAAACTTCTCAACCACCTAGTACCTCTCAATAAAAAAGCTTTTTAAGTATATTAGTCCCTTTCAGGCCTCAAGTGACTGTGTTTCATTTTGAATGGACATTTTCCATTTTAATAAAATTGAAGTGGCTCAAATTCTTGGGACCTCTGGCAAAAATTAATATAATGCAAAACTAGAAACAAGAAACAACAAGCTGAAATTTTCTAATAATATCACAAGGTTGAAAACAAAAGTTTAATAAGCATACCGCCAGTGGAATAGGATGTTCATTGTGCAGTACGTGCACAAAGTATTTGCTCGTGTCATTGGCTGGGCAGCTATATAGAACAAGCATGTTATTCCCAGCAAATGGTGCAACCGTACTGCCATGCCAGATTCTCTTTTGTGGAGGTTTAGGAGGTAGTTGTAGAGGTTGTTCTTTTAGTATTTTATCAAATTCTGAAAATCCAGCAGAAATAATGTAAAGGTCAACTGTAATCAACGAGCAATATATTTAAAACTGAAGGGAAAAAAAATGAAAAAAAATAATAAAAACCCTTATGGAACATAAAAACAATTGAAACTCTAACCAGATCCATCGAGAAATAGCCCAATCAAACAGGAAAATGGAAGCAGTGTTTCTGCATGAGCAAATCTTAGCCTGGCCAATTCATAGCTCCCATGAACAAGTCCACCTAATGATTCAGAAAATATATAAAAATCCAATAGACAGATAAGAAGGGGGGTTGGATGTTATCCTACACGATAATTTAAAGATTTCAAATAATGAAAATAAAAATAGAACATTTATAAAGTATACTTTGAAACTTCTCAAGTTAGAGTAAATTTCTAAGGCATCTGTAATGGACCTTGAGGCATAATCTTTATTAATTTCTGTTTTATAATTAATGGATGCATCCTGATGACACAATATGATATGCAACATAGTAATAACTAGAAAATCCTAAGAAGTCAACTGTGATATATATGCAGAAAGCATCCATTTTAAACATTAAGCAATCTAACTTGAGCAGCTTGAACCTAAATTTATAGTCGCGAGGAGAATAATAAGGACATAAGTTATGGATACTACCAACCTTTAGTTGATAACTTTCATGCCTGTAATGAAATAGCCATTTTTCTTCAAAATCAGTTCTTGCATTAATGAATCCATTGCCTATATATATTCAACAATATCTGATGACTATAACTGTCTCCCCACTATCCCATAATGTTAAACCTAAAGATGCTGTCGAAACAGCAAAAGTTCTCCCAGCCCCTCCCCAAAAATATAATGAATAAAAATAAGACATCAAGGACTCTTTTAATTTTTTCTGGTGGGGTATATTGAAATTGATAAGGTTTTAGATTGTGAGAGTGACTTGATTATTTCAAGTGATAGATAATTTCAATCACGCGACCCCTGCAAGATCAAAATAATGTAATTAGTCCATAATTTTAAAATAACATCAGGTTTCGTATTATCACTCCATCTTCCATCCTTCACAGTACACGGAGCCCTACACTATTTTAGAAGATCGATTCAAACTCTTTTTTAGGAATTGTAATGGATTAGTCAGAAGAGTGTGATTGTTAAGTGGAGAGTAGCTAATGGAAATAGAAATCATGAACTTATTGTGTGGCATTAATGCATACCAATTACCAAGTAATAAGAATGGGAAAAATTAGCAAAGTAAATGTACCCCAAGTAAAAGAGTGAAGAAGAAAATATTACTTTCTTTAGCTTTAATAGCTTCCTCCATTGACTGGATAACATCTTCAAGTAGAGGAACTCCCATCCGATAATTCAATGAATTACCATAGCCTTTTAGAATGAAAACCTCCAGATCATCTGTCCACTCCAACAAATCCACCTACAAAGAACATGCTTACAGGGAAATATCGTGAATCATAATAAGTAGAGTTTTAAATTTCATAAGATGTGACCTAGTAATAATACTATAGCTTGATGAATACTCCCTCTGTCCCGTCCTAATGGTTACATATTTCCAATTAAGGCGTCTCATTCTAATGGTTACATTTCTCTTTTTGGTATATGGGACCCACACAAAACAATTAAAATATCTTTATGGGACCCACCTACAACGCTAATACAACTACCCACTATACATTAAAATATTATATCTCTCACCTCAATACACATTAAAATACTATATTCCTTAATCTCCGTGCAAAAAGCATACATAACCATTAGGACGGGACGGATGGAGTATTTTTTTAACTAGCATTGTAGCAGTCTTTTTTTTATCTTAGACTCTGTTTACGAAATATACCATCTTAGTAAGACTTATTTTAAGGAGGTCAGAGAAAACATGAGTCTTGTCTCATTTACAATTATTCATAATTACATGGAAGGAAACTAAGTGAGCATACCTCGGATGAAGTAAACAGAGCACAAGCTTGATCAGTTGTGTTCAGTAAAGAAGCTTCCTACAAGTAATTGAGCATACCTCAGATGGAGTATTTTTGAGCAAATATTCCTTGCTCATATTTCAATAAACAATTGGGAAGCAGGACAAAAGTATATATTACCTGCTTGCATAAGAACCACAGTGATGATACATCTTGTCGTGTGAAACTCAGACCCCAACGAGCAACTAAATCCTGGGCTATTTTATTTAATACGGGTTCCTTGAGTTTATCAACAAATGGTTCCTGACTTTTCCTGATATCCTTTTTACAAACATCATGCATTACACATATTTAAGTAGTCAATTGAATAAGCATTAAGAAAGTAATTTGTCTTACAGTTGCCAACATTTCTTGATAGTTTTATGAGACTCATAATCAAATGTAACTGTCAATAAGCAAATTAAGAAAACAGTACACATTCCTAGCTAAACTTAAGCAATGATTCCAGAATATGTAAAAAAAGAAATTCAAGCCATTCCAGACAAAGAACATTTTTTAAAAATAAAAATAAAAACTCCAAAGCACTCAACAAAATTTTCCATCATAACCTAGTCCATACACAACTAACAGAATATTGCAACCAACTATAGCACCATGGTTTTTTAGTGGTCTGTCATCATTGATATGGATCAAATAACAGCACACAGTGCAACTGTTAGATACAAATCTTGATGATGCCTTAAGCTGATAAAAATAAGTTTTCAAAAGAAGTAGAATAACTTCATGAGGTAGACACTGCATCACAAAATGTAATACTAATTGATTTGAAATCAGCCTCAAAATTATTGACTAAGGTAATCTAAGCAATAAAATAGTGGTGTAAACAAAGGATTGTGCAAAACTTTTTAAAGTAGAGAGCCTAAACCATTTACCTCCTAAATAAATAGATTAGTTATAGTTAATGACCTGATAAAAGTTATTTAAAATGCAACTTAAGTGTGTATGCATTGATATAGGGGCAGACAAGACAAGTAGCATGTGATAGCAGTGGCGCGCAATGTTTTCATTAAACAAAATGTCAAGGGACAGACGTTACCTTGTAGTTCTGACAGCAATCATGGAATCTTAACTTTATATCACTTGCACGACTTTCACTGATAACTGCAAAAGCTCGATGACGTCCAGGTCCCAGCTTTCCTCGATTACTAAAGAGTCCCATGCCAAATGCTACAGCACTGGCCGAGGCACGAGGAATCTGAAAATTATCCATCAAATGATAACCAATCAAAATAGTCATGCTCAGTCATCACAGTTATCTATCTTACCAAAATTAACTAAACATGTGCAAACAAAGTCAAATAACCAAGGTGCAGATAGAAATCACCACAGAAGTTGCTAAGTATCATTCAATTACTTCTAATGAATCACACTATGCAGAGTCAATTTTCAAGTAGTTCTGCCATTTAACAAGAGGTAGAATACAAATAAAAATATATGAAAAGATCAAATTAAAGTATATATTTGTAGCCTCATTCATAAGTTAGTAAATATAAATAGATATATAATGTATGTCACGTATGAATACCTGGGTGGCTTTAATCGGATATATATCAGGATGGTAATCCTCATTAAACAATTCTGGAAATTTTTCTCTGGTTCTAATACCTAGTTCATACAGTTCATCTTCTCCTTCGTTAATCAACTCTCCACCCTTATGCTTCCCCGTCCAAGGAGAATTCCATCCCCATAATCATGCAGGAAGCACGGTTTTTTTCTGTTGTTTTACGTTTTATAACAGAACTTTGAAGCGAGAGGCCAAGGCATCTAGTTCTTTCAACTTTTTCTTAGTGGGAGCTCGAGTTCCATGCCTTGCCTGTCAAATGAATCATAATATCAAGTCATTGTCGTAACAAAAAAGGAAGAGCTGATTCAAGAACACATGAAAATTGGACAGTTTAACATTATTGATGTGCCTGTAAAAGAAATATTAGCATACTCCAACAGTGCAAAAAGTAAAGACGTGATGATAGTATATTAAAGCTTTAAGTTCCTGAATATTAAAGTGCATTGCTGATCTATTTTGAACAATAGCAGCTTGAATATAAAGTAAGATACATCAAAGATGGTGTATTAATGCTTTTAAATTGCTGAAATTGGAAGCACGTGTAGAAATTATTTACATTGATCCATTGAACAATGAAATGCTGAATCTACTTGACAGTTCAATCATATCTTCAAGAACTTGACCATTTCCAATTCCTACTGTATACTTTCCAGACATGTCTTTTTGAAATGCAGAGAATATAATCATTCTTAAAATCCTTCAGTCTAATGACATGGTGCAGGATTAAATGATAAAATAAACTTAAAATCTAGGGTTTCCTCATCATCTGCACTTAGGTCATAACTGCTGGAGAATTTCAAGTTGAATCAGATTAAAACATGATCAGAAGCATGAACTCAACAAAATATCTTGAACTCACTATTGCACAATGAAAATAAAATATTTATCAGCAATCATCATTAACCAAAAGGCGTTGAAACATACACAAAATCTGCATCTACAGAACGAGAAAGAGGATTACCACAACATTTAAGTGAATGGGTTTACATTGATCTGGAATATTTGAAGGAATATATGAATTCTGAGATATTTCCTTGGAAACGAGATACCTGCACAGTTTATATATGAATCGATTAGCTATAGAAAATTGACCCAACCTAAAAAAGCAACCAAAAACATACTGAGAGTCACTAATTAATAAATTCAAAAGATAAGTTTCATTTTCAGAGATTTTGGGCGATTTGCATATTACAAAGATTTACTCTACATTTCAATTTCGTTCTTCTCTGTTAGTATTTTTGCAGCGTCTTCATTCCATTCTCTGAGTTTGAGCTCGTTACTTCCATATCCAGAATTTTTCCTACTGGAAAAAATTACCATTTTTTCTTTTTTACGGCAAATGAATCAAAAATTTAATTTAATAACAGATGCGTCAATTCCCCACTACATCCACAAAGCTGAAACTAGCGTATGCTGACGCCATTGCAACAATTAACCATACTGCCGACGCTAATTTAATCGAGAAAATTATTGAAATTAGAGTGAATTACACATGATTGTAAATCGGTAGGACCTGGTAGCTGTGGACGCATGGCGGCGAACGTCGAAATTTTCGTCGGTATTTGAGAGAATAGCCACTGCATGAAACAATAGGAGTAGAAGCAAGACGATCTGCGGATGGGAAGCCATAGCTGAGCAGGTGTTAGAAATTTGAGTGTTGGTTTTGTTGCATACAACAGATTTTGGGGAAATTGTACTTTTGAAGAAGACGGGGGATTTGAAAATGAGAGTGGTTACACTTGGCAGATTTCTAGTGGGTGAATGATGGTAGAATTTCTTTGCTGTCAAGTTTTCCCCAAAATAAACCGTTATTTCTTTTTTTTCTTATTTCAATTAGGGTACATTATTGCATTACTTGGATATTAGTAGGAGTATTTAAGTAATTATTAATACAATAATTATTAATAATATATACTCCCTCCGTCCCAGAGGATGGTTCACCTTTATTGTACCACGGATATTAAGAAAAAATTACTTTTTGACTAACTTTTATTTACTTTTAGGATAACGTGGTATTTTTAGATAATAAATAAAGTGTAAAGGTATGTTATGTTTGGAAAGAATGGATGACATTTTTAAAATTAATATACTTTTGAGGTATTAGATTAGAAGGATATTTCCTTTTTTGGGAGTGAATCATTATGTGGGACGAACAAATGAAGAAATAGTGAAAGATCCTCTGGGACGGAGGGAGTAAAACATAATTAATTATTATTAGGTTCGGCGATATCCAAATAAATTTCACTTTTTTTTGCTTAATGAATCAAGTTTCTAGGACGGAGGGATTAAAACATAATTAGGCGATATCCAAACAAATTTCACTTTTTTTTTTTTTGCTTAATGAATCAAGTTAAGGTCGAGCTTAAATTTGAACGAATAATTTTATAATCAAATCAAGTTTATTATAGACTTATTAATTATTATCAAATCAAAATGAACTCAAACTCAATTCTATAATGCTCAAACATATGATACTCAAACTTGCGTTAACTTGTTTGACACCTTTAAACGCATTAGTTGAAGATTAGCACATATATGGTATACTCACCATTAGGGGCCCCCACCGCCCCTGCCCTGGATTGGTGAAGGAGGTAAATTGCAGGATGTGCCTCAAGTGGCTTATAGGGAATGTGCTTGCAAGAGGCCAAATCTATGCCAAAGGCAGGATTCGAACCCCCACCCTGCAGCAACCAAGCTCAGCTGGAAGGCCTTTCCACCCTCCTCTCTACCACTTGAGCTATGCCCTAAGGGCAGATTAGCACAGGTATTGGGGGAGTTTAAACCATGTTTTTAACTTTAGCATTTAGGGAAAACATTATTTTTGGAAAAAAGAAAAAAAAACAATTTACGGTTAGAACATTTTAGAAGTGATTACTGCTCTCTTTATTATGGTTATACTCAAAACGTATCTAAAATATAATTTTTTGATATATGATTGAATGAAAAATAAAGGATATTTTAGATAACTAAATTAAATAAATATATGTTATTGTTCATTTTGACCAGTAAAACAAAAAAAAATTAATGATGTTTTTGTATTATTATTATTGTAATTTTGTAAGGGTGATATTGGGAGTTAGTATTTTATTTAAGGATGGATAAAAAAAAAAGTGTACGAGTAAAGGATGGAGTATATAACATAAATCACGTATTTATGTTTACTCAAATAACTACTTGAATCAATTGGACCAAGTGAATGAATGGGTCTATTGATTGCTATTCAATCACCAAATCTTCAATTCCATCACAAAAATGACAAAATGAAGTAGCTTTCAATACAATTATCCCTTAAAATTTACATTAAATCTTTTAAATAAAATAAATCATGCAAACCAAGAGAATAAAACATTATATAAACTATAAAGATTACATTAAAATTATACTCTGAAATATTAAATCCTAAAGGTAGAATATACTATGAACAAAAGAGAGTGTAGAATATGAACGATAAAGAGTTTGTTTACCACGGATTGCATATTCTTTGCCAAAATAATATAGTAATAGAAAGCAATATGATTTGCAAAATGAGCTCCTACTTTGCATCATTAAACATTAATGGTCTCAAGATCTCACGTGAATTTTTACCATAATTTATTAGGCATCTGGTAGCGACAAAAGTGAAAGGTTTCTAAAGTCCTACATTCGCAATACCAAATATTTCATAAGAGATAACTTAAGAAGCATCATCTGGTAAGAGAGATGCTGCTAAAAGTTCAACAAGGATTGAGAACTTCCCATTTAGACACCAGTGCCGTCTATGACTTTGCAAAATTATAGGCGACTATCCGGTTTCAAGGAATGATTTCCTCATCTAAAAGCAGCACCTGATCGAAATGCCAAACACCTGATAACCCAAGCCAAAAAAACAAATTGTTATTACAACTAGAAATATGAAGGGGAAAAATGATAAAACAAAAATTGAGCTTTGCATTCAGAAAAAATACAATCAAATCAAATAATACCGTGGTCTTTGCCCACCCTCCTTAACTGCGCCACATATTCTGATATCTTCTTGATAGATTCCACCTGAGAGGGAGCAAATGTTTGTTACAATGTATGCTGATCAGTATTTGAAAGAAATCACTGTAAAATGATGTGGGTGGAAATAATCCAAAAAACCTGCTCAGCCAAATAAACGCTCTCGATGAAGTCAACCAATTGGACATCATTGCTTCTAGTAGCTATCTGTTATTGGAACGATAGGCAAGTCACTATAGAAATGTCTTATAAATGGTTGTTCAACTAAAGCAGGCAAGTACAGATACATTTAAGAATCGTTAGCATGTCTGTTGATCTCAGTCAACATTCAGTCATATCAAAACTACGACTACATTTATCAACATAGAAAAATCTAAAAGCATCACTCACAGCATGCAGATTTAAGAGCTTCTCGTTTGTCAACTTTTCTAGAGCCAATGCCAGCTCCATAGCTGCAATAGCAAACACCAAGTTTACTTAAAATATGATTAACAAAAATAAAAAAAAGGGTATGAAGAGAGCATATAGGGCAAATGCCTGATGAAACATTTGTTTTTTAGATGCATTGAAAAAAGACAGAACTTACACATACTTAATGGGAACAGAGAAAAGGAGAACAACAGTAATAGGATAATCTATCGTGGCTAATTCAGTATTCAAAGTGACTGACAGTAATGTAATCTCTAATAGACATAATATATTACGTAGAAACGTTCCTTTTAAAACAGTTTCATACAATTTAAAGACATGCCCCTTGCAAGCACAAAGTAACTAGTAACAAAGTTAACAAACAAATATTTTTTCTGTCACTGCACTTTGTTACATTGACAAAATAAAAGTGCTCCTTCCACTCAAAATTGAAAAATACTATTCCAGATGAATTGGTTAACCAGACAAACGCTACCAAAATATACTTTTTAACTTATAAAAAAACCCAATATCAAGTGGACATGGTCAAAAAATTAAACAAGAATCTCTCAATATTGAAGTCTACGCCATCATCTACAGAGTCGTTAGGCCCAGCAGCAGTCATTTCCAAATCACAAACCATCAATGGTCGCCATGATCACAAGTGTGAAATTAAATATATATAAAGAAAAAACATACAAATTGTGGATCTAAACTTAATGCATTGAGCCACAAACCCCTGCTGACCCTAATTCCTATCCTTCATATATGCTGTTTGAGCAAACAGAACAGTTTCACAACTCACGAGACCAGAAATCCAAAGGCAGCATTGAAATCATCTGAGATGAGGTTATAATAATGCCTTCATATTTTTCAATATTTTAGAAGTGGCATGGAAAATGTATAGTTTTAAGAACGACAATGAAAAAGTGGATGCGACAATGTTGAGTACATAAAGAACAGAGAAAGTTGACATGGATTGGAACTGTGAAAAGACTATAGCAGATCTCTCCAATGCTTGTGATGGCAATACATATAGTTCTTAAGCTTAAGGCTCTTATGGTCTGGAAAGTTCAACAAAACCAGAGTCAATGAATTTCTTCTTACAAAATTGCATTTCTGAGACCAAAATTAGAAGGAAGACAATCGACAAAGCAGATGCCAAATCCACAAATTATGATACATGTCATGTTCTTGTACAAATAATTAACGGAGAGCTCATTAATCTCACAAAACATGACATTGAGATATATATTATTATGGGAATACCTCCAAAAGAAATGGTGTAGGCAAGAAACAGCCATCATTTCCTAATTTATTACCCAGCAAGCGCAAAGTAATATAAGAAGATCAAGACAAAATGTTGGACCCCGTTTATTAATATATCAAAACTGGATAGACATCAAATACTATATATTAACGTACAAAGTAAGACAGATGTACAATCGAGCAACCATTCAAACTACTGGATATGGATGACCAGTCATACACACACTCCATGGATGACATCTCCATATTAGAAACTAATTATGGCGCCATAAGTAGCAAAGATAGATTACCAAATAACGCATCTCCTTTCTCTTCATTGGTGAACTCTGAAAGTGGCATCAAAATAGCCTGTAGCTTCACTTTTCCACCTCGCTTGTTCTGAATTATATTGAACAAATAATAAATTTTACTGCTTAATTTTGAAACAGAGATCATGTAAGAGAGGAATATGAGCGAACACCTGGTATTCGATTAACTTTTCAGCGTGATCTCTTTCTTCTAAACTGGATTCCTTAAAGAACCTTTATCAAACAAATAATCATAAGCGCGAATTTACCTCAAATTTACAAAGAATTCCGGAAATAAAAAGTGAAAAGTTTCAAACCAAAAAGGTTTTCATAGCTTACTTAGCCAGTCCCTTGAGAGCAACGTTGTCTCGATCAAAGTAGGCAAACATGGCATGGTAAACGTACGAAACATTGTACTCCACGCTGTAATCAACAAATAATATGCGAATGAAAACCATTAGCGAAGAAAAAGAAGAAATCAAATAAAAGAATCAATAAATGAAATGTAAATTGTGATGAAGAAACCCCACTTGATCTGTTCGTTGATAGCGCGCTCACACTCATGAGCGTACTTATGGCGAGCAATCGAATCTCCAGGGCCATTAGGTACAAGCATGAGCTCTTTCTTTACTTCTTCAAAGGGCTCAAAAACGACGCCGGTTAGCTTCTTGTCATAGGGTTTTCCAGCACGCACAATGAACCCATTCCCATTTCTGCCACCACCGCTATTCACCGACAATGATGAAAAAGATGACGACGCAGGGGAAAACAAAGCAGTGAGATTTTCCCCATGGGAATTCAACAAGCCAAAAGCAGGCGCAGCTTTCAGAAGCATGTTTGCTATCTCATTCGTGTATGATTGAAACCTAGATTGTACCAGGAATTTGAGAGAGCGAGAGTGTTATTATCGAAAAATGAGGAAACTCGTGATATGGGTACTATATCTTCAATATTTCTAATTTCTAATTCTTAATATTCAAGGGTGGTTACTGATAATGATGGATGTAATATAATAACTCAAAAAATTTAGGAGGGCTTGTTTGGGGTTTAACGTGTCACGCTATGAGAATAAGGTATAGTATTGGTTTTTGGTATTTAGTCTGTGTAAAAGAAATAAAATATATTAGTGGAGTATTATTTTTCAAATCAGTCATTAATCCTTTTTTATTTTAATAATAATAATTTTTTAATTGATAACATAAATTAAATTTAATAAATATAAATGAGTGATATTTTTATCATATATAACTAAGTCAATTAATAAATTATTTTTTAATTAATATATCAACCAACATTCAATTAATATTTTTGGTGTTCTTTTAGTATTTAACTAATTTATTTGAATTAATTTTTTATTTTAATTTTAATATATATATTTTTTTTTAATATCCTCGCAATTTAACTAATAGTTTTAATTTGACTAATTATCCTGTGCACCTTGAGTGCATCGTGAACTCACTCTCGAAAACTTATATGAATAAAAATATATACACTAATAATAAAAATGTATACATAGTGAATTAATAAAAAAAAACTAAATGTAAAAAAATCATACAATTATTAAGAAACATGCATATACTATATAAATATGGGTGCAAGCGTGAACCCGAATACACAGGATATCAGCTCTTTTTATTTAATTTTTTTCCTTGATAGATAATTAAATTATTTTACGCTAAAATAATATGCACAGAATATCAACTCTTTTAATTTAATTGTTAGCTTACATTAAAATAATGTCTTCATTTTATTGATAAAATTTCAATACACTTTTTAATTGTTAATATTGATTGGGCCGAGATGGATTTAAACTAATGTAGACATATTGCCAACGAATTTATAGTCCGTCCCCATTAACCGCTCGGTAGCCTAAGTATTAATAAATAGGTTTGGAATATATCATAATAAAAATTTTAAACAGACAAATACATGTTGAACTATAAGAATATATGGGAAATATTATAAAAGGATTATACAACGATACAAGATGAATTTTTTAAGGCTAATGATACTGTACACTCGGGTGCACCTCAAGATAGGGTTCACCCACTTTCAAAAAATGTATACAAATATAAACAAAAATATATACAATTATGAACAAAAATGTATACAATTTAATTGTTATTTTTTTAATGAAAAATTGAGTGTAAAAAAATATACAATTATTAAAAAACATGTATACATTATTGAATAAAAAGTTATACACATATGGATGCTAGTTTTTTTTAATGAAAAACTTAGTGTGAAAAAAGTATACAATTATTAAAAAAACACGTATACAAAATAGAATAACATATATACAAAATAGAATAAAAAGTTATACACATATAGGTGCACACTTGCACGCACCCGGGTGCACCCAATATCAACTTATTTTTTAATGCTTGCGGCACGTGCCGTTAATCTATGAAACAATTATGACACGCTTCAATTATTTAAAAGGTGGAATACAATATTAAACACTATGTTGGAATAGTTAATTTGGTGCTCTATCTCAAATGTATCAATTTTCCCCTTTTTAATAAAAATACCTCATTATCCCATATTGTGATCCATTACTCACTATTAATACAATTATTCTTTGTACATAATATAATACTCCCTCCGTTCCAACCACCTTACTCGTTTACTATACATGTTGTTTAAGAAAAGTTACTCTTTTTTATCAATTTTATTGACTTTTTTGAATGCAAATGAGCATATATTAAGTAGAACAGAAACAAGAGCTATCGAGAAGTTCATCCACAAAGTGAGGAGCTAGGCTCGATGATTAGCAATAACTTGTAGTCGGGTTGACCAATTCAAGAATTTATCGAACCACATGGAGAAAGGTATTGGAAATTATTAATTTCCATTATAATCTAATTGTGGGCAATATATTATTATACAATTATATTAGCTATTCAATTATTTTATGGACTTAATTAAAGTGATCCAATTAAGATTAAAAGTCCATGGGCTATAATAATAATTAATATGGGCCAAATGAGTAGATACCCAATACTACGTGATTAGGTGATTATGTGTGGTCTAGTCAAGTAGTATATAAAGGTTACCCGGTTATGGTCCCCAATATACTAAGCCGCACATGGTCTTCCCTTCTCCCCATCGGGAGGGATTACTACGGTCCCCATAAAGGAATTATGAGGGCTTAGTTGAGGAAGGTCATATAACCACTGATCCTGAGTTCGGGTTCCGCCTAGAGACTCATTGGATCAGGTACACTTCCGCTTTACAGTTTAAATCTCGTTAATCATAATAGGATTAAGGTTTCATGGATTAATTTCCAACAAAAGGTACTAGAGTTTAAGCGATATCACGTTTCTTATAGAGACGAATCATGATAAATAAGGGAGATTAGCTTACCATATTCAAAAGAAAATCAACATGCATTAAAATCCTTACAAACCATGATAAACAATAAGGTTTCAATACAAAGTTTGGATGAAAACTCCATTGGATGGCTCCAATGGTGATCTTCTTATTTCCTTTGCAATTCTCCTCTCTTCCTTACTTCTTTTCCTCAAATGGATGGTGATTTTGATGGTGGGATGAAGATATGTGGTATGGATGGTGAATGGATGAAGATGATGGTGTAAAATGAAGGAAATGATGTGTGAAATGTGTGAATAGGGGAAACCCTTTGAAAAAAATCATTTCAAAAGTTGAGCAATTGGGTATTTATATCCCTTGGAAGATTCTAGAAGGTTTTTGATTTTTTACAGGAATTTACCGAGCTCAACTCGAGTGCTGCTGCTTGGCCTGAGTCAAGGCACAAGTTCTCGGCAGATTTTGGCATTTAATGGAGCTCGAGTCGTGTCGCCTACTCGACTCATGCGCTGATTCTGGACACGGCTCGTGTTCTGCACTCGAGCACAGGGTGGCCGAGCAGGTATTTTTTATGCTGGTGCACGGCCATTCTGGACAGACCCGTTTTCCGCGCACGACTGATGAGAGTGGAAATTTATGTCTTTTTGATCTCATAATACTTCGTTTTATTAGAATAAGGTCATACAATCGTGTTGGATTGCGTAGTCTACATATTTTACATGATTATGGTGCTCCTAATGGATTTTATTGAGTTTTGAAGGTTAAACAGGATAAAACCGAAGATGAGCGAGAAACGAGCTCAAATTGGCCTTACTCGAGTTGCAAGGGTCAGCTCGACTTAGCAACTCGAGTAGAGTAAGGTAGCGTAGAGGGTCAGAATTGATCAGTGAGCCAACTTGACTTGTCTTGAGCAGCTCGACTTACAGCTCGAGTCGAGTTTTGTATGGGGCGAGTCGAGTTGTATGTCGTGTGAGACAGAGCAGCGTCGAATTTTGTCCAGTGAGCTAACACGAGTTGACAGGCGAAGACTCGACTTGCCAGCTCGACTCGTGTTGGTGTATGAAGAAAAATCAATTTCAGAGCATGGCAGCTCGACTTGACAGACGGACTCACGACTTGGTAGCACGACTCGAGTTGGGTTACTCGAGTTGCAACATAAGGCAACTCGAGTCGTGTTGGCAACTCGAGTTGGTCATTCCAACTCGAGTTGGGTTATTTTGGGCTAAAAATCGAGATTTTTGATCCCCTGTGCGTGACAACTTGTAAAAACAGCCCAACCAAGTCAGTTTTCGTGGCTTAAGGTATAAAAGGGATCAGATCACATAGAAAAAAGGGACCCGATCATTCACCACATAAACACACTGTGAATCTGATTCACGCACCATCCATCCACCCACATCCACTCACATCAGAATTCATCCATCCATTCATCCCATCGGTCTGGAGAAAGAATCAAGTGCGGTTGAGAGAGCAATCCAATTGGAGAGACGGAGGAAGACGCAAGACACGTGACACTAGGGTTTCATTTTCTTTTCTTAATTTCTTCTTTTATGATTTTGTTATGTATTTGATAGCCATGAGGGTTATTTGTGTCCTCATGGGCTAAAAACTCTTTACAGTTCTAAGGATTGAAGGTTAGGGTAGTTGATTTGGAACCCTAGACAAAGTATTGTGATTTCATGCTATTAAGATTCTTATTTATTTGATTTATTTCAGATTATATTATATGTTTGTAACGTCTTCATAGCATGCTATTGATATTACCCGTGATGCTTGGTATGTTGTGTTAGCTTGTGTGCATACGTATATAATATTGTCTGTTTGTTAGGGATTATAGTAGTTTGCCCGTGAACAAAATAATCCTAAGGGCTGGTAAATAAGATACTTGATATTCTTAGTGGAACAATGCAATTAGAAAATCAAGTAGGAAGTGAATAAGTTTGAGTATTACTTTTAGAAAATATATGTTAGTCGAATTGGTCATCCGGAGATTTATGAAATTCGCCTTATTAGTATCTAGGAAGGAGGTTCAAAAGTGTTCGCGCATCATCTTATGATGTATTTTCATTGAAATAGCATGAATGAACAATACAACGTCTAGAAAACCAAATTAATTGCACTACACCTGAAACCTTAGAGCTGTTACTTCTCTCTTGATTCAATCTCGAATATTCCTTGCTTTTATTTATTTTGTTAATTGTTATTTAAATTCTTAGATATTAATTCATTCAAACAATTGGAAATTGGTGACAATAATTCTAGTTAAGTAGCAATACAAATTAAATAAATAATTAGTTGTCTCAGTGGGAATAATATTTTATTTTAACTGGGATACTTGCCTCTACAATTGACATCCCTACACTTGGGAATTTTAATTGAGGTGCGCAATAATTGCCTAACAACGACCCGTGCTTGCACTGGCTCGACTCGAGTGCATGAATTCGAGCCGAGCTTGGTCGAGTTCTGCTCTTTTTCTCGTTTCAACTTCCGTCTCCATTTTTGCTTCATTTTCACCTATTTTATATACGTTTAAGCTCATTCTCATGCATTTCTATAAAAAACATAAAACACAACCAAATAACACATAAATACGGATAAAATAATACGAAAACGAATATAAAAAGACACTAAAATTTAGGTGAAAATATCACTCATCACACCTCCAAATTAAAGTGTTGTGCGTCCCCAAACAACGAAAATAATAAACCAAGGGAAGAGATTTTCACCTAGAAAAAGACTAAACGAACATAAGTAATAACACATCAATAGCAATAAGAACCACAATTTATGCTAAGTCATCCCACAACATTAAACTCATAACATGCAAAAAATATTAACAAATTTAATTCAAAATGAATAAAATGTAATATAGTCCCTTTTGGCCCAAACCTCTCATCGGATATTCATTTCTCTCAACACTCTAATAAATGAGGTAAAACAACACTCATTAACTGATTGGCTTTACTCGCTATAAGCTTGCTCGCGGACTACATTCGCAAACCACCATAGTTTCAATTAATGATAAAAAAGGTCTTTCATTAAGGATGTAATGATAAGCTCTTTGGTTAAGGTAGGAAGAATATGGGTAATAGTGACTAAACAAGTGTAATTAGTCGAAGAGATGATCAACTTCCTCAACTTCTCCACTTTTCTTTTTTCCTTTCTATCTTTGGAAATCACAAGCACTAATCACTAACTTTCCTTGAATTGAACTTCTTTTAATGCATGCTTCCTTTCTCGGACTTTTAAGTAGTAGAGCCTATTGTTGTTGCTTTGATCATTTTCTTATTTTGAGGTTGCATGCCCATTCTTTTTTATGCTCTTTTCATCATTTTTCTTGCTTGTTTACCATTTTATTTTCTTCTTTTGTTATCTCATCAATCATTTCTAGTCACCATCTCTTCAATCACCCACACAAAAGGTATATATAAAAGGCTTACATGGATAATTATGGCTTGTAATGTGCTAAATTCACAAGAAATAAGCTTATAGGCTCAAAGTGGTTGACCAGGGATGATGTTCATGGTAAGGAAATATATGACAATGACTATAAATAACAAGGATGACCTAAGATCATCTCACTAATCTCCACCAATCGAGCTCGTTCCTATAGTCCTTGAGCAAGTTCTAACTTATCAAACGCAACCGATCCACACATGAAGAAAAATCATGTATGCACGGTTGAGGCTCAAATTCTCACAAGCTTGTGCTTGGACCTTAAAGAACTTATTACACCAATATTCTTCTCAAAATTGAACAAGTTAAGTAAAACATGTCACAATTCGAAAGTGTAGATATTCTTAATCATAACTTGTCATCACTTATCACAACAACATGTCGTCACTCACATTCAAAAATGACTCACAACATCCAAAAATAAACCACCAAATATCCCTAAACAAGAATAAGAAACACACAAAACACATAAGAAAAGACTCACCAAACAAGAAACAATACAAAAACACATAAAATGCAAAAATAAAAATCACCATCATTAAACAATGAAGCACACATTCTACATCATCCATAACAATTAAGCTCACAAACATCCCCATCTTGATTGTACAGGAAATCCTAAATTATGAAAAATAAACCTCCCAAAAATATAACAACGATGTAGCATGCTAATCACATCAATTCAGATCAAAATCAATTCATGTCAAGCAACTAGAAGTGATAAAGTATAGAGTAAACTCCCTCAATAGGCATTTGATAGTGGAAATAGTCGGCACGAGCTTCCGAATTAAATGCAAAATGACTCTAGACTTGATCTTCGGGCTTAATTCGTGCTTCTTCATTTATACTAAAAACTTATTCAAAACTATTAGCTCAACAATTACACTCAAATATGGATCATCATGCACTTCAACACCACCAATCGAACCAAATTCAAACCAAAACTCATGAGAAAATTTTTAAAATTGACCAAATTTTACAAGAAAACCTTTCATTATCATCATATCAAGCACACTCAAGTAGTAAGTCACACCACATACTCTCCCCCCAAACTTAAATCGAAACGAGTTGGGAATTAAGTTTGCACAAAGTGGTAGGACCCTTATAGTTTCTATCAACAATCTTCTTGTAGAGAAGCATATACATCCACACAAATCAAGCACACTGAAGTAGTGAGACACAACACACACTCTCCCCCAAACTTAAATCGAAACAAGTTGAGAATTAAGTTTACACAAAGTGGTAAGACTTACCCTTGTAGTTTCTATCAACAATCTTCTTGTAGAGAAGCATACGTATCCACACGAATCAAGTTATGTCCACCAAGCATTAGCCCCCCAAACTTAAATCAAGACAAGAGTCGAGACTTAAGTTTGCAACAAGTGGTGCGACATAACTACTCGAATCCATGAAGCACTTCTCTTTTCTTCAATATGTATTTTCTCACAAGCTCAATCCATCTACAAGACCAAAATACAAACAACAAAACAAGCATAAAAAATAAAAAAGAATGAGTTGCCTCTCATTTAGCGCTAAGTTTAACGCCTTCAAGCCGGACGGAATTTTATGCTCATTGGACCAAATGTTGGTCCATCACTCTCTCTCCTTGCATCCTCACTTTGAACATTTGTTTTGCCTTCTTTTTGTCTACTAGCTCAACTTCACAATTCTTGCTTACAAGCATCAAGTCATCATCGAGAAGGGCTTCTAGTGGATTTCTTCTTTTTCCTTTTTCTACTTTTCAATCAAGGTTCAGAGCTTTCTTCATATCAACATCAAAAGAAGACAAGTTAGAGTTTGACATTTTCATATAATCATGAAGGAATGAATTTAAGTTATCAAAGAGAAGAGAATCATGATCCATAAAATCATCCAGAGGCACATTCAGAGGCTTCAAAAGAGATTTGGTTCCTTTTTCTTTGTTACATAAGAATGTAACACTCTTTTCTTTTGAGTTCAAGAATAGCTCCTCCCTTCCAACATCAATTTTTGCTCTTCCCATCGCTAGAAATGATCTTCTTAAAATGAGTGAAATTTTTGGATCCGCCTTCACTTCCAACACCATGAAATCAACCGGGAAAGCTAGCCTATTCACTTTCACCTCTATGTCTTCAACAAACCCTAATGGTTTAATAACTTCTCTATTTACCACCTCAAGACGGATAGTAGTAAGCTTGAGCTTTCCAATTTCAAGGTTCTTGAAAGTAGCACGAGACATCACATTGACGCTCGCCCCCAAATCACACAATGTATCAAGAGTTTCTTTCCCTTCAAAATCACACTGGATTATGAACTTTTCCGGATCACCAACTTTTGTAGGCCTCCCTTTTTGCATCGATTTACTTGCTTCGGGTGACTCTTCTTTCCTTTTCTCCTCATACTTTTTCTTGAGAGATTTGACATATTCCTCAAACTTTTTTTCTTCTCCTCTTTTACAAATATTTGTGGATATGTAATAGGGAATGGAGTGATCGGAATACCCCAATAATCACGTCTGTACTCCTCTTCTTTAACTTTCTCCTCCACTTTCTTTTCCTCTTGCACCCTTTTCCATTTAGGTATCCACTTTGGCATTTGCTCTTCTTTCTTACTTATCTCTTTATTTTCTTCAACAATCTTGCATTCCACCAACCCTTCTTTATCCTTTCATTCCCCTTTCATATCAACTAACAAATATTGAGCTTTCGAACTAACCTCGGTTATGGCTGGAAACTTTCCTTTTTGTTGAGTACTCAAAGCACTTGCAATTTGCCCAACATTATATTCCAAAGCTTTGAGCCTTTTTTCATTTGCTTCCTCGACCTTTTTTCAAGCGTCATCTTGAGCTCTTTTTAATTCCTCTTGAGCTTTGTTGGATGCACTCATTTGTTCAAGTAGCTCATCGATCGATGCTTTTCCTTCATTGTTCGGTGTCTTAGCTTCCGGATGATACCCTTGAGGATAAGCAACGTCATTGTTCGAGTTGGAGTAGGAAAAATTATTTTGCCTCATTTATTGTGGAAAAGAACTTCCACCACCTTGATTGTTAAAATCTCCTTCTTGCCTAGGTGGATAATTACCTTGGAAATTATTTTGGTAATTCCCTTGATAACCCCTTCCTTGCATGTAGAGTACATTATATATCCTTGGCATAGACTTAGAAAATTGATCTCCACTCATACTATTCGGAGAAAGAACACCTTGATCGACTTGTAGCCCTTCAACCATATTAGCTCCTTGATTGTTCACATATTGGTTCAAGCTCATTTATCTCAGGACCTCCGCCGCTATCATTTCAATGCTTGGCATACTTGGCTCAACACTAGCACTCTTGATAGTAAATTTTTGCCCTTAATCCATGTGCTCAAACCCATAGCATCCACTAACTCTCTCCGATGGCCATTGATAAACATTTGTAGTAATCTTATAAAAAATCCTTATCGCCCTTTCCGGAGTTACCCCAAGTACGGATCCACCGACCGAAGCATCAATAAGTACTCTTTAACCATTCACTAATCCTTGATAGAAAAATCCAACTTGTTGGTTCTCTGAAAAACCATGTTGTGGACATTTCCGGAGCATGTCCTTAAATCTTTCACACGCTTCTTAAAAGCTCTCTTGAGGCATTTACTTGAATTGAGTGATCAAGCTCTTCATTTGAAGTGTCTTAAAAGGTGAAAGTACTTGTTCAAGAACATTTGTGCAAGCTCATCCCATGTGTTATACGTACCCGGAGTGATAGTAGAAAGCCATGTTCGGGCACGATTCCTCAATGAAAACAGAAATAACCTCATCTTAATACAATCCTCACTCACCCCATTCATCTTCACAGTGTTAGCAACCTCAATAAATTGAGCTAGATAAGCATAAGGATCCTCATTCGGAGTTTCACCAAATTATTTTTCTCTCACCATATTAATCAAGCCCGCCTTAATTTCAAAGTTGTTGGCATTGATTGGTAGGCCTATCATTTGTGGCATGGCCCTCGGCATGAAGAAATCCCGGATCACCCTTGGATCATTGTGAATTCCATATTGCACCTGGTGGCACATATCCTTGTTGAGGAGGGACGGAGGCTTGTTGAAGGCCTTGTTGCATTATAGCTTGTTGGATCATTTGTTGAAGCAAAACTTGATTGTTAAGAACTCCAAAATTTTGATAGGCTTGTTGATGAGGGTTGGCATTGAAATGAGGTGCTTGTGCATTGTCTTGCACGTTTTGTACACATTCTCCATCATACTCAACCTCAACATGTTCATCCTCTCGATTGTTCTACATTGTGTTACTCTTTTTGGATTTTTTTCCTTTCTCCTTCTTCGAAAAGTGTGTTCGATCTCTAAGTCAATTGGTTCGACTTGCTTCCCTTTGGACCTTGTTTGCATACACCTTCAAAAATAAGAGAAGTTAAAACAAGATTTTCTAAAGCAAATACAAGTAAAAAAAATAGAATAAAATGTCTCTAGTAAGATTACGCAAAATGCTCCTTCTTTAAACTACTAGCAACCGTTGCCTCCCCAGCAATGACGCTATTTGATTAGCCATAACTTGTAGTCGGGTTGATCAATTCAAGAATTTATCGAACCACAGGGGGAAGGTACTAGAGCTTAAACGATATCACATTTCTTGTAATTTTATAGAGACGAATCATCAACGGTTTGATTGTTAAACAAGTAAAATAACAATAATCAAAGCAAACAAGCAATGATCAATCAAACAAGATAAATAAAATATGAGTGGTTTTCCAAATTAAGTAAAAGTGACATAACGACAATTAAGAAGTGGAAATCCTAAAATAAGTGCATCAAATTCATATGAATCATGGGTATAAGACTAAGAGCCAACGCTAAGTTCACCTAAACTTCCTCTCGAGATGAATATGATATGGATTCAATTAGCTCAATGGATTGGTTCTCACTCAAACAATTCCAACTAGGTACTAAGCTTGAAATGAGAATCCCTTCACACGATAAATCAATCTCTCGATCAAACCAATCAGATGTCCTATCAAAGGGTTCTAAATTCCAAAGAATTTATCAATCTCTTTACAATTTATAATGCACATAAAGAGTATGCCAAAATGATTCAATTAATTATCCTAAACATATCATTGACTTCTCAATCTAATAACATGCTTAAAACAGCAAACCACACAAATCATCATAAACATAAAGATCTAAAGCATCAATGATAGAAAATCAATTAACTCAATTAACATATGAATTTTAATACATGAATCCCAAAATTAACCAACAACTCTCATGTTGCTAATCTCACAAGGGAGATTAGCTTACCATATTCAAAAGGAACTCAACATAGACATTAAAATCCTTACAAACCATAATAAAAAATAAGGTTTCAATACAAAGTTTGGATGAAAACTCCCTTGGATGGCTCCAATAGTGATCTTCTTCTTCCCTTTGCAATTCTCCTCTCTTCCTTGCTTATTTTCCTCAAATGGATGGTGATTTTGATGGTAGGATGAAGATAGGTGGTATGGATGGTGAATGGATGAAGATGATGGTGTAAAATAGAAGAAATGGTGTATAAAATGTGTGAACAGGGAAAACCCTTCGAAAAAAATCCTTTCAAAAGTTGAGCAATTGGGTATTTATATCCCTTGGGAGCTTCAGAAGGTTTTTGATTTTTCACAGGAATTTACCGAGCTCGACTTGAGTACTACTGCTTGGCTCGAGTCGAAGCACGAGTTCTTGGAGGATTTCAGCATTTAACGGAACTCGAGTCGTGTCGCCTACTCGACTCCTGCGCTGATTCTGGACACGGCTCGTGTTCTGCACTCGGGCACAGGGTGGCCAAGCAGGAATTTTTTATGATGGTGCACAGCCATTCTGGAAGGCCCATTTTCTGTGCACAACCAGTGCTTGCACCGACTCGACTCGAGTGCATGAACTCAAGCCGAGCTTGGTCGAGTTCTGCTCTTTTTCTCATTTCAGCTCCCGTCTCTGTTTTTGCTCTATTTTTACCTGTTTTACATACATTTAAGCTCTTTCTCACACATTTCTATAAAAACACAAAACACAACTAAATAACACATAAATACTGATAAAATAATACAAAAATGGATATAAAAAGACACTAAAATCTAGTTGAAAATATCACTCATCCTCGACCCAACAATTGAGGCTTGCAACAAACTGCGAAGCCCGAGATATGCAATGTGTCACAAAGTTGACAGTACGACGAATAAGATTAACAGAATAAAAATTGCTCAATGAAAGTAATTTTTTAGATTCAGATATGAAATCACCAAATACCGAGTTCTCCACGTCATTTCTAGAGATCGCATCATGAACTATCTTAACATCCATTTCAAATATAACCCGATCAAAGCCAAGTTCCTTAATTCATAACAAGGCCTCATGAAGGCCCAAGGCTTCACCATCATCAACTCTAAGAGAACCAGGGATCACTACTGATTTTCCTGCAAACATACCATCATCTCGAATCACCATGCATATACCCGTCTCCGAATTGTCTTAAAAAAAACTGCATCAGAGTTGATTTTCAGAAAGGATGTTGGGGGTTTATGCCATGAATTGCAGGTTTCGGTTGTGCTACTCCTAGTAGGAACCTTTCTAATAGAACTCCAATCTGTGAGAAAAATTCTTGCTGAAAGAATTGCTCTTGCAGCCGGTTCTCTTAGTCCCTCCCATACTGTTGAGAGTGGAATTTCACGCATTTTATGTTTACATATTACACTATTTTACTTTAAAGTTATTATTTTTGCATGGAATTGTGTACGTTTAAGTATTTACAAGATTTTGAGGCCACTAAGGTATTGTTGTGAGTTTCTTAAGACAGAAAATAGGGGAAAACATATCAAAGTAGGGAGCCGCATGGAACAGAGCCGGAACAGACCAACTCGAGAGCCGTTCTGATGGCCGCTCTGCAGGGTAATTCAGCCGAGTAGGGTCCAGATGGGACCCAGGTGACGTGGCAAGTGACCCTACATCAGCTCGGATGCCGCTCGGCTAGGTCCACACCCAGCTTGAGCCGAGTTGGGTGCCGAACGGCCTAATTTAGGGCTTAGTCGCAGGCTATTGATAAAGAACTGTATTTACACCATTCAGATCGTGATTTGGACCAGAATTGACGTGAAAAAACCCTAAAATCAGTCCAAAATATAAAAGGGAAGATCAACACAATTGAGGAGAACCCACTCACATCCATACCGTACCCATAGCAAATCACTACTCCATATACAGATTCAGATCTGATTTCATCATTCATCCACCTTCAAGAGGGTTCCAAGTGCTAATTGAGAGAGAATCGGACGATTGGAGAGATGGAGAAGGAACGTAGAACTACGCTTATGCTAGGGTTTCACTATTCTCATCTTTCTCTTCCTTTTATCTTGATTTTTGGTATGAATTGCATAGCCATGAATGTTGTTTGAGACATCATGGGCTAATTTCTCATACAGTTCTAGGGTTTGATGGATTGATTTAATTGATTTG
Source organism: Pogostemon cablin (assembly GCA_023678885.1). NCBI lineage: Eukaryota > Viridiplantae > Streptophyta > Magnoliopsida > Lamiales > Lamiaceae > Pogostemon > Pogostemon cablin. The sequence continues at coordinate 22,658,205 of CM042995.1, forward strand.
GGAACCTAGACCAAAGATTAAAATTTTATGTAGTTGATATTCTGATTTTACTTAATTTATTCGGACTTGCTTATCTACTTCATAACGTCTTCATAATATATTCATGACATCCGCTATAATGCTTGATTTATTATGTTAGCTTGTGTGCGTTCATGATTGATATTGTCTATCTGTTAGTGATTAAAGTAGTTCCGCTATAAACACTTCAATTTCATGAACAGGTAAATCAGATACTTGATTTGTTTAGTGGAACAATGCAATTAAACATTCAAGTAGGAAGTGAATATAACCTTATAGTAATTCCAGAGAATATCTTGTTAGTCGAAACTTACCATCCGGAGATATTGTTGTTTGCTTTGATTAATATCTAGGAATGAGGTTTGGTAATATTCACGCACCTTAGGATTTAAACCAGAATATGCTGTTAGCTTAAAATCGAATCATATCTGGTGGGTTAACGGGATTAAGAGGTGTATTTTCATTGAAACTGCATGAATGAACAATTGAAGGTCTAGTAACCCGAATTAATTAGTCTATATCTGATACCTTAGAACTGTTCGTTATCTATTGAATATAACTTGTTTTATTTTTCTTGCTCTTAATTATTCAATAATTTATTATTTCAATATTTTAGTTAATTAATTCACAAACTCTTGAAAAATTGGTTACATAATTGTTATTAGTTATTAATTTATAGTGAATAAATAATTAACTGTCTCAGTGAGATCGATAATTAAGCTTGGGTACTTGCCGCTACAATTAACATTCTTACACTTGAGGATTTTAGTTAAAGTACACAAAATACGCTTAACACATACCACACGGTTGCGTTCCTTCCAAATTCGCCAAACTATTATAGCGAAAGCATATTTTCTTTCTTCGGATAATTCATTGAGGAGAAGAAAAAAAGCTAACGAATAGATTTAACTCGTGGAATTGCTCTTTCCACATCATTGTAGAAACTCACTTCTCTCCAACATTCTTCAGCGAAGTGACAAGAGACCAATAGATGCCAAATATTTTCAGTATCAATGGAACAGCGTGGGCATAGCTTATCTACCACCAAACCCCTTTTGAAAAATTCTTCTTTGCACGGGATCATGCCTTTGCACACCATCCACATACACATCTTTACTTTCGGAGGAACTTTCAATTTCCATATTGCTCTCGAGTTGCCTTCTTCTTCAATCGATGAATCGACTATAAGAGAGGCTGCAAGATTATAGGCTGTCTTAACCAAGTACTTTCCATCACGAGCGTGGTGCCATATAATCTTATTTGGGATTCCCGTTGGCGGAAGAGTGGTTCCAAAAATATTCTTAACATCCTCCGGACCAATTTTATTGACTTTAAAAAGTATTGTAATATTTTTAAATAATAAAAATATATAAATTAAGGTATTTGCGTGAAAAATATGTGACAAATTTGAAATTAAAGTAATTTTTATTTTTTTTATGGTGTGAAGAGTGATGTTGGACGGACGAATAAAATAAATGTGAAGTACGAGAGAGAGAGATAATACTCACTGTATTCGCTTGATTTAAATTTCAGAATCACAATGTTAAGGAGAGTCATTAATGACATGAGAGTTGAGGATAATGAAATGAAATACTCTTTCCGTCAGCTTTTAAGGTGTAATTTTATTATTTTTGGTATTTAGTAAAAAAATACACAATATGCCCACCACTTTTCTCTAATACAACAACTCACTTTGCATATAATAATAATACTCCTTAATTCACGTGCAAAAAGTAAATGAACACCTTAGAACTAAACAAGAGATTAGAAATTACTGAATAAATTAACGTGAATGAATGAGTAATACTAGAAAAAATAAACCGGTTTCAGTGTAATGTGGAAATGACGTAAGTAAAAGTAACAGTAATACTGTAATGTTTTAACAGTAGCTTTATCCAACAGTAGTGTCCCCACCACCAACTCCTCCTCCCTAAAATCATCACACTTTTCATCATCGACAAAACCCCACTCTCTTTCTCCACTCGCATAATCTCACCTCTCACCTTCAAATCCCTAGACATGGCCAACAATCCACCGGAGGGTTACCCCTCCGACGATTTCCTCGAGCAAATCCTCTCGATTCCTTCATACGCCGGACTCGCCGCCGCTGACGCCTCTAATCCCTCCGATACCACCTCCTTGAACGACACCGTCTCTCAGCTTGACCCCTCCGCCGCCGCTTCTTATCCTCCTCCGATGTTTCCTTTGAGTCTCAGCCTCGATAACGGCCGTGACGCCCTGAATGACAACGGCGCCTATGCTGTGAAGCCTGTAAGCTTTACTACAATTGTTTCAATAGCTTATGCTAGTTTGATATTTTTGTTTTCTTTACCTTGATATGGGGGAATCAAGTGAATTATGGAGCTTTAGTTATCAGTCTCTTCTCTGAGACTGAGGGAGAGAACGGAGAGAGCGTTTCTCTGAACTCTCTGGCATGGGAATTAGCTAGCTAATGTTTATCATCTCTTCTTGGCTGCCCAGAAGTTGGAAAATCTGACCTTTTGGTATAATTATTTAAGGGAAAATCTAGTAAAAGCTGGAGGTGGTTTCAACTTCTGTTCTGCATCGTTAATATGACGTAGAGTTGGGATATTTATATGTATCATTTCTATATTTTGGTTTTTCCAGGAGAGAGAAGCAGTTAATAGGAATATTGGGAGCCTATATCCAGCATTTGATCATTTACAGGCGCATGCAGTACGTCACCCGGTGCCTCACATACAGCAGGTTAAACTTAACTACTGTACTCGATTACTCGAATGCGGTTTATTTTTTGCAAGTCTTGTGCTTCCATCTAATCATGTTGTTGTGATTTGTGCTTGCATGTTGTTCTATGATTGCCAAAGCGTGTTTTCCTGCATTCTAAATGGTAGTGAGAAATGCTGTAGATTATTACTACATCACTTTTAGAATATCCAATCTTGATAATATCTTTCCCACATGCCTTCACTAAGAGGATACTATGTCATTTGATTACATATAAATTGTGCTTTCTATTTGAAGTATGTTGAGAAAAGATGGGTGTGCTTGTGCTGTAATTTTGCTTGACGTTGTGGAATCTGTTTCTGTCATATTATTGTTTTTGTTGGTTTGGGTAGATTTTGAAGTATTGTCAGTTGTGAGTGTACACAATTTGCTTTTAGAACTGCAGCGTCATTTGCATGATCTGCTTTTCAGTCTAACCTGTATTGTACATTTAAATTACTTCAGGCCTTTCAAGGTCACCCAACTTCAAGCACAGCTCTTACTGTGCCACATCCACCTGCCATAAGGCCTAGAGTCCGGGCAAGACGAGGTCAAGCAACAGATCCTCACAGTATTGCTGAGCGGGTAAAACACTAATCAGCTATTAAATATACCCTTCCTAAGGTAGAAACAGTTCAACCTTTTTTTATTGGCAATACATCTTAATTAAATGCTTGCCTCTTGATACAGTTGCGTAGGGAAAGGATATCTGAAAGAATCAAGGCCTTGCAAGAACTTGTTCCCAGCTGTAATAAGGTGCGCAAGTTTGATTGCTACACTTTTTCTAGTCAGATTTAATTAACCCACTTGTTTGTAATTTTATTTATTTGTATAGAGTTGTTAAATGCTACATCTTAAAATCTGAAGAAATATGTTTAATTTTGGCAATGAGTCACTCTACGTGAATCAAGTGTATGATGGTTTTAGAACATTTGGATGGGTATGTAATGATTTACGTGTTCGGTAGAGGATGAGGAATGGAATGAAACCCGCATTTGGGGAATCTACCATTTCTATCCTAATGAGAGGTAGAGATTCTTCACCTCCTCAAACATATGCCCTTTACCAATTATAATAAATTATACCTAACACCCCCTAAGACACAATTCTCTGAACAACCATTCTTGCTTTAACACTCAGACACTCTTGACAAATTTAAGGCAGAGGTGCTGTAAGGATCTCTAGGTTTTGTTATCTTACTTCAACCAATCTCAGATCAAGAGCACCTGAAGTTTATTCAATTACCGTGGTCATCTGGATATTAGAAAAAAAAAAGAAGGGTTGGTATAGACATGCGATTTGGAACTACTGGTCTTTGAGCAATGTGTCTGAGAAAGTAACTAAAAGGTGGTATGAGGCTGAGTGAGAGGAAAAGAGAACAAAAAAGAAGTGGTGTCAGCCTGTGCAGGTTAAATGGCCAGGGTGGTAAATAGTGATGAAATTTATGAAGAAGAAAAAGGGAAATGGAAGGGGGAAAGAAGCTATGCTAATGGATGGATGGATGTAGTGGGAGATGTATACTAGGTTTGGTGGTTAACCGTATCTTTAATTGGTTAGATTGTTTTAATCTGTGCCTAGATGCCTGCTCCAGTAGATTAAAGCTAGGATACTCAGAAATTGATTAAGAACTAAAATCGAAGGTGCGTGTTCTCCAGTGCAGGACATATACGTGGACTCTGCTTATGCATTATAGGTTGATAAGTTTTGTATAATCTCAGTGCATTTGTTTGTATGCTTGTAGCTGATCAGTAGTAGTCATTAGTCAATGATATTAAGCTGAGGATAGAGTTAAATTGTTTTGTTTGTCTTTACTTTTACCTTCGATTGAATTTTACTGACTTTGTCTTAGTTTATGCAGACTGATAGGGCTGCCATGCTTGATGAGATTCTGGACTATGTGAAATTCTTAAGGCTTCAAGTAAAGGTGAAAAAATGGCTCTCCATTTTTATCAGGCATCTTTTTTGCGTAGATAGTGACATGTAAACAACATGTCACCCTAATAATCCAATATGAACAGGTTTTGAGCATGAGCAGGCTTGGGGGTGCTGGGGCAGTGGCACAACTTGTAGCAGACATTCCGCTGCAATCCATGGAGGTAACCAAATTATTCTCCAACTTACTCAGCTCCTATTATGCCTTTTTCATTTCTTAATGTATCTTTTTTCCTATCACTATTTTTAGAATGAGACGGGTGAAATTGGATCTAACCAGCATGTCTGGGAGAAGTGGTCAAATGAGGAGACAGAATGTGAGGTAGCGAAACTCATGGAAGAAGACGTAGGAGCTGCAATGCAATTCCTCCAATCAAAATCTCTCTGCATTATGCCCATATCACTTGCAGCACTCATCTATCCCTCTAATCAGTCTGATGACTCAACAATTGTCAAACCCGAGCCCTCTGCCCCTTCGTAAACCTACTGACTTATTGCTCGCGTTCCCAAGAATCCTAGAATTCTTAGTAGCCTTGATCACACGTGCCTATTTGAATACATAAGTCTCTTTTCATGCCATGGAAATGCAGCCAACTTCAGATGACACAGTTGACTTTTTTCTTGGTCCTACTCACTCCACTTTTTTCTTTTCTAGAAGGTTTTTCTGAAGGTAGATGACACGGGTCGTTTGGAGAGCGAAGTGGAGGCAGGTACTTTCCTACGTCGCGCTTATTTAACTGCTTTTCCTGGGGTGGGGGTGTGGCATTGGGGGCCTGCCTTTTGCTTCATCTGTTGGTTATTGTATTAGTAATAGTCCTGAGAAGGCAACATGTGAGTATGCATATTGAGGCTAATATTCTCCATGTAAATTAATGTTGTTGCCTCAAAGTAGTGTAATAATTTGTACCATCATATGCTCTTCTAGGTACAATTACATTCTAATAAGTGGCGAGTAGTGTTTCGTTTGCCTCTTTAATGTTTGATCTTAACTTATAGCACTAGCAGATATAGATTTTAAGTCTCTGTTGAACTGTTATTTTATATTTATATAAATATAAATTATAACCTAGAGTGCAAAATTTAGTATCACTTAAAAAAATAATTTTAAAAAAATAAAAAATAATCGGTTTAAATTACTATTTTAATTAAATCTTGGGATAGTTTTTATCACTTTACGCAATATTACGTAAGAGTTAAGGCTCAGTTTATTTCAAGGGTTAATGAAGGTTGTCCTATAAATTATAATTAACCCTCACATGATCACATCCTGCTGCAAAGTTGTATATTTCCATATTTGCCCCTTCTACTTCTTCCTTGATTCCACCACTCCCTCGCACACTGCAAATGACAAACTATCTCTTGCTCTGCTCATTCTGATATAATCATAAATATTCATTGCCATTTGCTACTCTTCCGAAACTCATTAAAAAGAAAAGAAAAAAAGAAAAAGAAAAAGAGGCTGTCGTGTATAGCCTTTAGAATAAGTTTTAGCCTTATTTCAGTACCCATGGACATTCAAATCCAATCCCTAATTTAATAAGAGAACCACAAATTGATTTCAAAATTTCCAATGGATTTTTTTGTGGGGGTTGAAAATGACTATCGTGGTGGCCTTCATAATTGTCGGTGGTGGCGGATGAGTACTTGGGTAAATTAATAAAATTGTTTTATTTAAAGGCAAAAGCTCCTGTGCGCCTGGGGACACGGAAAGATGCTCCGTGTCCCCATGTGAACACAACCTTCTCCTCCAATCCTATTTAAACCTATGTATTGCTAGGGGTGTAAATTGTAAAGGGACATGAAAATTATAAAGGCGCACGGAATGTGCTCCGTGCGCCGGGTGCACAGGAGCCTCACTCTTATTTAAACTCTCAAAATAAACATGGTCAGTATTAGGGTTAGAATGGATTAACCTTCAATGAATGAAATGCTAAAGTTAGCCTTTGTTGCCATATCCCTCCCCTCAAAGTAAATGAAGCCTCGATGGATATTTTAATCTTCTGATCACATATGCATTAAATAAAGATTGATTCTCACATCTAAGTTTAAAGTTTAAACTTTTAGAGGTGTACATATATTGGTTTATGTAAATAAACATTGATTTACATTTAAGCTTAAAGTTTAATTCAAGATTGTTTGATTCACATTAATTTAATAGGTGAGTTAATAAAACTTAAGCTTGTGATTAATGTGTAAATTCTTTTATTTTAGTAATTTTTTAAAATTTATTAAATAATATTATCTCAAATATGAACCTTAGAGACTTGATATGATTATATCAGTATGTGTATACAATCGAATTCATTAAAAAAATATAGCTTTGAAAAGATGATTATGTTATTTGAATTAATATTAATCACCAAAGTTTAATACTAGTATTCAAATAAATTCGATTATACTCCATCTGTCTTATAAATAAATTCACACTTACTATTTTTATTCGTTTCATAAATAAGTTCACATCCTCAATAAAGGAAATAGCATACAATCCAATAATCTCTTAACATATTTTAATTTTAAAATTGTCACACTTTTACAATTCGTAAAATTTATTTTATACTTATTTATTACCTAAAATATCAAAATACTACTAAAAATAAATTAAAATGTAAATTTTCTAGAATTTTGTATCCACAATAATCGTAACTCCATTATGAGATGAAGGAGTAAAAAACTTAAAGAATTAGGCTCTTGTAAACCGGGTATACATTACAAACCCTTGTAAACTCTCTCCCTTTGATTTAAACCCCTAATAATATATAGGATATAATAGGATTGGAAGAGGGAGGATTTAGGGTAAGAAAAAATCAGAGTTTACATAATAAACTATGTAAATTGGGTTTATAAGAGTGTTTGTGAAAATTTAAATAGTAAATGAATAAATAAAACACAGTGATAAGATAATAAGCACTTAAAAGTTAACACTATTTCTTAAAGTAAGAATTAAATTTCAAATATGAAATACTAATACTTATCAAGAATTAAATTCTAAATATAAAATAGAAAAATATAAAACGAATGAATAATTATTGCTTTGAACATTTTGCGAAACTTTTAACTTTGTCGTTTAAAATATGTGTTTCATTTAATTAAAGCTATAGGATTTGAACTTAACTTGGTAAACATTCTTAATAAAGTACTATTAAATAATAATGGCTTTTCTTTGCTAAATCCCTGAACTTAATGAATCTCTTAAACATGCAAAATAAACTTCTGAAATTAGATTTGAAAAATGTGGGTGTCATGATTAAAATAATTGAGTATTTATGACTTTTGTAAATTTGTGAGTTGATAAAATATTATTGATATACTAATTTTAAGGAGGTCATAAGTTCAAATCCGAACAGACACATTTCTTTTATTTATTTACTCCTTTAAAATTTTTAAATTGAATTGAGCTAAAATTTTAACTAAAAAATTAAAATTTGGAGTTAAACTAGTTTGCATCACCGGTGCACCTAGTTAATATAATTCATTAGATTAGAAAACTACTCCACTTAGATCAAAATAAAATAATTAAAATTTAAAAAATAAAAGTAATTACACCCTATAAAATAGCTTATAAAACCTAGATGTACCGTATATCCGGTACACACATAATAACTCTAAAATTTATCCATACTAATTTTTTCATAAACCAAATTTCCACCTATCCAATTTTCTTTCCCATTTTAATCTAAATGAGATATGACTTTATATATATATATATATATATATATATTATTTTTTTTATTAGACTTATGATTGTATACGTTTATCAAAAATAATATTGAGTTTTTAAGAAGCATAGCTAAAAAGTTTAATAAAATGTATATTTAATTAAATTAATATTATCTATTAAATTTATTATATTAAATAAAATAAAAAATAACAATTTCATTATCTCTCATAACTTAGTATTCGGGTTGCACATAAAAATTTGGTAAAGACTTGTGTACAACCTTCTATTGGTACAACTCCCGGTACAATCTTCTTTCTTGATTTTCAGTGTGTGTTTTTCTCTTTTTTTTTTAAATTGTAGTTGTACGTTACTGTTTTATTTTTTTTAATTTAGGGATATAATTACAATTTTACCCTTGTGGTTTAGGATATAATTTATCCCTATAGTTTAGGGTATAATTGTAATTTTACCTTTGTGGTTTAGGGTATAATTATCCCTAGGGTTTAGGGTTTAGGGTATAATTGTAATTTTACCCTTGTGGTTTAGGGTATAATTATCCCCTAGGGTTTATGGTTTAGGGTATAATTGTAATTTTACCCTTGTGGTTTAGGGTATAATTGTAATTTTACCCTTGTGGTTTAGGGAATAATTATCCCCTAGGGTTTAGGGTTTAGGGTATAATTGTAATTTTACCCTTGTGGTTTAGAGTATAATTTATCCCTAGGGTTTAGAGTTTAGGGTATAATTGTAATTTTATCCTTGTGGTTTAGGGTATAATTAATCCATAGAGTTTAGGATTTAGGGTATAATAATTATTTAAATAAAATAAATTTAAAAATAAAATAAAAAACAACATTAATAAAGAAGCAGGAATTGATTAAGAAGTCTGGAGACCAAAGTTGTACCAATTCAATTGGTACAACCAATTGCACCCTAATCCCCTAAAAATTTAGAGAGATGACTAGAATCGAAGTGGACCATTATCTCGCGTAACATTGTGTAGTATTCGGGTTGCATATTAAAATTTAGAGAGATGTCTATTCTTAATTAGTTGAAATCTGATGTTAATGTTAGATACAAATTGTGGGGTCTCACTAAATACACACCCATTTTATTAAATACACACTCTATAATTATATAATTAAAATAAATATTTTTAAAAAGTCTAAATTACCCTTAAATCATTAAATACACACCCATATCCATTTAATATTAAATTATATATGTTTTCTCGCTTTATTAAATTCAATTCACGCTCGTGACTGTCCTCCCCGTCGTTAATCTTCCGATATGAAAATTCAAGTCACGATCTTGAACGTCCCTGCACTTCCTCTTGACTTTCCTATCTTTGTGCTAGCAAGAAAAAATGATGAAGGAAACTGTGCTAATTAAACGAAGGAGAAATATTGGTAGAGAGAAAAATAGTGAGAGAGAATATTGTTAATTAATTTTTGTTGGGAACAAATTTATTAATTTTCATATTCTTATCATAAACCCTAACTAATCAATTTTTGCTTAATAGAATCGCGATGATATAAGAATGTTATTCAAAGAAATTCATAAATCCGATTTCAGAAAGAAGACATTTGCTTTCACTGTATGGTTCCTCATAAGTTGTACACCCAGACTGAAATTGTGTATGATGGCTACAATTTATGACTAATCCTATAATTTCGAAAGCTAAGCTAATTTCTGCCATAGATAATGAAGATAAATTATCAAATTCAATTAGCAGTTGAAATTCGATTCTGTCTATCCATTTTTATTTCATGAGAATGCAATTAAAGACAGAGTACATATAATGATAGAGATAACAAACAGGGGCGGCATTATATCGGAGAAGTATAATTGACGGAGGCCGGAGGCATTATACTGGAGAACTGTAACCGATGGAGACCGGCAGCATTTTATAGGGGGTGTGTATAATTTTTAATGAAAATGATAAATTTGGATTTTTAGGGAGTGTGTATACAATAAAATTAGAATTTAAAAAATTAAAAGGGATGTGTATTTAATAAAAGGTGTGTATTTAATAAAAAGGGGTGTGTATTTAACAACACCCTAAATTGGATTGGACTTAATTAATTTGTTATCGAGTTTATTTATTAGGGTATTTGTTTTAATGTCATGAACCACTTCAAACTTTTCTTAGATATAATTATAGATTAAATATATTATGATTTATTAATTTTTGTTTTATATGTTGCCTCGCTTGAAATGATAAATTTTAAATTACTATGAAAATTTAATAAATACATATATTTTTTAATTAAAGTGCATAGATACTAGTAAGATGAAATGAACAAAATTAAAAGAACAACTATAATGTGCTCAATTTTTATTTAAAATATGAGGTTAATTTAAGTATAAAATGTAATCTCTATAATGTGCTCAGTTTTATTCAAGGCAAAAACTTGTGTGCACCATGGCGTATGGGCACCTTTAGAATTTTGTTTAAATTGTACTTCATATCTTTTATTATAAAGATGTGTACTCTTTATTTTCTAAAGAAAAATAAAAAATATTAATGAAAAGTGTATACCCTTTAGAACAAAATGATGTACCCTTATTAATTAAAGTGTATACTTTTTAGAATAAAATAATATATCCTTACCCATAATACTAAATTATAAAGGGGTACGATATGCACCCGGCGCATTCAAGCTCCACTCTCTATTTAAAATATGAGGTTAATTAATTTAAGTATACAATGTAATCTCTATATTATTTCATTATTACGCGTTCAGTGACTCATTATTCGCTTATATCAAGTTACCGGATGTTTATGATCATCACAAAATATTTAAAAAATATACTCCCTCCGTCCCAGGTAATGAGGGCCAGATACCTTATGTTTCTTAGTCTGGGACGGAGGGAGTATATTCAGTATATAAAAAAATCACGAAATATTTAAATAAATACTACCTCCGGCCACTTATAAGGTATCAATTTTACTATTCCTCCCGTCCGCTTCAAAGGTATAAATTTCCTCTATTTAGTAAAGAAAGTACACAATATGACCCACCACTTCTTTTTAATACATCTACCCACTTTACCTATAATAATAACACTCCTTAATCCACGTGCAAAACGCAAATAAAGACTTTAGAATTGTCCATTTGCAAACAACAAACGGTTACCTTGTAAGTGGCCGGAGGGAGTATATATATATAAAAAGATGTGATCTCTTGCGTCTACGGATACACAAAGTGTATACAATATAGAGTATATACTTTAATTAATGGGGATATATTTTTTACGTAAACTATATAACTTTTAAATAATGCAGAATTTAGAGGCATACAAATTTTAGAAAAGAAAAAAAAGGTAGATACGTGGTCTTAATTAATACCAGGGAGATACCTGGTCATATGTTTTGAAAATTTTCGGTTTATATTCTCTAATATGCTTTGATGGTTATTATAGTGAAATTTAATATTTGGATACAATTTTGTTTTGATAGAGAGAATCGTGAGCTACAATTATTATTATAATAATATAATTATATTTGTGTTTGGTTCCTACTTTAAAATATATTTTATTTTAGTTTATATATTATGTTAAGAGTTGTTATTAGGTGTACCCGGGTGCAAGGTGCACCCATATGCATATAATTTTTTATTCTATTTTATATATAAATTATTCTATTTTGTACATGTGTTTCTTAATAATTGTATATTTTTTTCATACTAAATTTTTCATTAAAAAAAACTAGCATCTATGTGTAACTTAATAATTGTATATTTTTTTCACACTAAGTTTTTCATTAAAAAAACTAGCATATATGTGTATAACTTTTTATTCAATATGGTGTATACATGTTTTTTAATAATTATACATTTTTTTACATTCAATTTTAATTAAAAAATTAGCAATTAAATTGTATACATTTTTGTTCATAATTGTATATTTTTTTTATTTGTATACGTTTTTTAAAGTGGGTACCGGGTGCCTAGTATAATTAGGCTTAGGTTAATAATCTTATTTTTTCAATTTTTCAATATCTAACTATATTTTCTCCTTCTGTGATATCTTTATTGTTTTCTCTTTTATCAAAAGGTATTTAATGAATATTGATTATCAAAATATAGAATATCAATATTTTAAAGTTACGAATATATAGGTAGAAATATCTGATCAGTAAAATTTAAAAAACGATGAAACTTAAAAATTTATATAATTTTGAAATATAATATTATTAAAGTGTTAGCTAATATTATTAAAATTTTAGCTAGCTAACGGAATTAATAACTTTGATTGAGGAGCACCAATCGCTTTAACCTCGTACAATATTTAACAATACTTGTGACACCGTAGTAACGGCCATAGTGTGATCTAATTTATGGAATTGCTACAAGACCAGGCCATAGTGTGGTCTAGTTTTTGGAATGGCTACAAGATCATGCGCACGTGCTCGTATAGTTGTTCTTCAAGAGGAATATGCGTGGCATCCTTAATTATCTACAAGATCACAAGATCATGCACAGCTGTGCTCGCATAGTTGTTCTTCAAGAGGAATTTGGGTGGCATCCTTAATTATCACTAATTATTATTCGTTACCTGACGTTCCCGTTAAATAAGTATTGCTTTATTTTTTATTTTCTCTTTTAAATTGAAAGAAAAAAAACAAAATAATAGATTGCTAAAAATAAATACTAATTATTAAAATTTATTTTAAATGATGGATATAGTTTTCATTATTTTCAAAATTTCTCTAATATCCATTCATTTCAACATTGGGAAAATTTTTAAAAGTCTCTGACATCATATACATTGGAAATTTTTTAAATGTGATAAATAGATATTGAAATCAATATTTTGTGAATATCCTCAAATAATATCTTTCTACGGTATAAATACTCTTCCAAACATATATTTCCTCCGTACCGGACTATGTTTACTTGTACTTTAGATATACGAAATTTAAAAAAAAAATTACTTTTGACAAAATTTATTAACTTTTAGGGGTATTGTGGTACTTTAAGGTAATAAATAAATTATAAAGTATATTATGTGTTAAGTGAGAGTGATATTTTTTAAATTAAGATAACTTTTGAGGTTTTTGGTTGTGAAGTTTCTTTTTTGGTGATGAAGATAAGTATGGAACGGACAAAAACGAAAAATGTGAACATAAGTATGAGATAATGGGAGTATATGTTACTCTTTAAATACATAAACTTTAAAGGTTATATCGATTATAACATTATTAGTTCATATATATGGCTCTCTTTAAATACAGAAACTTTGAAGGTTATATCAATTATATCATTATTAGTTGATATCTCATGCTCCAGGTGTATGAAGTTATTTTTTGTGCACCCAATCTGTATTGGTGTTATTCAGTTTCTTAATTCCTTAAACTTCGCTAACAAACCGTATAAATTTTTTATTTATGATGTTTATATTTTTAGTTAACAGAAAATTTGCTAAACTTCGCTAACAAACCGTATAAATTTTTATAAATTATAATGTTTATATTTTTATTAATTAATGTAGTTACAAATTATATTTCGTCATTCATTATACTCCAAAAGCATGTATGTTTCGTCATTTTTATTAATAAAATCATGAGTTATTAAAATGCTTTATCTTGAATTTTAGGGGTGAAGTTATATGAAAGTGTATGTTGCATTAGTCTCAGAGTATCTCCAAAAGCATCTTTATAATTTGAAGAGAATTTTGTGTGATATAAAGAGTATTTAAAATTTAGAGAGATATATTTTATCTCCTCCAGCACTCTTTTTATATTTCATTTAATTTTTTATTTCTCAAAAGTTAAAGTCCATTCATACCAGTATGGAGCCATAGTCACTTTCGTTCGGCGAGTTGCTCTTTCCCGTTGAAGCTAGGGACCTTTGCAACGTTAGTTTCCGCATGCTGCTTTTAGTTCAGTACGGATTTTTCAGGGAGCAATAGCTTATGCTGCACTAACCCGGCATCAGCAAGCTCTTCCCAAAATTTATTAATTACTTTTTTTCTATTATATTCTCTCTCCAAAATTTATTAATTACTTTTTTATATTATGTTTTCTCCTAATTTATTTTAGTATGGATGTGAATTAATTATAATATATTTTGTTGACATCTCAAGGAAATAATGTGTTGGAAGTGAAGAAATAGTTAATGCAATAAATTTTAAAGAGTTATCTTGACTTTCTAAATTTAAAGAGCCAAAATCATTATGTAAATTTTTTTGTCATTTTGAAAAGGTTATTGGAGTTTTATATTTGACTCTTTAAATTTTAACTATTATTTATTTTAAAGAGTTTTTAGGAGATGCTATCAGTCATCAAAATACAAATGTTGAGGCATGTCAACTTGTTATTATATATATATATATATAAAATGAAAGCCCTTTCAAAATTTTAATAAACTGAAATACTAAATGTGATTTTTGTGCTAATTAAAGCTAATGCATATTACTCCCTTTATTAATTAGTTTGAAATCTTTTTTTATTTCCTCAATTGTTTTATTTATCTTAAGACAAACTCCATACCCGAAATTTGATCTTTGTGCAAGCCAATGCATCTTACTCCCTTTATTAATCACCAACACTAACACTCGTATAAATTGGGTTTACGGTGTAAATTATATGATCTTCCTTCCAATCTTATATACCCTATATAGGGTGTTTTAATTAAGGGAGACCACAAGGTTTATAAGGGTTGGAGAGTAACTCTTAATAATTAATTAGTTTGAAATGTTTTTTTCTTCCTCCATTGGTTTATTTATCTTCAAACAAACTCGATTGACCCATAATTATAATCGGTCCATATAAGATGGAATCTTGAATTCAATCCACGTCATAAGAACACAAAATATATATACATATACAAGTAGGTACAAAGTGTACTTATATATACTACTACTCTGATAATTAATGATGACAAGAGCATGGAAATAATAGATTACATATATAGATCAAGTGGTAGAGGTGAGGGTGGAAAGACCTTCCAGCTGAGCTTGGTTGCTGCAGGGTGGGGGTTCGAATCCTACCTTTGACATGGATTTGGCCCATTGCAAGCACAAGTTTAACAGTGAGCCCTCCCTATAAGCCACTTGAGACACATCCTGCGATTTACCTCCTCTACCAATCCATTAGGGCTGGGACGGTGGGGGGTGGGGTACACTATATATAGCATCTCCATTAATTTACAAATTTATGCGTGAGAGAGCACTAAGCTCATTTAATGCTTGCATGAATTCTCTCATGGGGTTTGGTTTGATCTCTCCAAACAAGGTGGTGGAAGTCTGGAAGATGACTGTTTTCTTTCCACATGATGCCATACTCTTGTCTCAAGAAAATTCAACATACATATACAACATATAACAATTAAATTTTAAATAAATTAGGATTTTTTTAATTTAGAACCTAAAAAATTGTTAAAATATCAATTCGATATCTAAATTATTTTTCTATTAATTAAAAGCTTGAAAAATACAAAAAAAATCAATTTAGGCCTTAAATTAATAGAATGGAAGACAATATATGACATATTCAGACTCTTATAAATTAATAATTTTATATATTTTGTGCCCTTAATTGATATAAAAAATTATTCAAACATTTGAGAATTTATAAAATATATTGTTAGATTAGTTCTAAAAATACAATTATATAAATAAGATACTATATAATTGTAGTATTTTGTTTTGAATATTTGTATGTTTTAGTAACTTTATGCAACACTCTTTCCGAACTTGAATAGATTAATAAAATTTTTACTTTAACAAAATAATAAAATTATAAAGTTCATGTGACAATTGATTTTAAGAAATTAAGAGTATTAATGTCACACTTTCCTAAATACAATTTGAGTTATTTAATTTATTAAAGACACAAACCTGAATAAATAATGTAATAAATTATTATTAGGTAAATAATAAACACTAAACTATTATATCATGATTGTGCATAGAATATTTAATAACAAAATTAAATCAAGTCTCGACTTGCTTCAACTATAATTATATATTAATTTGAATTCTTTCAACTCATCGTGATCAAAGTAATAATTAAATCTTTGGCTTTCATATCCTTTTGTTTGGCTGAATGGTGGTACACTTGCAAAATAATTTATTAGTATTTGCAAGAATAGTTGGAAAAAAACCCACATAATTTATTAGAAAAACAAATTTATTTATTTTTATTGGGTTAGTTGGGTTGTCATGTGTACAAAATTTAAGAAAAGGGAATCCATAATTGTTATAATCAAGAAGAGACAAAAAAAAAAAGAAACTTAGAATCATGTGAGGACAATTAATGCGCATAGCATAGGGTTTGTAGGACCATAATTTTCTACTAATAAAAAATAGTACCCCACCATTAGCCCCCACAGCCTCTGTTATGAGAATTGATAGAGGAGATAAATCGCAAGATGTGTCTCAAGTAGCTTATAGAGAGGTATCACTGTTTAACTTGTGCTAGTAAAGGGCTAAATATATGCCAAAGGTAGGATTCGAACCCCCACACTGCAGCAACCAAGCTCAATTGGAAGATCTTAGATGTCTTGTTATATTTTGGTGTTACATCTCCTATTACACGTGTTAGATGGGTGATACGTATGCGGAGAGGAAAATCTCAACCTTTTCCCTTAGGGTTGATTGTTAGGGTATAAATTAGCTTATCTTACGTGTCAATCATCCAACGGTTTATAACAGGAGATGTAACATCAAAATGTAACAGGAGATCCGAACCGCAGTTGGAAGGCCTTTCCACCCTACCCTCTATCACTTGAGCTATGTCCTGGGCTAATTTTCTACTAATAATCATTCTCGAAATATTAATTCTAGTAATTTGAATCTCTCACTATCTAATTCCATGTCAGGATATTTCATTAATTAATTTACTTGGTCTAATTTTGGTCCATGTAATATGCTTTGCTTCGTTTTCGGAATCTTGTGATTAAATTTCTTAATAATTCCATGCCATGGATATGCATTTAATGTGTCTTGTTTTGGACCTATCAATACTTCTTTCATTACAGATATTCTAACTCCACTAATCTAAACGGTGTATGCTATCATGAGAGATACCCCATGGGGTAAATCTTATGATGTGTTTAAGTGACTTATGTAGAAAGTTTATTATTTGATTGCACTGGCAAACAACAAAATTTATGCAAAAAAAAAAAAAAAGTTTTGAACACTCACCATTTAACTATCAGGTAAAACACTTTTCACAAGCTATGCCTAGAAGCAAACTCCAGTTTATGTAAGTTTGCCAACAATTGTTTTTACAATTAAATCATTTCATTACAAATATTCTATCTACCACAATACTGCTATATTTTAATTTTAAAAACATAATCTGGATCTATAGACGTAAGATTTGTCGATTAAAAAGACTTCATTGTCTCCAAAAAGTTAATAAATTTAATTAATAAAACAGTTTTTTATTAATATTTGTGATATAATAAGGGAAAATATCAATTTTGGTAATCTAGGATAGGCCAAATCCACTTTTAGTCCTCAGGTTTGGAAATTTCTCAAAACTGGTCTTCCGGAGTCCGAAATTAGTCATTTTAGTCCACTTTTGATCCTTTTTGTCTACTAAAAGGACTAATTTTGGACTCCGGAGGACTAGTTTTGAGAAATTTCCAAACCTGAGGACTAAAAGTGGATTTGGCCTATCCCAGAGGACCAAAATTGATATTTACCCATATAATAATGGTATATTTTAATTAGGAAAGAGTATTAATTATAAAAGTGTGCATTTCACACATAATGGAGTATTATTTTATGGGTGAAGGATTGTGCATACATATTTAAATAATTAAGTAGAAGATCTAAAATGAATATAATTTGATCAATATTCATATTAAAATTTGTAATTATTGAAAATTTAAAGAAAAGAATATATATAGAAGTAGAGTAACACTAAACTTCTTATTTTCTAATTCCTTTATAAACTTACTTCATTTTATTAGGCTTATTAGAGAGAAAAGAAAATGTATTTTTGGTCTATTTTGGGAATGTGTGCTGCGGTTGATATGGAAATTAGAAATGGAAATTAGAAATTTGATTATCTTTTGTAATGAAAATTTTAAAATTAATAAATTATTGGAAAAACTTAAATTATGTCTTTGTAGTTGAGTTTTTGGAAAACACCCATAGCGTTTATTAATTTGTTATCATGGAACAATCTCGAATATTCATTTTATAGCTATTGGTGATGAGGATTCACTCTAGGTGTTGATATTTGTGTTTTATTGTTGTTCTACTTTCTTAGGTTGTATTAACTATTCTAATTTTTGTATCCTTCTTGTCCTTATCATTAATAAAAACATTGCTTTAATAGTATTTCCATTAAAATCATGTTTAATTATTGAATTAAAGCCAAGTAAATCCAATTAAATTCATGCAATTTAAGCCCAAAATTCTAAGTGAATTTCACGTCGATTAATAGATCGGCCCCCAGAGCCTTCATCCCTAATACAACTCATATGGATGTCATGCATTGAGCGGAACACGCGTGAACATGTAGTTCGGGTTGTCAGTAACCAGCTAATACCATTCGACACCTCAACCAACACGCTAGCCGATAACCCTTAAAATTTTCATAAATTATTTAAAGTTCCTAGTAAACTTTAAAAAAATAAAGCATAATATTAATTTAAAATAAATATTTTTTAAAATTTTAAAATCACTTTTAAAGGCTTTTATAATTTAATTATTTAATTTTGTTCAATATTTTTGCAAGAAATATTCAAAACTTGTGGGACTATGCAAGTCCTCTTAACTTTTTGTTTTTCAAATTTAGACTTTTTGCAAAATTGTTAACCAAACTTCGTAAGTTCCGTAAGACTTTATTTATTTATTTTTTTTTTCAGAAAGAGCAAAAAAAAAAATACAGAATAAAAATTGATACAAACGACTAAACTTTGAATTGGGGAGAAGGCCTGGGGTAGGGTGGCAATTCGTGCTAACGGGTTAGGTTTCGTGTAGTGACACGACACGATATGGGCAAATCCGAACACGACACGATAAGAATTCGTTCCAACACGACACGAACACGAAAAATAATGGGGTGGTAGATTGAGGAATTGAGGATTTTGAGTTTTTGGAAAACACCCATAGCGTTTATCAATTTGTTATCATGGAGACAATCTCCAATATTCATTTTATAGCTATTGGTGATGAGGATTCACTCTAGGTGTTGATATTTGTGTTTTATTGTTGTTCTACTTTCTTAGGTTGTATTGACGATTCTAATTTTTGTATCCTTCTTGCCCTTATCATTAATAAAAAACATTGCTTGCTTTTGCTGACTAAAAAGAAAAAGAAAAAACCGAACTTCCTATTTTAAAAAGAAAAATCGTATGAATAAAATTGATAAAATATTACTGTAAGATGTAACTAAATTGTCAAGGTAAAAGTAAAATATTATGCTTTGTTCTGTCAAAAGTTGTTTAGGATTGTGTAATACTTTTTTTTATTGCGGTTAAATAAAATTGATAATTTAAATCGTATTTACTTCCTACACATGTCACATCCTACTATATCATAAGCATTATCTATTCTTACTCTCACTCATTAATTAGAATCCATTTCGTTTAAATCTCTCCAAAATAAAATTTAAATTTACTAAATTCAACCGATTCTGAATCTATAATCATTATTTCTACCTACACAAAAACAAATGAAAATTATGAGAGAGAACTATTCTTACTCTCACTCATTAATTAGAATCCATTTCGTTTAAATCTCTCTAAAATAAATATAATTTAAATTTACTAAATTCAACCGATTCTAAATCTATAATCATTATCCCTACCTACACAAAAGCAAATGAAAATTATGAAAGCAAATGAAAATTATGAGAGAGAATTTGGATGTGATAATAATAGATGAGTAGGCGCTAGCCCGTTGGGGATCCCCTACTCTAAAACTAGAGATGGCAATGGGGCGGATCAGGGCGGGTACCTGGCTGGCCCACCCCCTCACTTTCTGCCCCGCCCTGCCCCGTGTCCCGGTACGGGTCAGACTTTTAATACCCAGATCTGCCCCGGTACGGGGCGGCTCCGCCCCGCCCCGCCCCACCCCACCCCACCCCACCCCATTTATTTTTTTTATTATTTTTTTAATCATTTTATTGTTAAATTATAATACATTCAAATATAAAATTTTAAATTAAAATAATATTAAGTGAATTTAAATTTTAAATTAAATAATTAAATTTTATTTTCATTTTAAATTTTTTTATTACATTATATATTTAATGATATATATAATTTGTAATATAGTATTTTGTAATAGTTATATATAATGACCATATATTAATTTTTTATTTAAATTAAATAAAAATATATATATAATATTTAATGTATATCAATTAAATGATATTATATAATAATATTTAAAATAA
This sequence comes from Pogostemon cablin, assembly GCA_023678885.1. Taxonomy (NCBI): domain Eukaryota; kingdom Viridiplantae; phylum Streptophyta; class Magnoliopsida; order Lamiales; family Lamiaceae; genus Pogostemon; species Pogostemon cablin. The sequence continues at coordinate 22,678,928 of CM042995.1, forward strand.
AAATTTTAATATATTTAAGGCGGGGCGGGGCGGGTCGGGGCAGGGCGGGGCAAGGCTAGGACCCAGACCCAACCTGCCCCGTGCACGGGTCGGGGCAGACCCGCCCCATTCTCTGTGCGGGGCGGGTCAGATCTGCCCCAAACAGGGCGGGCCAGGACGAGTCGAGTGCGGGTCGGGCCCAATTGCCATCCCTATCTAAAACTGTATTCCATCTGGTGTTTCACAACATATCAAAATTTAAAAGTGTTGATGTGTCAACTATATGGTGTTGTGAAATATTTGATGGAACACAATTTGGAATAGGAAATGTAACACCCCACTATTTCATAATCTATATTTTCGTAAATTTTATTTTTATAATAAAACTATATTTTTTATTTTAATGTATTATATTATTAAATATTATATAATTATTTATAGTAGTAATAATAATATTAATAATTCATGTGTAGTGATGTGTGGATATGTGTGTATTAATTAATCACATGTTTAATTTTTTCAACTTGGCATCCAAGTTGGTATTAAAATAATATTAACATTCAGATAAGATCTAAGTTGATTTACAAGTTGTTATGTGTGTATATATATTAGTCATGCATGCACACACAGTGAGCTGTCATCACTACATTCTTCTTTCTTACAAACATATACATACAACTCACGCGCATATACACATACATATATATACACACACAATTCCACTCTGTTAATATTTTTAGTCACACATTTCTTGAGTTTTTCTTAGCATGTTATGTATCAAAATGTTCGTCTCGAAGTGTAGATTCCAAATATACAACTCTTTTATAAAATAGATGTCATTTTGAGCTAGAAAAGCTCCGTCGAAGTTTTTAACCCTTTAATGGTATATTTTGTTTCGGTGTGATATAACTTTGATATTATAGGTTATTTTGAAGCTCTCCTCATGAGGATCACAAAGGTATAATTAGTTTTGAGTTTTAACGTGAAACGAAAGAGTTATGAAGAAACCCACTTCACTTTCGAAATTCCATCATTTCAAATTTTGTTATTTTTATGTAAAATTGGTATTAATGTGATCCTCACATTGCGAGGATTCAAAAAGTGTTTTCGAATTTTCAAAAGGAGTTGTATAACTTAAATTGGGTAATTTTGTAATAAGTTTAAAGTTTAGGGTAATTTTAAATGAAAATTTAATATAATATAGGGACTTGATTGTAATTTATAAAAAGTATTTTAAATATTAATAATATATATATATATATATATAATAAAATCATGTTTTGAAAAAAAATAGTAGAAAACCTTCTGCAAGTAGTAGTACGTATTATATAATGTATATATATTATACTTATTTTATATTTATATAATTTAATTTATTATAATTTTATATTATTATCTTAATTTTTTATTTTAAATATTATTATAATCTTACTTTTCATTTATAATTATAATTTTTATTTTTTTTATTAAATAGTATTATTATAATTTTATCACTATTATTACTTTAAGTAAAAACCTTTATTTTATTTTTGATGTAATATTGGTATATATTTTCAAGAATTTCTGAGATCGAAGAGCAAGCCTAGTCCACTCTACAATTTTCAAGAAAGTTCAAGGTGGGGTAACTTTCAATCTTTACCGAGTGTTACTTTTTATGTCATGATTGCTAGGTTAGGATGTGATATGTGTTACTGATATGTCATGTTATGTGCCATGTGTGCTTTTAGTTCGATGACAAATATTTTCCTACTAACATCGTATTGGATGACGACTTGGTGCGCACAGACCAACTAACACAATTTACTGGCTACGTCAGTTCAGTACTAAAATATATTTCAAAGTATGCTAACATCGTACTGGGGTGACGGCCCGGTGTGCACAGACCAACTAACACAAGTTATCGGGCGACGGTCTAAAATATTTCTAATGAATTATCAAACGATAATGTGCAAAAGTAATTTATTAAAATTGACATATGTTACATCTTATGGTATATTTGGCATACATATTTATTTTTAACTGTGCAATCATTTAAGTTAACCCACTGAGTGTATTTCAAACGCTCACCCCTTCCACTCCAAACTTTTTTCAGGTTGAGACTACGACGGTGTACCGGAGGCGGATGCATTGCGGGAGAGCTTTTTATTAACACGCTGCACAAAAGCCTTTTTATGTTATCTTAAGTGATTTTGTAATATTTATTCATTTTATTAAATTATTCACGCCTCATTGAATGTTAATATTATCAAAGAATTGCGAATAAATATATCTTTCTATTTATTAAAAACTGGGGCGTGACAGGGGATATGCTCTTGGCGTTAGCCCATGTAATGTTATAAAAAAATTTGCAATAATACCCACTTTTTTAAGCAGTCTATCTTTCTCAACATTAAAGTAAGTTAGTATATTTTAATTAAATTAATGTGTGTGGACGTAACCAAACTTAAAGTGTTGCTCGTCCTCGAGCAACGAAAATGAGAAAACGAGAGGGAGAATTCTCGCCTAGAGAAAGACCTAAAGAACATAAGCAACAACACATTATAAGTAACAAGGACTACAAATCATATCAAATCACACTACAACATTAAAATCATGACATAAAAAAAAATAACAAGTTCAAGTCTAAGAAAATTAAGAGTAATAAAGACCCTTCCGGTCCAAACCTTACGTCGGATATCAAAATGCACTCAACACTCTATGAAGTAGGGTAATTCAACACTCATCAACCGATTGAACCCGACGCACCATAGGCTTGCTCACGGACTACATTCACAAGCCACCAAAGCTTCAACTAATGATCAAAAAGGACTTTACTTTTGGATGTAATGTTAGGCTTTTTGGTAAGGGTAGGGAGATTATGGATAAGAGTGACTTATCGAGTGTAAGTAATCGAAGAGATGATCAGCTTCTTCAACTTCTTCACGTTTCTATCTTCCTTTCTTTTCTTTTCTAATCTCAAGCACTAATCATTATCATTCCTTGGATTTCTTGAGCTTCTTTTAATTTGCATGCTTCCTTTCTTTCGACTTTTGAATTCCTTGAGCATATTTTTGTTGATTTGCTCTTTTTTTCTTATGTTGAGGTTGCATGAGCTCTTTTCATCATTTTCTTGCTTGTTTACCATTTCCTTTCTTCTCTAGTACAATTATCACATCAACCTTGTAAACCATCATCTCCTCAATCACCCACACAAAGGTTATATATATAAGGCTCAAGTGGGTATTCAAGGCTTGTAATGTGCTAATATCACAAAAATAGGCTTTAAGGCTCAAAGTGGTTAACTAGGGATGATGTATAAGGTAAGGAAATATATGACAATGACTTTAAAGTAACAAGGATGGCCTAAGATCATCTCACTAACCTCCACCAATCGGGCTCATTCCCGTAGTCCATGAACAAGTTCTAGTTTATCAAGGTTCAATCGATCCACTCATTAAGAAATTAACCATGGATGCACGGTTGAGGCTCAAACGCTCACAAGCTTTTGCTCGGACCTTAAGGAACTCATTACGCGTCAATTCATCTCAAAATTGAACAAGTTAAATAGAACATGTCACAATTCTAAAGAGTAGAGATTCTCAACATAGTTTGCCATCACTTATCACAAACAACATGCCATTACTTACATTCAAAAATGACTCACAACATCCCGAAACATACCACCAAACAACCATATACAAGAATAAAAATACAAACAAAACACATGAGAAAAGACTCTCCAAGCAAGCAACAACACAAAAACACAAAACATGCAAAGACAACAATTCACCCATCAAAAGAAAATCAAGAACATATCCTCAATTATCCACTAACATTTAAGCTCAAGATTTTGCCACCTTATTCAAAAATAAATATAAAGCAAGCAAACTACCTAAATAAAGCAAGTAAACCTCCCAAGATACATAACAAATGAAGTAGCATACCAATTCAATCAAGTTCAATTCAAAATCATGTATATGCTAAGAAAATGGAAATGATGAGTAGTAAAGTAAACTCCCTGAAAAGGCATTTGGTAATGGAAATGGTTGGCACGAGCTTCTGGATTGCATGCTCAACGAATCTCGACATTGATTTCCGGGCTCACTTCGTGCTTCCACTACACTTCATTTATGCTCAACAGCTCATCAAAACCATTAGCACAATAATTATTATCAAATAATGAACTAGCATACACTTCAACACAACCAAACAATCCAAAATCATACCAATACTCATGAGAAAAATTTTAAAATTGACCCAATTTTTCACAAGACAATCAAGATAATCACTCTATCAACATGATACATCAAGCATACACAAGTGGTAAGGCACACCACGCACTATCCCCCCAAACTTAAATCGAAACAAGTTGAGAATTAAGTTTGCAAAAAGTGGTGAGACTTACCCTTGTAGTTTCCACCATTGATCATCTTAAACGTACCTTGTGACGACGTATGTGCATTCTAACATTCAAGTATGGCCACCACGCACTCTCCCCCCAAACTTAAATTAACACAAGTGTTAAATTTAAGTTTGTAAAGAGTGGTGTGACATACATCTTCATTCCAAATCTAGGACATCTTGTCTCCTCTTTATGTGTTTTCCTTCATGAGCACAATCCACCTATACACAAAAAAAATGCAAGAAAACTAAATCAAAGCAATAAAATGAAAGCATTAAAATAAACGATGGGTTGCCTCCCATCTAGCGCTAAGTTTAACGTCTTCAAGCCGGACGGATTATGGAGAACTCATCGGAATGGCCAAGGATATCGTTCGTTCTTGCCATCAAATTTTAATCTTTGTGCTTCTTCCTCTATTAGGCATTTGTGGCAAGTAACGACCTCGGTAGCATCTTTCGCGATTGGCTTTAAGAATTCAACTCGTTTGAGTTTACACTCCATTAACCGCTCCTTTCGAGACCACCACTTATTCCTTTTTATCAAGTAAGTGCCCAACACTTCTTCAAGCTCTTTCTTGTACCTAAAGCTTTGAGAAGAATCAATAGGTAAGACAAAGTCAATATAAACAATATTTTGAAAATTAATGCAACTTGAAGAGTTAAAAGATGTAGAAATGCTCATTTCACTCCCGAACTCATCATCAAGTGCTTCTAGACCTTGTTCCACTTCATCAAATTCATACTCCTCTCTTGATTCTTCATCTTCACTTGAATTTTCCTTCTCAACATGAGACAAGAAATCTTGGATAATCTCTTTATCTTCAAAGCTCTTTTCTTCCTCAAGCTCTTTACTCCTCTCACTTTCCTCCTCGAAACTTTCTTTTACCTTGTCTTCCTTCTCCTCATTAAGCTCCACATCTCTTGAGTCTTCTTCTTTATCCCCCGAACGCTCTTCTACCTCTAATTCTTCTTCATTCTCTTCATCAAAATTCTCCATGTTGTAGAGAGTGTTCCGTTCACTTATCATTTGACTCATTTGACGTTCCAAGGCCTCAAATCTCCTATCATCTTCTTCTTCTCTTTGCTTCCTATATTCAAACCTTCTTTCATTATCCTCTTTCTCTTGCTTCATAAAGTCAAACATCTTTATCATTTGATCCTCCAATGTGGACAATGTGGACTTTTCTTCACCATATGGTGGACACTCTTCTTGGAAGTTCCCTTGGACATACCCGTTTTGCATACTTGTTACATTCCCCATTTGGTAATTGGGCATGTTCCACACTTGTCCCCCATTAAAGTTGGAAGTAGGCATGGAGTAGGTATTTTGAGGCTCATAGCTTGAAAGACTTGGTTGAAAGCCTTGCCTTGTATCATTTCCATAAACATATCTTTTAAGCTTTTCTATCAAGGCATCATTTTTGGATAGAAGAGTATCCATAGAAACTTGATTGTTGTAAGAACTTGGAACGGAATAAGTATTTCCTTGATACAGTTGGAATGTATTCACATTGTAAGCTCCTTGCCATTCCTCATAACTCCCATTGTTGTAGCTTTGAGAGCTTGCTTGACTCATTTGACTACTATACCCATAGTTGCTCTCATTCTTATAGCCATTTGATTGTTGTGGTGGAACCAAACCAATTAGATTTCCATAATTTCCTCCCATGTATTGGTTCCACCCATCCATGTTCATACTCTTCTTTTCAAGGCTTGCTACAACTTTCCTTCACTTACTATTTTTGGTTTTGCTCCTTCTCCCCTTCTTTCAAGGTTGATGTACCTATTAAGAAGAACAAGTAAGAACAAGATTTTCCAAAACAAATATAGATGCAAAAATAAAAAAAATGTCCTAAGTAGAGCTAACAAATTCAAACACGTTACACCGAAGGCTTTCACCCCGGCAACGGCGCCATGAACTTGGTTTCAATTTTGGTTAAATTGATTTAGAGCAAGTGTACTCTATCGTGTGTAGCACGTAAGCGACCAAGTGCAAAATTTATAAGATATCGAACCCAAGGGCGAAAGTGGGTAGCCGTGTTTGAGAAGTGTTTTACTCTAGTAGGACGAATCAATAAGGATGTGATGATTAACACTACCAACTAACACTAAGAAAGCAATTAAAGATAGATGGATACAATGGACATGTAAGACGGATGATGGTAGAGCAATCTAAGAAATATGCAAGGCAAGCAACACTCATGGAAAAGACTTATATAGACTCACACACACACATGCTTTGATGGTTTTCAAGTTATGATATTAAGGGCACTCAAAGAGCGTCTCCAATTCTCACTCTTCCTATAGGTACTTACGGATATTAATATACCGGTATAGAGATATTATCACGAGGAATTTTCTCTAGTGGGCAGGGACGTTTTCCTAGTGTTCCCTTTCTAAGGTCAAGTGAAAATTGGCTTGGTTCCCCTCATCATATCAAACACTTCACAAGTGATTATCAATAATGTCCTATTATGAGGTTCTAAGCACATGAAGGTTATGGCCAAACTCCCCACATACTTAACATAGCCATCTCATGCAATCAATGATTCAATTAAACCACTAAACATAATATTGGAATGGTCATCCTAACACTATGAATAGAGAATCTAATCACACAAATCATACATAAAATGAGAATAAGCATTCATGATAGAAAATATTCATAACAATCATTTCATCAAACATGTGGTGTGCAAAATCTACATAATCCCTAACCAATCATATTGCTAGCCTCACATAAGGACTAGCCACTACAAATCATAGTAGAATCAATACAATACATAGCTTGCTCCAATTGAGCCAAATAATGAAGAAAATAACAAAATAAAGGTAAGTTGGCTCCCCTTTGATGGTGAACTTCCTCCCCTTTGATCATGCTACAATCTTCAATCAATGATGAATTCCTCTTCTTAGATTGGTGGATGGATGGATTAATGGATGGATTTGAGGAGATCAAGTGGTTTGGATGGATGAGGTGAAGGATGAAAGAGATGGAGATGAATGTGTGTGATTTTGGTGTTTAGTGCGTGTAGAAACTGATCCAAAATGATTCCTCCCGAATTTTGTGGTCAAAATATGTATTTATACCCCCATGGAAGCTTCTAGAACATTTAGAGATCATAAAACTGACTTTGGAACCTACACGGGCCGTGCAGCGTCACACGGCCACGGAGGTGGCCGTGTAGCATTTTCTGGTGTCCGAGCACGCCCATGCCTTACAGGGCCGTGCTCGGTACACGGGCCGTGTAGCGTATTGCGTGCTGCGCAGTCTCACCGTTTCGCGCATAACTTCCACATCCGATCTCCGTTTTTAGTGATTCTTACGCTCACACGATCCTCTATTCCGTGGCTTTCCAACCATATATAGATCTGACAAAACTTCTAATATTTGAGGGTATAACAAGTCATGCAAAGTAGCACAACCGTGCTGAGTAAGAACTGCTTGCGCGACGTCACCATTTTAATCATAACTTTCTCGTTTGAGCTCCGGTTGAAGTGTTCCTTATACCAAAACGATCCTCTTTTCTATGGCTTTCCAACCATATATGACACTTCTAGATTTGAGCTCCAAAAGAGTACAGAAAAATTACACAAGTTGGACGTGCGTTTTTCAGCATTTTGCATTGACTCATTCTCCCTCGTTTCAACTCCAAATCGAGCTCTGTTTTTTTCCCACATCTTCTTTATCATGTCTAGAATCCATTTTTACCTGATAATCACACAAATTACACCAATTTACCAATTCTCTAAATATTCACAAATGTAGCACAATTTAAGGCACTTAATCATGAAAATCACACATTTATCATTTCAAGGCACACATCTCCATATCTTCATATAACACCACCAAATGATATACAAAATGAATAAAAACACACAAAATACATAATAAAAAGACACTAAAATCTAGGTGAAAATAACACCGATCAATACTCTATGATCAAATAGAGTTGACCTGTCAGTTCTCCATCGACAATGCTCAAATGTCGTTACCCACCCATAATTCGACTGACATCCGTTGGTCCGTCGGTTTGAGTGGTTCCAGTCGGTCCCTAACCGACATCTGTCAGCTCGGGTGTCGGTGGATGTCGGCCCTCCACCGACAACCCGACCGATATCCGTCAATCTCCCACAGACGAGCCGACCGACATGCGTCGGTCGGTCTGGGTGTCGGTGGTTGTTGGTCCCCCACCGACGAGTTGATCGACATCAGTTGATCCCCCACCCAACATGCATCGATCCAGGTGTCGGTGGCTGTCGATTCGGGTGAGTAAGGTGTAGGGGGTCAATTTTCAAATTTTAAAGCAAGGCATTTTTGTCCATTAAATTAAGTTTGGTTAAAATTAAAATTTAATTAATTGTTGCCGTAAAAATATTTACGCATTTCTATTTTGGGCATCCTATAAAAATGTTTTCATTTCCCTTTATAGTATGTGGGACTCATACAAAACATTTAAATATCTCAATGAGGTTTACAATTCTACACTAATACAAATATCTAATATTCATTAAAATATTATTCCTCTCACCTAATACATATTAAAATACAATTTTCTTTATTTCCTGTGAAAAAAAACAAACATAAACGTTTATACGAAACAAGGGAGTATACTTGACTATTGTCACATAAAAAATATTCATAAATTTGTAGTATATAAATAAGGGTGATGCTAAATGTCAATAATATGGACATCCATATGCTATTGAAAATGTAAGTTTACTAATTTGTCTTTTATTAAAAAAACTCTAAACTTTAAAAATATAAATCCTAACCTTTAAAACTATAAACCCTAAATCATTATACCCTAAACCACATTGCTAAATATTATTTAAATAAATTGATATGTAATTTTTATAAAATTCTGAATGTGAAATATGATCAGAAATCTTTGCTCTATAAATAATTAGATAAGATAAAAAAGACAACACAGTCGCACACTAAGGAAGTATACAAAAGTCCAGGTTTGACTAAGATTTAGAAGAATCCACAGAATTTCGAGGAATTGTTAATTTGTGTGTCACATTACTAATTAATGACCACCTCGTGAACTGATACGCTCATTTCCCATTTCCCATCAAATTAATCATCTTCCTAATCCTTACATATTAACCACCACTTTTATTTTCAATTAATTATTCTACCGTAATGTTTTATTATTATCTTTTCATATTCATATTTATATTGGTGGTTTATTTTTTTTATAAAAAAGAAATGATTATTATTAAGGGCACTAAATGTACCTAAAAGTTAAGGAGTACAAATACAACAAATAAACTACATAGAAAAATGGTTGCTACATCATCCCTTAAAAGGATAAAGAATTATGTTTTATTCTCTCGATTCCGGGTAAAAGTCTCAATTTGCTTTTTGCATGTGAATAAAGGAGTATTATTATTTTATATATGTAATGGGTAGTTATATTAGTAGTGAATTGTGGGTCATATGTGGTGTTTTTTTACTGGGAAAATGAAAATCTTTGTGGGACACCCAATATAGTATGAGGATCTTTAGGTGGGACAAAGGGAGTAGATTTCTAATATTAAACCACGACAAAGTACGAAACTTCAGTTCCTCTAGCATGGAATTGGTATCCACAACAACATTGTTGAAAATTGTATTGTTTCTGAACTTCCATAAGATCCATATTGCAGCTTCCCAAATACAGACAAGTTCGGATATATGAGCTGATTTTGGAGAAAGGTTGCAGGACTGAATTAAATCTGTAGCAGGGTTTTGACTTCAATTTAATTATAATTTTTTTTCTTTTTAAATATGTGATATTAACTTTATATTTAAAATTTAATTATAAATTTTATACTAATAAATTGTATAACTATGCTAGTTAATAAAATTCAATAAGCATTAAAATTTTTAAAATATTATACTCCCTCAGTTTCGGGTTTTTTATCCGTTTGTACGAACACGAAAATTAAGAAGTATTTTTTTTAATATATAATATAAAAAAAATAGGGATAAATTGATAATTTAAAAAAGTAAATAAAGTTGTTGGGAATGATGAATAAAATGTAAAATAGTAAATAAAGTAGTTGGGATTAATGAATAGTATAGTTTAAAAAGTAGGTAATATGTATAATGTATTTTTACTATAAACGAAACTTGTAAAACTCAAAATGAAAAGTTTGTAAACATACGTGGGTTGAGAAAGTATAAATTTATATATAAAAAATCTATAACAATTTCATAAAATTTACTTTGGTTTAAAAATATAATAACAGCTCTCCATATAAATTTTTTGGTTTTGAAATTAATATTTTTACACCGTGCAAGCCTAGCTAGAAAAATAACTTAAGCTTAAATAATTGGACAAAAATAATAAAAAGAATAATAAATTCTAAACATGAAAGATAAAGGGATTTGATCTCTCCATTTAGGTAGTTATAAATTTCCTAAATTTAGATGGTTATGTCTTAATAAATTCTATGATAAATTTGGACAATAAATAAAAAAATAATAATAAATTCTATGATAAATTTGTTATTTTTTAATCTAATAACTTATTAATACGTACCGTTAATAACAAACATCTGTTAAATCAACATTAACAAGTTTCACTATGACCTGAACAAATAAAAAGTGTTGGGGGAAATTTAATTGGTTGTTAAAGATTAATTAATAAATTAATTATCAATTAAATAATAATTAATGAGTGAAATTAGTTTTATATGTGGAGAGAATTAAATGTGATAAATTGAGGATTTTGGGTCTTGAGCCTGACCCAATAATCTATATTATTTTTAGACAAAAGTCGCGTCATGATTAGGGAGCCCACAAAGTCCAAATTCTCTCCAACAAATACAATATGTGGTACATTGTATTTAGACGGTCAAAAGTTGTATGCGAACAGAATCAATGACAAAATTATGTGTGAACACAATTAGTAAAGAAATTAGCAATTCTGCCATATTGGAGTGATTTTTGGAACCTATAAATAGTGTCATTTTGTACTCATTATTATAAATATAAATAAGACGGTGCTGATGTGAGACGAGTTGTAAGACGTGTTAAAGTATAAATATTTTATAGGTAGAGTTTGTTTGTTGATGATCGATTAAAGTATGTTTTAAATTAGTATGACGATTAATGTATTAAAATATGATATAATTTTAGAGTGTTATAACATAAGTCACTATAAATATACTTTAAATATTTATAAAAATACTTTATTTATGTAATAAACATATTTTAATAATGAATTGACAACATTCCATCCCACAAGAGTTGCCTCTACTTTTTGGAATATTAAAATATACTCCATCCGTCCCAAAGATATTGACACACTTTCCTTTTTGGGTTGTCCCACAGAAATTGAAATATTTTCTTTTTAAGAATTTGGAACCCACACAAAAATAATTTATTTATTTACATGGACCCACACACATATCACGCTCACCACTAATACAACTACCTACTACACATTAAATATTATTTATCTCACCTCATGCTTGTTCACCTTTTTGCGTGTCCCCAAGTGTAGGGAATCAATTGTAGTTCAGCGTGTGACCAAGTCTATTATCGAACCCAATAGATAATTCTAAGCTTACTATTTAATCTATTTATGACTATTCTATTATAAGACAAATTTGGGTATTTTTAGAGAATTACCTAAATTAAAGATTCAGAAAATAAGTACTAAAAATAACAAAATAGCAAATAAAATAAAGATGAAGTGTTCAAGAGAGAAGATAGATAACACTAGGCAATCCAGTTAAATCGGTTGAATCAATTCACTAGATAATCTAGTTAGAATCCCTGCAGTTCTTATGGAAGCAATCACTTATTTATGTTAAATCTCTTTTGTAAAGTAAACTTAATACATAAATCTGGTTTAAACCCTTAGATGCAGAAGAATAATTCCTACTCCCTTTCTAGGTACTTCATATAAAATTCCATTAAAGGCTAGTACACTAGACTTCCCTTTATAGGTACTTAAGAATTAAACCTCGGTTCCCACCAAACAATCTAAGAAACCAAATCCTCTAGAATGGTAATTAATAAATATATTAGGTGTCCAATATTAATTATTCTAATGAACAAAGGTTATCTGGGTAAGTCCTCTTTACCCATAATAGGTTGACAAATATAATCGCTTCTATGAGACAAGCAATAATCATAAACATGCATAGGTCAATGACATACTCATGAATAAGGACAGATCATATAAGACAAAAATATAAGTCTCAATCAAAGCATTAATAAATGAATAAGTCTACTGCAGGTATCCAACTCAAAATCTAGATCATCAATTCAACACAATTTAACCTTCAAAACCTAGCGCTATCCAAGAAGTACTAGCCCATGATGTTACAGGCAACAATCATGGTTAGGTATGAAAGCATATTATTCACAATTAATAAAGAAAGAGGAAATAAAACCCTAAATATGGTTTGATCCTTCGTTCTTCCTTCCGTGATTCTGAATCTCCTTATTTTTCTTCTCAAGCAATACCAATGAACTCCCCGGAATGGGTGGATGGGATGGTGTAAGGAAAAGTATGTGTTGTTCTGTAGAGGTATGAAGAGTTAGGGTTTGAAACACCCCAAGGGGTCATTTTATAGTTGAAGGCTGCTAAAATTTGGATTCCACCTTAAAATAGAGCTTTTTCATATAAAAAATGACGAACGGGCCAAAAAATGACAAAACGAGTCGTGCAGGCATGGCACGAGTCGTGCCGGCCTTGGCACGGGTCGTGCCACCCGTCGACAGTCTGCGCGACCTCACGGTTTTGATCATAACTTCTTCATCCGATCTTTGATTGAGGTGATTTTTGCGCTCACGCGATCATCTCTTCCTTGGATTTCCAATCATATAAAGAATTCTTGAAAATTCGTCCATTTAAATATAGCACGAGTCATACAAAATGGCACTGCTCGTGCTAGTCGGCACAGCTTGCGCGTCTTCATCGTTTTGATCATATCTCCCTCATCTGACGTCCAATTGAGGCATTCCTTGAGCCAAAATGACCTTCTCTTCAGTGGCTTTCCAACTATATATCACATGATCAGTTTAGACTTCCACAAAAAAGATACAGAAAATTATGCAAAGAGGACATGTGTTTTTTCATTCTTTCACGATTTCACTCCTCATTCCAACTTTGCACCTGTAATCCGTTTTTCACCTAAAAACACGAAATAACACCTCAAATGTATCAATATCTAAAATATATAAAAATTAATCATTTAGTGCTAAAATACGAACATAAATTCCTCAAAACGGTGCCAAATCGGACCCTAAAACATGCAAATTTTCACACTAATCACCTCACTTTACATTAAATTATTATACTCCTTAATCTTCGTGTAAAAAAAAATAGTATGTTAGGATGGAGGAAGTAATTAGTTGGGTGCAAATTAATTTTCTTTGTAATTACAGTACATATATGAGTTTCTAGAAAATTTAAAATGATTAAATAATACTCCCTCCATCCCATAGAAGTTGACACACTTTTCTTTTTAGTTTGTACCACTAAAGTTGATACATTTCCTTTTTAATACATGGACCCACACAAAAAATAATTAATCTATTCTCATGGGCCCCACATATCACATCTAATACAACTACCCACTACACATTAAATATTATTTATCTCACTTTACTTTATTCCAATTTACATTAAATTATTATACTCCTTAATCTCCGTGCCCAAAAGAAATTATACCAACCTCTATGGGACGGGGAGTATAATTAGTAAAATCTAATAAACTATTTACGACCGTTGTTAGCAAAAATATTGGGGCCCACCATTAACCATATGCGTGTATCACGTGAACGTACAAACATTCACGTTGAGCTCCTCTTCTTTCCATAGACTAGGGTTTTTCAATAAGTTTGTAAAATTTTTTTTATAATAATAAGTATTATTAATTTTTAATATTTATCTGTAGTGAAACACTAATTATAAACCCTCACAATTAAAGAGACAAATTGTTAACTAATCACAGATTTTGGTGGCCGTCAACTGTAACTTTTTCTAAGTTAGTAATATTTTATTTTACACGCATGGAGCACCCAAATGCTTCTTCTAATCTATTGAAAAAGTATGCAAAATTGCATTTTCATAAAAAAATTTTTTTTATTATTTCTCTCTATATTTATTATGCATTATTAGTTATAAAATTAATATATTTACCCAATTTTAACAAAGTGAGTCGCTCATATATATTTTTCAAACATTTAAATTGTTCGAAAATTGAATTGTGAGCCTTATTAATAGTTAGAAGATCATAAATTAAACTTACAATTACAATTTAAAAAAAGGGAATAATTTTGAAACATGATTTTGTAACACGTATAAATAAAGAATTAAATAATAATAATCAGATTTTAAAACAAAAATGAAGAAATTAATAAAATAAAAAAAATCTGCATATAATATTATATTGTATCATGACTGTGTAACGTTCCACCACATGGTTTAGAGTTTTGAAGTTGTTTCTACACTCAAAAGATGTCGAAAAGTCCCAATTAATCACACATATCTGAGATACACCCTATAATTAATTAATTAGTGGTAATCACTCCCAATTAATTTACTAAATTGACCTCAATTAAAAAAACACTTGAACGTGCATGTTGTTCACATTATAAATAGAGAGGGGTCTATTCCCATTCTCTCCACCTACAACCTTTTGTAGCCAAGCAACCTTTCTGCTTCCTTTCCTACCAAATATTATAAACAGTAGACATAAGAAGAAGCTGAGAGAATGGGTGGAAACTCGCCCTGCGCTTCATGCAAGTTGCTGCGTCGGCGCTGCGCCAAAGACTGCGTATTTGCCCCGTATTTCCCCTCCGACGACCCCCACAAGTTCGCCATTGTTCACAAGGTCTTTGGCGCTTCCAATGTCAGCAAAATGTTGCAGGTATAATTTCTCTCCTCTCTCCGAATGCTCATAATCTTGAACTAGTTTGTCTGGTTAACTTTCAAGATTACGAGCATAAATCCCTAAACTTTAATAATTACTACAATTCAATTTTTTTTAATGATATTAAAAAGTGTAGTTAATTATGCCATCCCCATAATAGACTTTTTTGGATGTTTTACATCAATACTAATATACTCAATGTACATTCAATCTATTACATGACAAATTATGTCTTAATTTGGATTGGATTTGACCCTTAAAAAGTAGAAACTCACAAAAGTTTACTCATAAAAATACAAAATAACATTACAAAAATCAACATTTTTCGTTGACATTTTGAACTCCTTTTCTTTTCCTAATATTAATATATAACATGATATGATCAGGATATTCCGGTGCATCAACGAGCCGATGCGGTGAGCAGCTTAGTATACGAGGCGAACGCAAGAGCAAGGGATCCAGTGTACGGTTGTGTAGGGGCGATATCGTGCCTACAGAACCAAGTGGCTCAGCTGCAAATGCAGCTGGCCGTGGCTCAGGCGGAGATCCTGTGCATCCAGATGCAGCAGCAGGAAGAACACATCATGGCAACCACAACCGATAGTCTGCTTGATGAGGAGCTGGCAGACAACCATCACATGAAATCTTATTACATTCAAAACAACCTCCTCAACTTCACTACTGCTGATTCTCATAATAGTACCAATGTAATTTATGACTCTTTCAAGAGAGAATCCCTCTATGGACATGACATGGTTTCTTAATTAATAAATATTACTAGTTTCAAGCTAAATGTTAATTTTTATTTTTATTTTTCCTTCTTTCCCTAAAAGTGCAAATTTAAGGTTTTTAAGTGATTCTTATTTTAATTATATATGTTTTCAAAACTGGATAGATCATAGATGTGAAAAAGTGTGAAGGAGAATCTTAGTAGACACTATTTTTTGTGATAAAAAAGAGTAAAATCAATTTAGCAAGAAGAAATTAATTAACATTACAATATTATGAAACTATTTCGCTTTTGCCTTAGATGTGTATGGTAATATTTTTATTAAAATTGTTATTACATTTTATTGATTAATTTATAAAATAGTTTAATTAAAAAGATTATAATGATTGTTGAGTTTATATTTCATCTCAAGGATAAAACCTACCAACAAGGTGATTCAATTAGCTATTTGGCATTCCAATACATTTTGCAAACTAAGTGTTTTTAGGGAGAAAATGTGGGACTAAGGACAAAAAAACTATGTGATAAAATGATTAATTATGTAAAATATATTATTAAAGAATTTATAGGGAGGTTACAAGTGTGAAAACAAGGGTGGGTTGATAAGTCAACGCTTGCATGTGGAACTCACTAAACAAAGAGAAGGGTGTTGGGGGGTTGGTGGGGGGGGGGGGTGGGGGGGGGGGGGGCGTAATGACGCAAATTGTGAGGGGCGGTGCCCTTAATTAATTTCAAACAATTTAAATATATAGAAGACATAAATTCTACTTCAATTAATTTAATAATTAACAATAATAATAAGTAAGTTATTAAGAACACGATTTTTCCTCTACCTATATGGACTTTCTATTTCATTAATATTTGTTACCGATTAATTAATTACTATCACATCGTTCCACCTTTAGTAGATCTAATTAATTCATATTTAATCACCGATACTTCAACTTTCATGTATGTATATTAATTAGAAAATAATTAATACTCATATTTAACCTAATTAGTTTGTGTGTGTTCATTATGGTGTACATTCAATAAAATAAAAGGGTTGATTCGATCAACACTCTTGGCCACAACATTCTTTTTGGTTGATAGAACACATGTCAACTCTCAATTACTCGTTGAAATTTTAATCATAATAGATTTTCATCAGCATGATAATTATATGAAAAGTTTATGAAGATTACATTAGCTAGATTAACTTTAATTACGATATATTAACACTTCAGAGTTAATATTTTTCAGAACTCTTATGCGAGGTGAAACTTTCTTCCTTCTTCTTTCTTTCTTTCTTTCTTTCTTTCTTCTTCTTTTCTTTTCGTTTCTTTTTTTTTTTATCTTGAGGGAAAAAAAACATTGTATTAACCTGTTTTTTTTTTATCAGGAAAAAAAATTATTATTGAAAATAGATAGTTACCAAAAATGCCAATATTACACTACATTGACAAAATAGAAAATTTTGAAATTCATTCACCCTTCCGCAATTAATTTAGGATTCTTTATGCAATCAATAAAAAAAATTGTATTTGACTGATTACTCCATATCTTTCAGCTTAAATATTCAATATATATTATATTTGTGTGTGTGAGTAATACATAATCAAAGAGAAGTAATTGTCTAATTAAACTGTCTTTAATGCAAAATGATCATGACTAATAAGAATAAAAAAAAAAGCAAAAAGCGCAAAACAGTTTCATCATATATAAAATTACAGTAGTTTCAAGTAAAAAAAACTTGCTCAAGCTGACTAAATCAAGCTGACTAAAAATCTCCCAATTATTTCAAACTGAGAGAGATTAAAGTATATGGATGTATAATATATATATATATATATATATATATATATATATATATATATATTGTGTTACGTGATAACAAGTCTTTGTAAATAGCAAGTTCACGTGGGGTGAGAGGAAGTGGTGAGTTCATGTAACCCAAATAACAAGTAGTAATTTTAATATAATAAAGTGTTTAATTAACCATGCACAAATTCACTTCCTCCACCAAATAAATGTCCAATCAGAAGAAATATGTATAATAAATTAGCTAGAGATTTCTTTCTTGGCTTTTGTTAATTTCCCATCCCTCTTGCTGTCCTAATTTGATTTGTCACTTTACATAATGGGGATTAGTTTTGAATTTATCCACCACATTCCACTCACACCTCCTTATTTTGTCTCCTTCCTATTAGTGGCGAGCATAATTTTTTCAAAACTGCTCAAATCGCCCGAACCGTACCGAATTGCACCGCCATAACGGTGCAATTTTGATTTTTTCCTAAATTGCACCGCACCGCCTACATATATTATGTACATGTATACTATATGTATGAGATTAAACTAATTTAAATGTTAGAATCTCAACTTATTATACACTTATAAACCTTTGCTATTGTCAAAATTTATGATCGTTAAATTTTTCTAACTAATGATGATAACTTTAAAAAAACATTCATGATACTTTATTATTTAAACTCTATAGAGACATTTAAATTCATGATTAGAATGAGATATAATAAATTTAAAATTAAAAATGAGTTCTTAATATCAAGAAATTGATAATTTAGACTAGTTTAGAATTATACAATTATAATTGTTATCACGGGTTACTAAAGTACATTTATGAAAACATGTATATTTATCTATATTTATGTTTCATATTATTTATATAGTTGTATTCAATCTTATTATTAAAACCGCTAAACCGTCAAAATCGACTGCCAAACCGCAAAAATCGATCGATGAATTATAGTTGAAAAACTGCGGTTTTAAACTAAATGTAAAACCGAACCGCCCATAGCAAGACAATTTAAATTTTGTCGAAAAACCGCCCAAACCGCACCGTGATCCCCCTACTTCTTATTATTCCACCACTTAATTCTAATTTTATTACACTCTTTATACAGTCTCAATCCAATCTTCTAGTGTATTTCTTTTGGGTTGATATGTGTGTTAATATATATAGCAGGAAATTTTCTAGTATATATGTCAATGTTAACATTTCACGTCCAACTCTAAATGGTAAGTGATCAGGGTTTCACCATGTGTGACAGTGTGAGTATAAAGATTTTCTAGAAAAGTGATACTCTTTAAAATATCAATTTTACTATTCAACCTAAAAAATATTTATTTTCCCATTAATATTTCTTTCGATTAGTTAATAATTTTGAATATTAAGAGAAGAATTAGTATATTATGCATTGGGTGCACAAAGCAACAAAGTGTCAAAGTATAACATTTTATTATAATTAAAAAATATTCATTTTAATTAATAAGCGTATAATCTTTTTATTAAAAAAATTAATTGAAATATATGTAAAAGATTATTAATATCTGATTAACATTATTTTTTTTCCCGAAACAATCAAGGTATACATTTTTATACTTAAAATATAACATTCAATACACAAGAGAGTTTAACATCGAAGTTGGGTCGGACCTAGACGCAAAATCCTTGATCCGTACACTAAGACGCAAAGGAGATATTGCCAGAAAGGCATAGCATTATTTGCACAGGGTTCACCTTGCACCTTATGATTCATTTCATGTTATACCTTATGATTTAATATTTATTTTTAGAATTTAAAATATTCAAGGGTATTATAATTTCTTTAAAAAATAAACAGAGAGGTTTCATTAATTAAAAAAAAGTCTACCATATATATAATTCATACTGGATTAACTCTACATGAAATTGATCTATTACAAGTGCTATAATACATGTTTAAGAAATTAAACAACATCTTACCACAAAAGCTTAGTTAATTTAATTTATGTTTTGTAGACTTGTAGTACACTTTTCAATGGTAGGCATTTCCCATAGTTGCCCTAACTCAGAATAACTAATTAATTATGATGTGGGAAAAGCATGAGATCAAAACTTTTCTTCACTGTTCATACTGCCCATTCCCATGAAATGCAACTTTTTAATTTCAAATTAATTTAATCAAGTGAAGTAGTTGATGAAGCAATCTATGAAGAATTAGGGGAAATAAAAGTTAATTTAATTTGTAGGTCAAATAGTTGATGGGGAAAAAGCCAGAGGTTGAGTCAAAATGAGTTGAAAAGAGAAGATTTGATTAAAAAATATATGTTGTATACATCGATTATTGCAATTTTCATTGTAATAAAAAATCATTTTTAAAAAAATTGAAGAATAAATGAGTGTAGATGATTTTATTTTTGAGGGCTCGAGGCCTATGTCTATGTGCTTCCAAAAACCCTTCTCTCTTTGTCCTTAGTTTTCCCAAACCTCATTCCCATTTCTTAGCTCCTTTTCTCACCTTTACCATTAGAGTAGTATGATATTTACAAAATATTTAGTTTAGTTCAATAAAAAATTAACTTCAAAATTTGGAGAATTATAACATCATAAAATAACTGAGACATCATTTTTAAAAGTATTAGGCAGATCCTAGACCAAGCATGATAACATCAAATATTCAGGTAACACTGGTATAAATTAGGAGATGATCGATATTACAATTCATCATGTATGATCGATTCCAATTTTAATCTTTTATTTTTGCATTTTCGATTTTAGTCTTTTCTTTTTCTATCTTGGTGCTTCTTGTTCAATTTTAGTCCAAATATTTAAATAAAATAGGATTAAAATTGATTAAGTAAACAGGTAAAGGACTAAAATTGAACATAATTTACTAAAATTGGACAAAAATAACTAAAAATAAAATAAAATGACAAAATTTGAGAATACAAACAAGAAAAATATCAAAGTTGGAATCAAACACAATTCCAGAATTAAATGTGATATTTTTTCGTACAAATTGGTTGTTTTACTAACTCTTAAAGTATACTCCCTCCGTCCCTTTAATCCACGTGAAAAAAGCAAATACTACCATTTAGGTGCGACGGATGGAGTATAGAAGAATTAATAATCTTGAGTACAGTTTAAAAACAGTCGGACGCGATTTTGTGCAATGTTCTGTAGAATACTGGCGTTGTACTCCATATATTAAAAAACAAAAGTCGTAAATAAGGTGACACAATTATTTAATTTCCTCAATAAATATGTTTCTGAAAGCCAAAGGGTACACATTATTACCAGAGTATATTTTAATGTTACAACAACATGTTAAGATACATAATCTTCTCCAATGTGCTTAGATAATGAAGATTTAAGAGCCGTCAACAACTTGCAGTTGAATGAAGGGAGAATCTTGAATCTTTTGAACTACCCCATCAATACCACACACTTGGATTATGAACTTCACACTAGAAGCATCCGAAGGAACTTCTAAATCGGAAACGTAGAAGGATTTCACCACCGCAACTCCAAGATACTCACTAGCTACTTCAAGCATTTGGCTCTGATTCCCCTTGATCACATATATGTTGTACTTGTTGAAAAGATCATCACCACCAACTTTGAGTTCCCAAACGATCTTAACGCTAAGATTTTTCGACCCTTGAGAACTAGAACTCCAAGTGATGAATTCACTCTTAACAAGCCATGCATCAGTTGGAGGAAACTTTGAATTGTCTTCACTGGTAAAGATCTTCATATCTACAAGTACTGCGTGGTAGTCTGATTGACCATCAGAAGGCGCGTTATCAGTAGCAACTGTGGCAGATACTTCGCGCTTTGATCTGTAGCATAGAGCGCGAATTTCTTTTAGTACATGGCCAGCCATGTCAATGCTGGTTTCTTGGATGACCCATCCAGATGCTTGCTCGGGCTTTGTTACCACACGTGGCATTATAACACTAGTAAAATGACTCATGAACTAATTCATGGTCAGCAAGGTATTTCCCGGGGCAGCAAGAAGTACCGACTTTTTCTCTTGTGTGGGAGAAGAGAATTCAAGGACAAGACCTAGCAGAGAGTTCGCACTCGACTTAACCTGCACACATTATTTTCGTCAGAAAATGAGCAGTATAACTCAGGTAATATTAAACCAGCTTTCTTCTAACCTCTGATGAAATTCCTTATGAATGGATTTGTAACGTGTTAAATTTATGAATTTTAAGGCTTACAGAAAATGAAAAGTGAACAGGTGAGTTCCCCAAACGAAGCTCTCCTTGAAAGAGCCTTGCTGTGAATTCCACACCACTGCGACTCCACTGTAAGATACTTCCTTGAAACTGTTTTTAGATTAAAAAAAAAAAATGCCATAATGTCAAGTACTGAAACTAGACCATGAAGAATGAATTTCATGCTACTTCAAGTATTACACGAAAAAAAAAAAGAAGCTTAATTTCTATTGGATTTTGGCAAATAGGATACATATTGATAAGTGTTCACGCACCAAATAATTATCTTTTGAATGGTGCATTTTTATACATTATATTTTTAAGAAGAAATCTTCTGAAATATAAAATCAGGTCTAAAATAATATAACCTGCTATGAATTAGCAACATTTTTTTTGAGGAATTGATAATACTCAGAAATGAATTGAAGCAACTTACTTCACGGAAACTTGGATTGGCTGAGTAGTGGAGTCAACAGAATACAAAAGCATAGGCTGTAATAGACTCTACAAGTTAGGCATATAAAAAAATAGCCAAAATAAATTAGCTGAATGATAAAACTGCCAATAACATCACTCAGTAAAATACAGATAACAGAATCCTGAAGCATTTGGGCGACCTGTCGCTTAAATGATCATATTAAATTAGAAAGAAGATATGCTTTGACAGGTGCTCGCATGGGTGACCATCATATGCCTATAATATCTTTTCTAACGGAGCTGTACTCTTTCATTCCCTTATGAAGAATGAACTATCATTCATGCTGCTTGTTCTATGGTAATTGAGTGAATGAACAGTGACTTTGTATCTTATAGGAATGTTTCTGTTATTTATAGAAAAAAAAATTGTTTTGATCCATTGATTAATTTAGATCTGTAGCATTATCAATCAGCAGAGGATGCAAAGACATCATATATTTCAACAATGTGAAAAATGAACAAACCAATTGCTAACCTCTTTAATTATTTCTTCCCCTTGAAAATACAATGACTAGCTCTAGCAAATGCACATTTTTATTGTCATTTAAATTCTTAATCTTGCCAGCTCATATAAGTCAAGTTATGACTTCCTAACTAAACCCAAAAACGGCATTATATAGGGCCATAGGAAAAATATCCGTTTCAAGCAGTGACTTCAGCACAAGAATTTAAGCAATCATTCAGTTCAGGTTCAAATTTAGTTTCACATTTATTTACAACGTCAGGAAAAAAATGGAAACAGAGTATATGAAGAGAGGCAAACCTGAAAGCTTTGTGAAGAAAGGTTGTTCCATGGAGTGTCTGAAATTTGCTTCCCGCCACTATAAATGTGGTAACCATGACCCTGAGAAATATTTGCACATTTTGGTGTACTGCAATATGAAGGTAACCGAGAAACAGTAGCACATTGTTTGTGCTCATCAAAATCTATTGCTGAAAGTATATATTTGCCTAAGCATACTAAACTTTACTAGGTAGTCGTGAATAGTTTAAGTCTGCACTGAGCCATTGACAGAAAATTCTCATGGCCATTGAAATCAAGTTTAGTTTTCTATTGCTTGAAGAACACAATGAGGATTCTTCAAATCCAAATTATACTTTTCATTTCATGAAGAGAAACCAGTGACTAATCATTCTGTGGTAACCTATTAACTTTAGAGAACAAAACTAGGGACAAATTGGTTTTTGTCACAATAAACACAAATCTGAACATATGTGATACTCCACAGAGAGTAATCAAAAGTAAAAGGAAGAAAAAAAAAATGTGTCTGTAATGGTTGATACCTGATCAAAATTCGAGTAGAATGGTAGGGCTTTCGGGTATTTCTGCACAATTCCCCATGATTGTTCAACAAGTCCCCACCATCTGCGCATTTAATTCGTGAAAGGTGGAAAACTGAGATTAGAATTTACTAGTGAAGCAAAAACTAGATAAAATGAACACCCAGACATGATCACCACAAGAAGGCATGTCTTAAGTTAGCACATCTGAAAGTGAGAAATTGTAATCACTTAAGTGGAAAGTCTGTTGGATAAGTCGCGCAAGAACAGCCAAGTTCATTCGCACTACCAGACAACTAAAGCCAGATTAATGGATCAAAATAGTAGTTGCAAAAAAAAGGAAAACAGTATTTCCTTGTATAAATTTGGTGAAATAGAACATCCAAACTACCTCAGTAAGTATGGAAGTTGTTAAAAAGAAAAAAAATGATAGTTTTAACTTAGGTAATTGTCACATACATCATGCCATCATGAAAGGCAAATTATCAGAAGTCCTGATGCACATTCTTTTACAAAGTGATGTCATGGTTTATAAGATGCACCGGAGATAGTTGTATGAAAAAATAATACATCAGTACTGGAAATTGCAAGCCCATTACCGATTCTGAGCAGTTTGAAAATCAGGTGGTTGCTTAGTCTCATAAACCCATCCAGGTGCAAATATGGCAGCTGAAACATCATCCTTCTTTATCACATCCAGGGCAACGTTTGTCTGCACATAACGGAAAAATTGATTTTTAGATAATACTTCGTAAGCCACCTACACTCTCTATGCATTTGAGTTTGAGCAAATGGTTATTAAAATACTATATCTAAAAATTGGCAGGAAAAATATAATCATAGTCTTCTGAAGTCATGAATAATACTAGGTAACATCTCTGAACTTTTCTTTACATCAAAATAAGCTAAATACTCGATCTGGAGATATTGAAAAACACTTATGAATCTCTGATCTTTATACATAAACTGCCACTGATTTGTGGATTCTCATGTATAAAGTCATTGGCAGTTATCATCATCGCACCTGGCAAGGATATAAGAGTAATTCATCCCACTTTATTATTATCTTAAAATAAGCTGAAAAAACTCATTCTCTTCAAAAAAGACAAACAAGGAAAACAAGGATCAAGGAACACATATGCAGAGTCATTAGATGGAAACTTGAGGAATCGGGAAGTTTTATCAATAAATTTAAAAAACCTAGAAATTCATGATTATCAAATAAGAACAAAGGCTAATGAGTTGAAAACCTACAGTCCATTGTCCACCTCCAAATGTGCCCCTTCCAAACACATCAATGCCCATGTAAACATCAAACTTTCGGTCACCAGCAACATCAGCTGATTGTTTGGGAAAATCTTCCTGTATCGTAGTAAGGAAAATTTTATAGACAAAACAACTATCAATATATTTATGCAAAAAATATAAAGTAGATACCTGCCACGAATAGTTCAGAAATATGCCACCGCATAAGTCAAAGAATGGCTTGTTTTGGTCATTTAACTGATTCTGCCAGTTAAGATCACCATTAACAGTAACACGGTCGTACCTGTACCATCACATTTAAAAATTCAGTTTCCAATTACGCGTTCAGAATCCAACACTCAAAGTACCAGATATTGGAATTACCATATAACCAAAGACCCGGGAAGTGAAGAGTGCATGGTTTGGCTTAAATGGTTTACAAATTCTTTCAGATTAGGGATTTGTTCAGGATCCAAAGTGACTTCCATATTGATCTGCCAAAATAAAGGGCATGCTATGAATCCATGTCGACATCACAATGGTAAGGGAAAACAAGTCTAAGCAATGCTTTCACCAATCTCAGAAAATGTGGGCTTTGATGCTTTAACCCATTTAGTTTACTATTGTTGAAATAAGCTATAATCAGCCTATAAAATATATTAACTGATATGGACATGATGAACTCAGAGGTAGGAGTGAAATTCATATTAGAAAATGGTAAAACTATGTTTTTCATAGAATGCCCGTGTTTAACTCACTGCAGACACAAATTTTCAATTAGCCAACTCCTTTCTAGAAATATATAGATTCAGAATTTCAAAAAGGAAAGTAACAACTGAAATAAGCATTGCGCCACTAAAACAAAGATCTACATATTGAGATAATGTGTGTAAGACAGCAAGCTCACCAGCCAGCCATCAAAGCCTAGAGCAACAGCAAGCTCTGTCAAACGCTCAGCATACAATTTAACAGAATCTTATGTTGATAACAATTCATCAGCACGTTTTTTCCCTTCATCCCACTCCATGATGAAAGTCCCTAGTACCTTAAAGTTATAATGATACAATCAGTGACTTGTACAACACACACAGATGCTAAATCAGAAAATTTTAAATGAAAAGAACTCCTGATGAACAGAAACATATCAGTCAAAATTGGAAACTCTTTATTGTGTACTTGGCAATGAATCATATTTAGAAAAGTTTTTATCACACAAACAATGCACCTTTTCAACATCATCAGAAAATTTAACAACTACAATAACGTTAATAATCTAAAGTTGCTGTAATTTTCCTAATTGAGAAGAATTTTAAAGTCTTGTCTAATAATTAACAGGTCACTGATAGTAAAAAAGAACACTAGCAAAAAGGGCAGCAAAAAAAGTAAAGCATCATCACCCTATAAAAAGTAGATGAAAACCATACAGAGGATGCCCCTTATTTCTTTTACCAATTGAAGTAAAGTTAGACAACACTCACCTTTCAATGATCAACACAAACTTCCACAATTAAAAATCCCACGATGAAAAAATTGATTAGCATCATACCTTAACACCATGTTTGTGAGCAGTATTAGTCCAGCCGGGAGGCGGCAAAGTCACCAAATTATGCGAAAAGTACACAAATACATCAATCAAATGCCAATGCCATATCGCATACGCATCAGCATTCGTCCCACCCTGCACCAATTTATCGTCAGTATACCCTCCCGCCATGTCATGGCAAACCAGAATCCGCCGCCGCTGCGGCAATCCACCGGCGGACGGCAGCTTCACCGCAACTCGATTGAACGGGTAGTGAAACGACTTGAAGTAGACCCGAGAGTCCAATTCCTCAAGCGTTTGGAGCGGGTTCGAAATAGGGCTCGCCGGTTTCAATGGATCGAAAGGCGGAGGGTCGACGCCCTCGGCGGTTGAGGAGTCGTCCTGGTTGTTTCCGGCGAGGGTATTTTCCATTATTGCGAAGAGGAAGGAACGGAGGTTCTTCAAGGCGGAGAAGGATTTGGGATGATGGGTTTTCACGTATGCGATGAGGGACATTTATGGAGATGAACAGGGGAGAATCCATGAAAGGGAGTTGACTTGATTTCTGTAGTCACGCTGGTACGGATTCGATTTTCACCTTCTCATGGAATCGTTTCTTCTGTTGGAAGAATTTGTTCGTAAGATTGGCGGTAGAGTTTTACTCCATGATTTTGCCAGATTTACTGTTTCATTTCCCACGTTAATTATTAGAGAAATTTGCATTTATTTACAGAGTAATAATTGCTATTTTTAATTATTTAAGGCAATGATAGAAAATGTATATCTCCCAAGTCTCCCTATCTGAATTAAAGTAGGGATATCTTGGATTTAATGGCTCATAAATATAATTCTTTCAAAATGATTGAATCCAAACAATAAATTCCATATTTTCCACTGAATTAAACTTGTGTGAGATCGTGGTAAGGATTTATGTGAGACAAGCAGAAAATTATAATTTTTTGGTATAAAAAGGAAAGTGATAATAAATTAATGAGAAATGATAATAATCTTTCTTGAACAATTTATAGTATAAATAAAAAGTGATAATATTTTATAGCGAAAGTGATAATGATTTATAGCGAAAGCAATAACGATTTTAAAAAGTGAAAAATTGTCTCACGTGAGACGGTCACGCAAGACTTACGCTTCTGTAATATACTCCATCACCATGTGATTGTAATTTTAAAATAAATTTGTAACGGGTATATGATACATTCTTTTGAATTTTGAGAATGAGTATTTTTTTAAAAATTAAGAATTATTATTATTATTATTTATCTATTATATATATATATATATTTATTTATAAGAGATTAACAATATTTTATACAGTATAGAAACATTCCATTGAAGTATATTTTAAAAAATAATCATATAACCACCGTAAAATCCATGCTAAATTTTCGATTAAGTGTTAAACATTTACTAATTGAAATTCTTTGGTTAAATATAATTACTCCCCTCCACATAATTATGTCCGTTTGCACAGGCAGATTATTATTATTTTTTAAATATATATATACTGTACAATATAAGGAGGTAGAAATAAATTGGTAATTTAATGAGAAAAAATAAATAAAATTCTTAAAATTAATAAATAAAATGTAAAAAATAAATTACATATATATAGTATATTTTTTACTATTAATGCAACACACAGTAAAAATACAAACATCTCAAAATGAAATGTCAGAGTAATTTTATCATGTATTAAGTTGTGATCAAAGCTCGTCCATTGTTGGGTAAATAATTTATGCTTACTTATCAAAATCATTGCATGTAATTTACTCAATATAATTGACCACTATCTTATGCCATTTATTTATAACCCTCTTAATGACCATGTGGAATTTTTTGGAGTTGGGACCTGTTGAACATAGATCATGCATGCATACGTATGAATGGTGTAGATCAGCAACATACATGTTTAGGGTGATGATTAAGAAAGTAATCAGCATGATCAACGGTTGTGATCAGCTTTTGACAGTAAGTTGAAACCATTAGATGAAGTCTTGAGGCATGCAACTGGATGGTGGATTTAAGTAAAGAATCTAAGTTTGTTGAGTTAGTTAGTAAGTTGCATAACAACTGATCCAGCTGGTTTTAACACGTGAGATTGCTGGTTAAAAAAGATTTGAGCTGATGCTCAATATAAGCAGCAAGATGGATTGAAGGGTAGGATCAGTGCTGCTGCATAAGGAGAGCCGTAGGATCAGAAGTAATGCTGAGCTGATGGATTGGTGACATGACAAGAATTTTAATTGGTTGGTGTTCAGTTGTAACTGAATGAAGCCAACGGATCACGTGGAAAGTTTGCTGATGGATTCTAAAATACGCAGGTGTGATATAAAAGGAAAAGGCAGAAACACACACATCAGAATGATCATTATCATCTTCATCAGTTAGGTTCAAAAGTTTAGGGTTTTCTTAGAAGTTTAATTCATCATCTTCTTCAAGAAGTTGTAACTTGTATTCCATCATATTAGTGATCTCTCTCCTTAAGAAGTGGATGTAGATCTTTAAGATCGAACCACTATACATCCTTGTCTCCTTTCTTCGGTTTGATTTCATTTTTTGTTTGATTCAATACGTGAGAGAGAGGGTGAGGAAGATGGTGTGTGTAAGTTTGCTCAAAGGTTAGTTTGAATTTGCATGCATTCATAAGAATTGGCGCCGTCTATGGGAAGCCAAGAAGAAGAAGAAGATTCAGTGGAGAAGAAGATCAAATGGTTACTACTAAGTTTGATATTGAAAAGTTTTCAGAGAAGGCAGACTTCAGTCTGTGGAGGATGAAGATGGAGGCCATCTTGGTTCAACAAAGATTATCAGAAGCAATCAAACCACTTCCTGAAAATCAAGCTGCAGCGGTTGATGCTGTTGCTCTTGCAGCAGATCAAGAACAACAAACCAAGGCTAGGAGTGCACTTATCCTGTGTCTTGGAGATAAAGCCCTGAGGGAAATCTCAAAGGAAGCTACAGCAAGAGGAGTTTGGAAGAAATTGGAGGAGATGTACATAGTTAAAAGCTTGGCCAACCGTTTGTACATGAAGCAGAAACTATACTCTTTCAAGGTATCAGAAGATAAGTCAATAATTGGTCAATTAGATGAGTTTAACAAGATCATTGATGATCTAGAAAATATTGATGTGTCTCTTTCAACTAAAGATAAAGCTGTCATCCTCATGTTAGCCCTTCCAAAGTCCTTTGAAGGTCTAAGGGATACACTTTTGTTTGATAATGCTGAGTCAATCTCACTTGAGCAAGTTTTGTTAGCAGTTAAGGAAAAGGTGCTTCACAAGAATCCAGATCAACAAGCAACTGCAGAAGGTTTAGTAGCAAATAAACAGAATCAGTGGAGCAAGAATAATAAGAATAATAAGAGTAGCAATACTGATAAGAGGAAGCCAGAAAAGAATTTTAGTACTCCATCAGATGAAGAAGAAAACAAGAACTGCTTTCACTGCAATAAGCCTGGACATTTCAAGAAATAATGTTTCAAATGGAAAGCAATGGTGGCAAAGAAGATTGCTGAAAAGGGAGGAAATAAGAGGTCTCATGCAAATCAGGTAACAACTAATCAAGTTGGTTCAGATTATGATTTTATTGAAGCAATGACAATTTGTTCTAGTTCAGTATCAGAAGAATGGGTTATGGATTCAGGATGTACATTTCATATGACTTCTAGAAAAGATTGGTTTACTGAATTAAGATCACAAGATGAAGGATCAGTTATGCTAGGTGATGATCACACCTGTAAGATTGTAGGAATAGGTTCTGTCAAACTTAAAATGTTTGATGGGAAAATCAGGTTGTTGACAAATGTCAGATATGTACCAAGTTTGAGAAGAAATCTAATATCTCTTGGAATGTTAGTTTCTCAAGGTTATGAGTGTCTTTTGAAGGGAGAAACACTTACTATCATAAAAGGAAAATCTGTAGTTGTTAAAGGTTTTAAGAGGTCTGATCTGTACTTCTTAGATGGTTCTGTTGTGAGTGGATAGATTAATGCAACCAAGGATGATAGTAGTGTTAATATTTGGCATGGAAGGCTTGGTCATATAAGTGAAAGAGGCTTGCAAGAACTTGCAAGACAGAAGCTGCTTGAGATCAGTTCAACTTGCAAGTTAGATCAGTGTGAAGCTTGTATATTAGGCAAGTCAAAGAGGTTAAAATTTGGTGCAGCTGAGCATAATATCAAAGCTAGATTGGAATATATCCATTCTGATCTTTGGGGACCTTCTAAGACCTCAACAATAGGGGGTGGAAAATACTTCATATCATTCATTGATGATTATTCAAGAAAGGTATGGATAAGAATTTTAAAGACAAAGGATGAAGCATTATCAGTTTTTAAAGTTTGGTTGACAGAAACAGAACTACAGACTGGAAACAAGGTTAAATGTTTGAGGACAGATAATGGGCTTGAGTTTGTATCTCATGAATTCAACAAGTTTTTTTCAAGAAAAGGGCATTAAGAGGCACAAAACAGTACCAGGTACACCACAGCAGAATGGAGTGGCTGAAAGAATGAATCAGACACTTCTTGCAAGAGTTAGGTGCATGATGAGTAGTGGAGGCTTCTCAAAAGGTTTCTGGGGTGAGTTAGTGTCAACTGCAGCTTATTTGATCAACTTATCTCCATGCACAACACTTAAATTTAAACCACCTGAATAAGTATGGACTGGAAGGATACCAGATTATAGTCATTTAAGGGTGATAGGTTGCCAGGTGTATTCACATCAAAAGCAAGACAAGCTAGATCCTAGAGCTGTTAAGTGTGTGCTTGTAAGTTATCCTAAAGAAGTAAAAGGGTACAAGCTATGGTGTTATGAGACTAACAAGTTCATTGTTAGTATGGATGTGACATTTAATGAAGACAAGATGCCTTTATTAGAGAGAGGTGCTGATAAGGTCATTACTACAGATAAATGTGAGTTTGAGGCGGAACATGATGGTAAAACAGTAGTACAGCATAATCAGGATCACAGAAATGATGATGTACATGAGGAAGATGCTGCAGAGGAGAGAGCTGAATCATCTGGTTCAAATGAAAGAAGGACTCTTAGCAGCTATCAACTAGTTAGGGATAGGTTGAAAAGGCAAATCAGAACACCTATTAGATATATAGAGGCTGACATTGTGTCATATGCCTTCTATGTAGCATCAGACATTGATATCTATGAGCCAAGAACATATTCAGAGGCAACATCAGGCAAGGAGAGTATGGAGTGGTTAGATGCTATGGAAGAAGAGCTGCAATCATTAAAAAGAAATAACACTTGGATGATTATTGACAAGCCTGCAAATCAGAAGCTTGTAGGTTGTAAGTGGATATATAAGAAGAAACCAGTGACAAGTAAGAAAGGAGGAATCAGATATAAGACAAGGCTTGTAGTAAGAGGTTTTTCACAGCAAGAAGTTGTTGATTATAATGAAATCTTCTCACCAGTAGTCAAACATTGCTCAATAAGGATCTTGTTGTCATTAGTTACTCAATTGAATTTGGAATTGCATCAGATGGATGTAACAACAGCTTTCTTACATAGAAATTTAGAGGAAAAGATTTACATGAAGATTCCTGAAGGTGTTAGTTTGAAAGGTGCAGACTCAAAGGCTTGCCTGTTACTTAAATCATTGTATGGACTGAAACAAAGCCCAAGACAATGGTATCTCAGGTTTGATAATTACATTACATCAAGTGGTTTTGTCAGAAGCATGTATGATAGCTGTGTGTACATAAGATGTAAGGAAGGATGCTACACATATCTACTACTTTATGTAGATTATATATTGATAGCATGCAAGGATATGATAGGAATTAATACAGTAAAAGATACCTTGAGGAAGGAGTTTGACATGAAAGATCTAGGTGAAACAAGGATGATACTTGGTATGCAAATTGAAAGGGACAGATCAGCTGGTCAGCTAAGATTGTTTCAAGAGTCATACTTGGATAAGGTTCTTAAGAGGTATAATATGAATCTCTGTAAGGATGTTTCAATACCAGTTAAGCAAGGTTTAAATCTGTCATCACTTCAAGGTCCTCAAACAGATAAGGAGAAGACAGAAATGAGCAATATACCATATGCAAGTGCAGTTGGTAGTTTGATGTATGCAATGGTGTGTTGTAGGCCAGATTTAGCTTATGTTATGAGTATGATCAGTAGATTTATGAGCAACCCTGGTCTTGTACATTGGGATGCAGTGAAGTGGGCACTTAGATACATCAAATGTACTATGTCAGTTGGATTGAAATTTCAGAAACAAGTTACTTGGGACAGAGCTGTTGTTGGTTATGTGGATGCTGATTATGCAGCTAATCTTGATACAAGGAAGTCAATAACAGGTTATGTGTTTAATTTGTTTGGTACAACAATAAGTTGGAAGGCTACACATCAACACATAGTAGCACTCTCAACCATTGAGGCTGAGTTTGTTGCTCTCATAGAAGCAATCAAAGAAGGTGTTTGGTTGATTGGTATTTTGGGAGAGTTTGGTGTTCAGCAAGATGCTATTGAAGTATATTGTGACAACCAAAGTGTTGTACATCTCTTAAAACACCAAGGGTATCATGAGAGGACTAAACACATTGATGTGAGACTTTACTTCATAAGAGACATGATAGAAGAGAAGTTAGTGGATGTCAAGAAGATTAAGACATCAGACAATCCAGCTGATGCATTCACTAAGGCTCTACCAGTTCAGAAATATGAATTGTGTAAGAGTCTTATTGGTCTTCAATAAAAAGGAGGAAAGAAAGGTGTGCTGCAGCCTATAATTGCAGCAAGGTGGAGAGGTTTGATCACTTATAATGATGCATGGTCTAAGGTGGAGATTTTTTTAACATAGATCAGTGGAGATTTTTTAACATAGATCATGCATGTATACGTATGAATGGTGTAGATCAGCAACATACATGTTTAGGGTGATGATTAAGAAAGTAATCAGCATGATCAACGGTTGTGATCAGCTATTGACAGTAAGTTGGAACCATTGGATGAAGTCTTGAGGCATGCAGCTGGATGGTGGATTTAAGTAAAGAATCTAAGTTTGTTGAGTTAGTTAGTAAGTTGCATAACAACTGATCCAGCTGGTTTTAACACGTGAGATTGCTGGTTAAATAAGATTTGAGCTGATGCTCAATATAAGCAGCAAGATGGATTGAAGGGTAGGATCAGTGCTGCTGCATAAGGAGAGCCGTAGGATCAGAACTAATGCTGAGCTGATAGATTGGTGACATGGTAAGAATCTTAGTTGGTTGGTGTTCGGTTGTAACTGAATGAAGCCAACAGATCACGTGGAAAGCTTGCTGATGGATTCTAAAACACGCAGGTGTGATATAAAAGGAAAAGGCAGAAACACACACATCAGAATGATCATCATCATCTTCATCAGTTAGGTTCAGAAGTTTAGGGTTTTCTTAGAAGTTTAATTCATCATCTTCTTCAAGAAGTTGTAACATGTATTCCATCATATTAGTGATCTCTCTCCTTAAGAAGTGGATGTAGATCTTTAAGATCGAACCACTATACATCATTGTCTCCTTTCTTCGGTTTGATTTCATTTTTTGTTTGATTCAATACGTGAGAGAGAGGGTGAGGAAGATAGTGTGTGCAAGTTTGCTCAAAGGTTAGCTTGAATTTGCATGCATTCATAAGAGGACCCTATATTCAATTAGTGGAATTTTTTTATCTTATCTATCAACCCATAAATTCCACCATCTGACCATACTTTACACGCACTTCACCAATCACCTATTATAAATAAGTTAATATTGAAATTTTTTGGACATGTGAGCTTAAAGTTCTGTACACAAGTTCCTTTAATTTAAAATTGATTAATAATTGAACAAAAGAAATTTACAGCCCGTTTTTTGTTTTAAAGATGGACGGAGTAAATGAGCAACGTTTCGAGAATAATCATTGGGCCCTCAGTTCAGAAGTCCAGCATAGTGCTTCAGATTATTGGGTTCTTCTTATTAGTCTCCTGTCTATTGAGCCCTATATTTTTTGGGCCATCAATTTCCTCCCGCAATTTTGGCCCTGGTCCACCACAAACCCATTGTTCATTGCCTTTTCTTGATTCCAACGATCAGCTGTGGAGAGTGAATTTCTGAAAGAAGAAATGAAAATTGGTTGTGTTTCCTTGATCCCGCAGTTTCTCGTTCTGGTATTCACGGTGACGATTCTCCACCGAGTCAGCCTCGACTCGGTGTCTGCCCTATGTGAACTCAGCGTCAAGGACAGGAGCAAGGTGTACTACTACAACTTGGCCTCTCCAGTGCGTAATTTTCCTCATGGAATCCTGAGTGAAGATGGGTAATTTTCTGCATTTATTTTTGCAATGTGTATCTGAATGTTTGTTGTGCGTGCTGATTTGCTCACGCCAGATTTTGACTTGTTGATGTATGAAATTTTAACCGCGAATTATTGGAAGCTTTGGAAATGTTAAATTCGAATGCAATTTATGGTCATGAGAATTTCTTTCAGCGAAACAATGTGTTTCTGATACAGAAATCATTATTGAGCTGCAGCACATTGAGTTTATTCAACTTAATGTAAGCATTAACTGTTTTCTTCTCTTGTTTGTTTTCTTGATCTTATGATTTTAGGTTTTATAAAGTGGCTGTTAATGGGACTGTGCTTTGGTTTCAGGTTGGCTCTATCAGGTTACAATATTATATTTCTTTCATTTAGCAAAAGTACTCGTATCATGCTATGACGGTTATTTCATGTGCTGATTGTAACAACATTTAATTTATCATTAGTGAGTTGGACACCTTTTCATGCTGGATGTAATTTTCATTATTTATTTGGAGCAGCTATGCGGTTCGATGATATTCAACCACGATCCTCCTGCATGTTTTGGCTGTAAGGTGAGATAACATTTTGTTTCTTTGTTGGATCTTGGTCATGTTAGCTTTTCATCTTGACAAAATCAGGGGTAGTTATTTAGCTCTTATTCCCTTAATTTCTTCTGTACCTGTATATAAAAAAAGAAGAAGATAGTTCTTGAAATGTGAATTTTGACTGTTGCCTTTAAGTTTTTTTTTTTTTGGGTGGGGGATGGGGGGTTATAAATAAATAATACGAGGTATTAATAATTTGTTTCTTGGCCCTGAAAACAATTAGAATCTGTTGCTATGTGACTGTCATTTAATGAATGTGGTAGTGTAATCTTTTTATCTTTCTTCCTATATTTTTTTCTTTATTATTGACCTCCACATTTGTATTGTCTGTATGTATTGGAATAAATCTTATTGCAGTCCTGAAACACTGTTCTATTAAGATAGTGTATCTTATTTTGATCAATCTTTTTATATTTTATACCTCGGCATGGAAACATTGATGCTCGCTTCTACCTTCTCGTGTAGGACTGTGGTGGTCAATCACGCTGTGGTGCAGGCTGCAGTGCACTTGTCTCTAACAAAGAAGAAGGTTTATATTCATTAATTCATTAACATCCATCCAGTGGAATCACTTATTAACTGAAATTAAATTGTCCAAACTGGACATTTGAAATTTCTTTAGTGGAAATGTATAAAGATCAACATCAACTTGGTCTTTATGGAATCCTTTCATTTCAACTGGTTTGAGCCTACCATCAGTAATTAATGAAGTCCTTGAGGGGCATTTAACTGGCGAATAAGTTTTTAGTTTCAAATTCTGTTTTGTTTTAAATGGATAGAAGTTAGAACATGAATGAATGAGATGGTATATGGACTAGGAGATTTTGCAAATATTTGATGGATGCATGGTTTAGTTAGTTAGATGTTTTCTTGGATTAATAAGCTTGTGCAGCTTGTGTTGTAGTTTGATATCCACAATCATAAAAACCCTAGGAAACTATGTTCTTTAATTGATTTTACACTCATAAAGTATTGAATCTTTTCCTGTTGAAAGTGGCTCTAGAAATTGTTCCTATTAGAATGTGAGCTAGATTGCATGTAAGGTTTGAATCTGATGTGTGACATTGTATTTGGATATTCCTATATTATATTGAAATATGTGAGTTTATTGCTTACTGAAAGAAGAGCCTAATATATCATTCGTATTTTTTTTCAGGTTATCCTGTTTGTACAGCTCTTGGTCAGCCTTCAAGCACTTCCATTAATGTCCTTGGTTAGTTGTTTTCATCAATTCTGGGTTGGTGGGAGGGCATTATTGGCTCTGTAGTGTTTTGACATTACCAGCCATCATTGTCCATCATGATTGTGTTTCCTGTCTACGGTTTTGGAAGTTGCATACTTTTCTTTCATGAACTAATTTTATGGCAGATAAAAAGAGTCCTCACAAGGGAGTCATTGTTAATATGACAAACAGTGGCCCAAAGCATAATTGTTCACTGTCTGTATCGGTGATATGTAATGCAAATGGCGTGCAAGTATGATTTTGTTATTTTCTTATATAAAGAATTACTTTGTTTTCCCCATCTTCATACCAATCTTATCTGTAATTTGTATTTTGTAGGCTCCCCAAACATTGCAGAATGATGGGTTCTGTGGTTATGTAAGTCTCTAAGTATCTTCTGAAGTCTCAAGTATTTCTAGTCTTCTTCCTGCCCTGTCAAACTACTAAATAGTATCTCCAATTGTGTTATCATGAAATTCATATGTCGCTGTCTCCATAGTTATTTAAGGAACGCGTCGGCCAAGGCTATGGTATCTGAGGCGAGCGCTTTTGTGCCCCTTATGATTCTGCCCATTTTGCAATCTTTTAAGGTTTATGTTGATTGAAATAACAATTTTATTAGTTGAATAACAACTTTTACATTGAGTAGCAACTTATCCTAGGCATAAAATTATAAATTTATACTATATCCCAATCTTTTTCTCAAAATTTAAATTAGGGATTTAGTTAGGGTTTGAGAGATATACATCACACCTCCACAACATCAAACCTCTATTGCTGTTGCAACCATCAGCTATTGGCCTCTGGCTGGCTGCTCACTACCAGAAATCTACCCGCCACCGTGTAGATGCAACACCGACCCCGGAATATTTTAGAGCCAACAAGAAAGCTTGGAGGAGAGCCTAAAACATTCAAGAAAATGAGGAGCCAAAAGATTAATGATTTAGAAGTATATAGAGCTAGTTGGTATTATAGAAGAATCTAGATTTGTTTAGTAGGATCAATGATCTAATGTAGAGTGGTCTAGACTCTCTAGATATGTCTAGCTAAAGTTGATGTAGCCGACATACTAGATAGTTCGGCTAGTTGCTATAAATAGCCAATTAGCATTAGAGTGCTAAGTAAGAGAGTTGTAAGAGAGTGTCCTATAAGTCTTGGTGAGGGAAATTAATAGTGAAAGAAAGAGTGTGTGTGGCAGCTTAAGTGAGAGCAAGTGTGCCACAAGATAAAAACAGAGCAATACAGAGTGAAATCTAAGAGTGTGAGTCTTGAGTGTAGAGTGCGTTGTATAAAATTGTTAGAGCCCTTAATAAAAAGTACACTTTTCCAACCACATTCGATCCTAAGAAAACCCAATAAGTGGTATCAGAGCCACGGGACATCGTTGGGAAGGTGCAAGTAGCGTACGAGGTACGTGAGGAGTCGGGCTCATTGTCGTCTCAAGTTGAAGGAGATTATTGAGCGAAGGCGTCGTGCACAACAGGAGTTTTTGTGAAGCGAGGAGGCTTGCTTGGATAAGACGAGGTTTCCAAGTTCACGATGGTGGACCTACAAGCGGTAGGTTATATAGAGAGGCTCAATAATCAGAACTACACCACGTGGAGGACCTGCATGGAATCGTATCTGCAAGGTCATGATTTGTGGGAGCTGGTTGGTGGAGACGATGTGGTACAGCCGGAGCCTTGAAGAAGTGGAAGATCAAGGCGGGAAAGGCATTGTTCGCACTCAAGACAACGATCAACAAGGAGATGTTGGAGTATATACGAGGTGCAGATACTCCAAAGAAGGCTTGGGATACATTGGAGGCGCTATTCTCCAAGAAGAATGAGTTCAAGCTCCAGCTGCTCGAGAATGAGCTTCTATTGCTCAAGCAAGGAGAGATGACGATCCACGAGTACTTCAATAAGGTACGCACACTCTGTCGTGAGATTTTTGAACTAGGCCCTGCGGATAAGGTTTCAGATGCCAAGATGAGAAGAGTTATAATTCATGGTTTAAGACCTGAGTTTAGAGGAATAGTAGCCGTAGTACAAGGATGGTCTGAGCAGCCTTCTATGGTTAACTTTGAAAATATATTAATTGACCAAGAAGCACTGACCAGACAAATGATGGAAATCTCACTAAAGAAAGAAGATGAAGTACTATATAGTCATAGTAGAGGAAGACCCAAATGGAATACTCGTGGGAGAACGAAGAAAGAAGGCGGTCCATGAGAGTCGGCCGAGGTGTAGGTGTGCTCAGCCAGGGGGAGCACAAGAGAATGGTGATTGGAGCGATCAACCTCATGGGAGAAGAAGATTTCAAGGTAAATGCTTCAAGTGTGGTAGGAAAGGTCACATGGCTAGGAATTGTCGGTCGGAAGAGAAAAGAGTTGAAAGCAATATAGTCATGCCAATTATAGAAGATGAAAGTGAGGAAGAGTGGGACTTTGAGGCATCTTGTAGTGAGGAGAAAAATGCATTTGCGTTGTCTTCAGTTGTCCCAGAATCCGTGGAATGTGAGAGTAATTGGACGACTGACGATGAAGGTGATTCGATAGAAGAAGCGTCGGTCGCTGTCGAAGGATCCATCGAGGGTGAGAATGACTGGACAAGCGGTTACGATGATGATTTGGTAGAAGAATCCAGCAGCACCGCATGTATGATTAATGAAGAGAAGGAGACGTCGCTCGTGGACAAGAAGGAAGAAGACTGTGTGGAAGAAGTAAGCACCAATTTGAAGTTATCAGAATGCAAGGAAGATAAATTGCAAGAGGAAATGAGGGAGCATGTTAATCATGTTCAATTTATTCTCCCAATTGATGAAGATAAACAAAGCAAGGAAGATATTGTTAAAGTTGTGGCCACACAGAAGTCGGAATTAAATCAGAGTTGCACAGCAGAAGTCACGAGTTCACAAGTGGTGAGTCCGATCACATACGGAAGTTGAAACCCAGTCGCTTGCGGAAGCTGAAGTTCGGTTGGGCATCCACGAAGAAGCGAAAGAAGAAGAAAAAACGTAAGTGGACATATAAAGTGAGAAATGTATTGATGGTTCGGATAGAAGACACGAGGCTAAACACGAAGCTCCAGGAGTGTCGCAAAATTTTAGCAACGTGTGAAGATTATGGCAGGCACATCGCAAGAAAAAGATGAACGTGATCCGAAGAAGAAAGTCGGTGTTGAGGGGGAGTATTGTAGATGCAACACCGACCCCGGAATATTCTAGAGCCAACAAGAAAGCTTGGAGGAGAGCCTAGAACATTCAAGAAAATGAGGAGCCAAAAGATTAATGATTTAGAAGTATATAGAGCTAGTTGGTATTATAGAAGAATCTAGATTTGTTTAGTAGGATCAATGATCTAATGTAGAGTGGTCTAGACTCTCTAGATATGTGTAGCTAAAGTTGATGTAGCCGACATACTAGATAGTTCGGCTAGTTGCTATAAATAGCCAATTAGCATTAGAGTGCTAAGTAAGAGAGTTGTAAGAGAGTGTCCTATAAGTCTTGGTGAGAGAAATTAATAGTGAAAGAAAGAGTGTGCGTGGCAGCTTAAGTGAGAGCAAGTGTGCCACAAGATAAAAACAGAGCAATACAGAGTGAAGTCTAAGAGTGTGAGTCTTGAGTGTAGAGTGCGTTGTATAAAATTGTTAGAGCCCTTAATAAAAAGTATACTTTTCCAACCACATTCGATCCTAAGAAAACCCAACACACCGGTCGTCCACAGCCGCCACCAATCAATTATTCTTAATCTAGAAAATTTTTCCCTTATCTTTTCTTATTCTTCCCTTTGAGTTTGATGTTTCTTTTACTTTTATATATAATAGTTATTCGAAGAAGAAGAACTTAATGAGGAAGAAGAATAATTTATGTGCATTTCTGTAAAATTTATTCATTACTGTGATGTTGCCTAGTGTTCTATAAGAACGGCCTCCCAGTTTCAGTTGTACTCTGTTTAGATTTGTCATAGTCCATTCTGCATTGCTGCTTATAATAAGTCTAATAAGTACCTTTTTCTCAGTTTATATTTGAGGATTTAAATGTTTATATTTCTATAGGTTCTCAATCCTTTTTTAAGTATATTCCACTATATGTGTTGCATAAGCTCATTGGATTGAAGTGTTCGTGTTTCTTTTGAAATCCATTAGAATATTTTAATAAGTCAAAACTTAAAGGAATTTGACAGAGAAATAATACTAATCCAGGATTAGGAAAAGGGGGAAAAGGGATGTAAAAAATGCTGTTGGTTAAAGGCTTGAAGCTCAGTTACTATCCCTATTACATGTGAAAAGCCAAATCCTGAAATTTGAACCATGAGCCTGGAAGTTAAGTGCCACGCCTTGTATAAACTCTATTGTTTGCTAAGTCAACTGTATTTGGATTATATGGAAGATATTGGTTAACATGAAATATTGGTTCAATCTACATTCACAGGAAATCACATCTCAAATCAATCTATTGTATTATCTGTTTAGGGAAGAGTTGCTCCTCCTTCCCATCTCTTCAAAGGCGAAAAAGTTTAAAAAAGCCGTTTTGTGTACCAATTTTCCTTTTCGCTTCTGTTGCTTTACATTTGCAACAATTTCAGTCTCAAAGAATTGTCTAATGACTCTAACCATTTAAGGACTAGACGCAGGCAAATGAAAACTGAGGAAAAATAGTATGATAGAGAATTTGACAAGTAATATGGTCTTTAGAATTTAGTAAATTGTTGCTGAACCTTTTTCAACTTATGCAAAGAGAAATATTATACGCTGAATCCTCTAGGGCTTGCATTCTCATTGTGATTTCAATGGATTGATATGCAAGGTTAAATGTACTCAAAAATTTAAGAAGCTTCACATCGCTACTCATCATTAGAGAACCCCCCCTATTGGTGCTATGTTTGTTGGTTCATATTCTTGGACTTAGAGCTGTTAACTGTTCTCAAAATGTTAAAAATTCTTCTGCGTCGCCATTCTTTATATGGAGAACACTCATACTCTGTTTTCTGGTCCATGACCTTTTATGCATAATATGAGGTTATACCAGTTAAAATATTCATGGTTTAAAAGCATATGTTGACATCAATAGTTACAAAAAGGATGTTGCATTAAAAATTTATTATTTAGACATTTGACAACATGACTTTGTTGTCAAGCATTCAGATTTTGATCTGATATTGGGATTATTTGAAGTGATTTGTTTCTTAAATGGAGTACATTTTTTGGACGCCGCAGTAATTAATCTTACAAGTTTTCTTCCAACCATTTATAGGTTACAGAGCTGAAGCATCCATTAGGTTGTGCCAAGACTATATCCTCTAATGGGAGTGGATTGGGATGGTTTGGTACCTTCATGGTCATGTAAATATTTTTGATTGAATAACTTTAGTTGATGCTGCACCTCTGTATAAGTTCACTTAATTTGAATGTTGCTATAATTTTTTTGCAGAATCTTATGCCTCTTTGGAGGTTACCTACTGGCTGGTGCAATATACCGGTATTACTTTCTACACGTTCGTGGTATAGATGTAAGTAGAATCTGTCTTTTGTTTCCGTTATTTTGACTTATATCCCAGTATTAGTCATCATTCAGCCACCTTTTAAGTTGGTTAATTTTTGTTTGATATTAAATTTGTGTGTGAACATGTTAATAGAAAAGCATCAAGTTGCATTAGATTAAAGCATGTGGATCTAATAGATTAGATTGTCATAATGTTATAAAAGACAGCTATTGCCAAAAGAATAGAATAGATTGTGCATCAATAGCTGTTTTTTCATATAACTGTTGATTGCCATTATCATCTTTTTTCAGGTGATTCCAAACTTGGAGTTTTGGGCTAGCTTACCACATAGAGTCCAGGTACTTCCATGCTTCTTTTCCCTTTAATAGTTGGTAGTTAGCCTTTCTACTTTCACTTGTAAGATCACATTTTCATAGATGTCGTATCCCTTTTCTCGTTGCCAGAGTTTGTTTCACTCTATAGTGCGGCGATTTAGAGGGCCTTCACAAGGGTACAGGAGCTCGTATTCCCCAGTTAATTTTTGAACAGCACCATTCATGACAGAATCTGGATCTGATGCTGATTGAAATTCTGAGAGCATAACCATGTTATTTCATATTGTGCCCTTTCTGTGAGTAAAGTTCTCTTCTCCCACTCAACAGTTCTGCCGACATGGCATATGCACATTTTGTCATGGAAATATACTTCTGAGGCTGAGAGATCTCTACTGAAATCGTCGTTGCAAAAGATTCTTTACTTCATGCTCAACTTAGGTGGCATTCTTTGTAGTAGATGTCGGTATCATATCAAAGTAAAATGTATGCTCATTCATTAGTTTTCTTGTTTGTGCAATAGACAAATAACCTGATCCCAGGTTTGTGGTGATATATAGGCTCACAAGAACTTCCTCTTGTGCTCGTATCCTCGTTTTCGAGTGTGACACGGGTAAAAATGTAGAAGCTGAGGTTTCTAGTTTAGGTGTATATTTTTTTTTTTGTGTATTTCTCTATTTTGGAGTTTAAAGATGTGGACTCGTTGAGTTAAACATGCTTCAGCTGTGGAGGAAAGAAGAGTGGAGGGGTGGGGACTGGGGGGGGGGGGGGGGGGGTATGATATGGATACTTGTTTGCAAACTAGTTTGGTAATTTTTGGTGTCCTATGTTGCGTAAATTTTTTGTGCAGGAGAATTGAGCTGTCGATGAATTTAAATCAAATTATTCTCTCTTTTATCAATTCTCATTTTCTTTTTTGGGTGAGGCTCATGTGCATCCCGACACACGGAGCACATTCCGTGTGCCTTTGCAATTTTCATGTCCCTTTACAATTTAAACCCCTAGCAATACATAGGTTTAAATAGAATTGGAGGAGGAGAGTTGTGTTTACATGGGGACACGGAGTATCTCTCCGTGTCCCCGAGGACGCAGGAGCTTTTGCCATCTTTTTTAATAGCGGGTGTAGACTTGTTTGAAACCGTTTTACTTTAAAATCATTTTATTTTATGTTTATGTAATTAGTTTTCATGTTTTATTTTAAAGTAAAATCATTTTATGTTTATGTAATTAGTTTTCATGTTTTATTTTATTAAAAGTGTTATCAATTTTCTTTTAAAATATTAACATTTTTTATTTATATAGTAATAAATTGTTTATGAAGTTATTCACAATACTGTTACTCACTCCGTCCGCTTTTAAGGTGTTCATTTTACTATTTTTTGCGTTCGGTTCAAAAGTATTCATTTTTCCTATTTAGCAAAAAAACACAATATAGCCCACTACTTCTCTTTAATACAACTATTCACTTTACATATAATA
Source organism: Pogostemon cablin (assembly GCA_023678885.1). Taxonomy (NCBI): domain Eukaryota; kingdom Viridiplantae; phylum Streptophyta; class Magnoliopsida; order Lamiales; family Lamiaceae; genus Pogostemon; species Pogostemon cablin. Next base: position 22,722,819 of record CM042995.1, read on the forward strand.
ATAATACTCCCTAATCCACGTGCAAAAAGCAAACGGACACATTAGAACCGGACGGAGAGAATATTATTTTTCATTATTAGATATTATTTTTTATTATAAAAATTATCATTTCTTATCCATTTTAATGATATCATTCCATAAAACGATTTCATGCAAGTATTTACCTAGCATGTTATAAAATCTACAAATTTATTTATATCTTTTAAAACATGTTCATGAAAATAATTTTTATAATTTCTTATGAAAAATGTTAACGTTTCTTATTTATTACTATAAAATTCATTTGGATATTTGATTTTACACCAGTCTTTTTCTTCTTTCTTTCGAAATATATATTGATGATTAGAGTATCTCATAATTGAAATTAATTACACATCTTAAAGATCCATGACTTTGTTTTGGGATTTAATAAATTTTGAAGGTAATTGACATGTCACGTCGACAAGGTTTCTCTCGAATATCTTTTTACATTACGTTTCTTACATTGCTCTATTTTGTTCCAAATTTGATAATTTCAAAGGCTTAAATTTGCCATTTACTAAATAAAATAACGGTACGCCATATAAGGAAAACCATATATCAAGCCTAGAATTGTATTGGTAGTAAATAATGCTCACGTAATAAAGTAAATTACATATTGGTGATTTATTTATTATAATAATGCATAATTAATTAATAATAATAATTGTTAAAAAAAAGTAGCATTCTTTTATTCTTCTTCTGCTCTGGGACATCTTATGAAAAAATTTCAACAGCTCCACGTTGATCACAATTCGTGCTTTATTTCTGTCACTTCTCATGTTCCAATCTACGTTTCATTAATTAAATGAATAACATATATATTCTTAAATAAAAATAAATAAATCAATATATAATCTCTGCACATGTACAGATTGGACATAGTGATGGAATCGGAACACTACCATTTCCCTATTTAATTATCAATGTTTGTGCTAATCATTATCAATTGAAAAATTCTATATATTGATAAATAAAATTAATTACATACTATATTTAAAATATTTAATTAATTAACATTGACTTAGAGAAATTAAAAATTAAAGTTGGTAGCATAGCAGGTAATCATAAGGCATTGGAAAATATTCTTTTTTCTAATCATAATTAAACTTCAGAGATTATTATTATTATTGTGTGATGGATTGGGTGACAGAAAGAAATTCCAAAATTTGGGGCCAATTTCCAACCACTGAAGTTGAAGTTTCACCAAAGCACTATTACTTTCTACCGAAACATCACCAAATCACACACACAGTCACACACACACACTTGGAGTATTTGTCATTTGGTTTATTGTCATAAAAATGCTCAATTAATTAATTAATTTACATAACCTAAAAGTAAAAAAAACGATTAATCATCTTTCCACTACAATACCCTTATCTTAGAAGCCAAGCATATTTGAAGACTTGCCCTCATGTAATAACATCATTGCAGTTATTGTACTCATGAATCAATTTCTCTTTAAAGAAATGATTGAATTAAATGGGTAAGCAGTTAAAATTTACGGTCCAATTAAATGGCGACATGTGGATTTTATTAAATATTAATTTATTTTGGAATTTAAATAAATTAATTCCTGAAGTAAATTAATAAATAATTTGGGCCCAACAAATTAAATAAGCCCCAAATTAAATGAGGCCTGACCCAAGTCAAATAAGCCCCAAATTAAATGAGGCCTGACCCAAGTCAAATAAGCCCCAAATTAAATGAGGCATGACCCAAGTCAAATAAGCCCCAAATTAAATGAGGCCTGACCCAAGTCAAATAAGCCCCAAATTAAAGGAGGTCTGACTGAAGTCAAACAAGCCCATACAAATTAAATCAGGCCCAAATAAAATAGGCCTGATTACAGCCCAAACAAGTAGAGGCCCAAGCCCGCAGGATGTGGCCCAAATAGAGTGGACCAATCAGAATGCAAGGTATTTATGAGGGGGTCTTTACCTCTCACCTATATAAAGGGGTCTCCTCCCTTCATTCAAGCACACACTGAAGCTTCTGAAGACGCAGATACTTTGAAGAGATTGAAACACGAGCAACGCTCCTCAAGATCTTCAAGGCGAAGAACGATACACGACTCGGGATCACGGTGCTAAGCCCCCCAGATCGAGTGTTTCTCATAGCAAGCACGTAGAGTTCTTCAGTGTTCTTCGAGCCAGAACAGCATACGACCCGGGATAAAGGTGTTAAGCCCCCCAGATCGAGTGTTTTCACATCAAGCACGTTTAATCCAAGCAAAGGCTCGACGCCTCTGGAAAAACGTTATAAAGTCCCTAATTCGAGTTCGGACAAGCTTCAACTGAAGATCCGACTCAACACACACAGTCAGCGCGGCCAACAAAGTCAGCGCACACACAAGTCAAGTCAAAGTCAAAGTCAAATTCAAGCCAAATTGGTTCGAGAGAAGAATCAGAGGATAGATAGAGATCGTTTCCTTAATTATCAAGTTCAATCCACATTGGATTATTATTGTAATTCAACTTGTATTTATTTCATTATAAATACAAAATTTGTTGTTACAAATTTTGGCACGCCCGGTGGGACCATCTCTACCTCTCATCTCTTCTCCCTACAAAGATACAACATGACTCCTGTCAAGATCACAGTAGGAAGGACTTCTGCCTCCAAGCTCTCCGCATCGTTGAGTGAACAAGTTACTGTTGTTACAAGGAGTATGTCGATGAAAGCTCAGTCAGAGGCCTCCTCCGGCTCTAACTTTTCGGTTGAAATGGCTTCAAGAAAACAGCTACCCATGAAAGAGGATAGTGATGAAGATTCTGCATGCTCACACCCTCGTTCATCCTCAAGCTCTTCATCGGACTCAATTGCAGCCCCGGTAATGATGGCCGGCACTACAACTATTGAGGAGCAATTAGCAAATATGATGAAAGCTATCGAAGGGCTCACGAAACATAAAGAAGCTCAAGACACCAAGATCTCCCAATTGATGGAAAAAAGAGACATTGCGGAGACTAGCCGTGCAAACGGAAAAGGAGTTGTGGACAAGAGTGAGGTGGAAGAGTTCACAAAATGTCAAACTACTGAAAAAGAGCAAACTGAAAGAGGAGTGCAACTTTCGGCTGATGGAATGCTCCAAGTGGAGCAACTCAAAGATATTATACTTGGAACAATAAAAGAAAGGTTTGAGGAGAATGCCAAGCCTACCGTCACTTATGTTAAGCCTTACACAAAAAGAGTGAATAACTTAAGGTTGCCACCTGGTTATCAGCCTCCTAAATTCCAGCAATTTGATGGCAAAGAAAACCCCAGACAGCATGTGGCACATTTCATTGAGACGTGCAATGATGCTGGTACTTATGAAGACTATATGGTGAGGCAATTCGTCCGCTCTCTCAAAGGAAATGCCTTTGATTGGTATATCGACTTGCAGCCTGAGTCCATCGATAGTTGGGCACAAATGGAATATGAATTCCTCAATCGTTTCTACAGCACGAGGAGAACCGTTAGCATGACTGAGCTAACTAATGCTCGCCAATTGAAGGACGAGCCTGTGATTGATTATATCAATCGATGGAGAAACTTGAGTTTAAATTGCAAAGACCGATTATCCGGAGAGTCTGCTATCGAAATGTGCATCCAAGGGATGGAGTGGAATTTACTCTACATACTTAAAGGGATTCAGCCAAAGACTTTCGAGGAGTTGGCTACGAGAGCTCATGATATGGAATTGAGCATGGCAGCCAGTGGAATCAAACACTCACCAGTGTCGGATTCTTACAAGCCCAGAGACAGACAAGAAGCCAAGAAAGGGGGCAAGCCTTATGCAAGAAACTCCAATAAAGAATCAATGGCCATAAACACTGCTACAGTTAAGATTCGAAAGAATGAAGATGACAAGAAAGATAAAGGAAAACAAGTTACCCAAGAGTGGGGGCAAAGAAGGTTGACCCTGAAGGAGATGCAAGAAAAAGAGTATCCATTTCTGAACTCTGATGTTTCTGGCATATTTGATGATCTGATGAAAGACAAACTCATCGAACTCCCCGAAATGAAACGTCCAGAGGAAGCGAGTCGAACCAATGACCCAAAATATTGCAAGTACCATAGATTGGTGGGTCATCCCATTCATGATTGCTTCATCTTCAAGGAAAAGATCATGCAGTTGGCTAAGGAGGGAAAGATTGTATTGGAGGATGAAGCGGCCACAAACTTCGCTTCCATAAAAGAAGTTTACAATGGAGGCTCTTGTCATGCGGTGAGTGAGGAGGGCAATGAAGATGAACGAGTTGAGAACAAGGAAAAAACTTATTCTATGAAGGTGACCTTCACAGATGAAGACATGTTGTTGGGTTCACAGCCTCACAACCGACCTCTATTTGTAACTGGTTATACGCAAGGGCTGCAAGTAAAGCGTATACTTGTTGACGGAGGCTCAGCAGTAAATATTCTGTCTTTAAGAATGTTGAAAAAGTTAGAGATACCGGTGGATGAACTCAATCATAGCCGGTTGATGATCCAAGGGTTCAATCATGAAGGGCAAAGGACTCTCGGCACGATTGTTCTAGATTTGATGATTGATGAGATGAGATCAACTGTGCTCTTCCATGTCATAGACGCAAAAACTTCATACAATATGCTTTTGGGGCGCCCATGGCTGCACGAGAATGGTGTGGTCCCTTCTACGTTACACCAGTGTTTCAAGTATAGTGAAGGCAACAGTGTGAAAAGGGTATTCGGCGATGATAAGCCGTTTACTGAAGCTGAATCTTACTTTGCTGATGCTAAATACTTCTTCAAGAATACAAAGGAAGTGAACCGAGAAGAAGCCCCAGCACAAGATAATGGGGGCAGTAAACAAATAAAGGAGGAAGGTAGCACATCATCCACCACTCTCAAGAAGAGCAAAGGCAAAGAGCTTGAGGCCCTGGAAGAATTAACATTGCCTTTAACAAAAATTGATGAAGGTAAGACTTCTTCTCCACCGCTCAAAGGATTCGTACGTCCTATTGAAGGAGCAAAAACTGAGCATGGTGAAGTATTTGAAGCAGAAATATCTAAGTCATATGGCCCGCAAGCTTTCAAACTCCTTAAGAAGGCTGGGTATGAACCAAAGGAGAAACCGGTGATGAGCAAGTTGCCTCAAGAGACTGTCGTCTCATCTGAACATGGGCTCAATGCCACTCAGAAAACGTTGAAAAATAGTGGCCACACTGTCAAGAATGCTAAGCCAGGTTTGGGATATGTCCCTCAAAAGCCAGTCCGCATAGCAATCAGAAGAGCAAACACAAATTATATCACAGAAGGAGAAGTTTCGTCCACAGAAGACATTTTTGATGAAAGTGGAAGGAAAATCAAGAGGAGTTCTGTCTTCGAAAGGCTTGGAAGTGTTTTCGAAAGGCTCGGACCATGTGAAAGGAACAAGATTGGGAAGAAAAATAATTTCAAGTCTTCTAGCTTCCCAAAACTCCAAAGTCGAATCCCTTCTCGTATGAAGAGGCGAAATATTTTGACAGTCTCATGTGGAAGAGAGTTGAAGGCTAAGATGCAGACGATTGTCTTTACTAAAGAAGACAATGATGATGATAAAGAAAGTGTAGCTTCCACCAACCATATCACTGCTCTTGAGGATTCTCAAGTGGAGGAAGTGGATGCCGAAGATGCCCCTCCGCAATTTGAGGAGGGTGTGAAAGCCACTGTTGATGAGTTGAAAGAAATCAACTTAGGTGACGAAAGCGACTCACGTCCTACTTACATAAGTGCCCTGCTAAGTAATGAGGAAGAAGAACAATATATCAGCCTTTTACGAGAATTTTGGGATGTCTTTGCATGGTCACATAAAGAAATGCCAGGCTTGGATCCAAAGATCGCAGTGCATCATTTGTCCATAAAAAAGGGAACTCGGCCAATTAAGCAAATGCAGCGTCGATTTCGACCAGAGTTAATTCCATTAATTGAAGATGAAATTAATAAGCTTCTTGAAGCAGGCAAGATCAGAGAAGTCAAGTATCCTACATGGATTTCTAACATCGTGCCAGTAAGAAAGAAAAATGGGCAAATCAGAGTATGTGTTGATTTTCGGGATTTGAACATGGCGTGTCCGAAAGATGACTTCCCATTACCAATTGCTGAGCTCATGATAGATGCAACAACGGGGCATGAGGTCCTTTCGTTTATGGATGGATCATCTGGCTACAACCAGATTGGTCTGGCTCCCGAAGACCAAGAGAAAACAGCCTTTCGTACTCCGAAAGGAATATATTGCTATAATGTGATGCCATTTGGCTTAAAGAATGCTGGTGCTACTTATCAACGAGCCATGCAGAAGATATTTGATGACATGCTTCATAAGATCGTCGAATGCTACGTTGATGACATTGTGGTGAAATCAAAGAAAAAGAAAAATCATCTCCATGATTTAAGGCGAGTGTTCGAGCACTTAAGGGAGCATCAACTCAAGATGAATCCACTCAAGTGTGCATTTGGGGTTACATCCGGAAAATTTCTTGGATTTATTGTTCGCCGTCGAGGAATCGATATTGAAAAGGCGAAGATTGATGCAATCATGAAGATGCATGTGCCTCGGAACATCCATGAACTCAAAAGTCTGCAAGGAAAATTGGCATACTTGAGAAGATTCATATCAAACTTGGTCGGTCGATGTCAACCGTTTAGTCATCTCATGAAGAAAGGCAGTATATTCGAATGGGATGAAGCTTGCAATAATGCTTTCAATAGCATTAAAGAGTACTTGATGAAGGCACCAGTGTTGTGTGCACCAATACCTGGACGTCCGTTAATTCTCTACCTAGCTGCTCAAGAACGTTCTGTTGGAGCTTTACTCGCACAAGAGAATGATGATGGCAAAGAAACTGCCCTTTACTATTTGAGTAGAACCATGACTCCAAATGAGTTGAAATATTCACCAATTGAGAAGATCTGCTTAGCTCTTATCTTCGTGATTCAGAAGTTGAAACATTACTTCCAAGCTCATACAGTTCGACTAGTTTCAAAAGCTAACCCACTAAAGTTCGTCATGTCAAAGCCAGTACTCTCAGATCGACTTGCCAGGTGGTATCTCCAACTTCAACAGTTTAAGATTGTATATGTCCCTCAGAAGGCCGTAAAAGGACAAGTGTTGGCAGATTTTCTAGCTGATCATCCCATGCCTGCGGAATGGGAACTGTCTGATGAACTCCCTGATGAAGATGCTTTCGCTGTGGAGATAGCTTCTTCTTGAAAAATGTATTTTGATGGAGCATCTCATAGGGAAGGGGCCGGTGCTGGAGTCGTATTCGTAACATCCAGTGGTGAAGTTTTGCCATTCTCATTTTCCTTAACAGAAAACTGCTCTAACAATGTAGCCGAGTATCAAGCACTCATACTTGGTTTAGAGATGGCCGTCGATATAAAGCAATTACACCTTAAAGTGTATGGTGATTCGTTACTTGTGATAAACCAACTACTTGGGGTGTATGAAGTAAGGAAGCTTGAGTTTTTCCCATACCACAAGTATGCTCAAAAGCTGATGAGCTGGCTTGGTGATGTTGATATCGAGCATTTACCCAGAAGAGAGAATAAGCAAGCTGACGCCCTCGCCAAGCTAGCATCAAATATAGCTATGCCGGAGGCGCAAGTTCAAATTTCAGTGTGCAAAAGTTGGGTTGTACCTCCAATCTTCGAGGATGATGATTATGAAGAAGTTGAAAATCATTTGGTGGAGGTCTTCGAAATTGAAGAAGAGGATTGGCGTCAACCACTCATCGATTATCTCAAGTATGATAAATTGCCAAATGAGCCACGCCAAAGGGTTGATATTCGGCGACGGGCACCTCGATTTATTTACTTCAAAGGCACAATGTATAGAAGATCATTTGATGGAATTTTCTTGAGATGCCTAAGTAAAGAAGAGTCTGTTCAAGCAATGGAGGAAGCTCATTCCGGAATTTGCGGCGCTCATCAGTCTGGGCCGAAGCTACACTTCAGAGTCAAAAGAATGGGCTATTATTGGCCAACAATGGTGAAAGATTGCATGGAGTATGCACAAAAATGTCAGGCTTGCCAATTTCATGGGAACTTGATCCATCAACCTCCGGAGCCTTTGCACCCGACAGTTGCTTCATGGCCTTTTGATGCTTGGGGATTAGATGTGGCGGGGAAATCTTCTGGTGGTCATCTCTACATCCTTGCTGCCACCGATTACTTTTCCAAATGGGCTGAAGCTGTGCCTTTGAGGGAAGTAAAGAAAGAAAATGTTGTTGATTTCATTCGGATCAACATCATTTACAGATATGGTGTTCCCCGCTATATCATCACCGATAATGGAAAGCCATTCAGCAACAGCTGGATCGATAAGTTGTGTGAAAAATTCGACTTCAAACAAAGAAAGTCGTCAATGTATAATGCAGCTGCCAATGGTCTAGCTGAAGCATTCAACAAAACCCTATGTAGTCTGTTGAAGAAGGTGGTCTCCAAGTCTAAAAGAGATTGGCATGAAAGAATAAATGAAGCTTTATGGGCGTACCGCACCACCTATAGAACTCCTACTCAGGCTACTCCATATTCTTTGGTTTATGGTGTTGAAGCTGTGGTACCTCTCGAGAAACAAATTTCTTCTTTAAGGATGGCCATACAAGAAGGCTTAACCGAAGAAGAAAATGCAAAGTTGCGCCTTCAAGAGTTAGAAGCTCTAGATGAGAAGAGGTTAGAGGCACAACAAAGACTTGAGTGTTATCAATCTCGCTTATCCAGAACATTCAACAAAAAGGTGAAGATACGTTCTTTTCAAGTTGGCGACTTGGTGCTTGCCGTGAGAAGACCTATTGTGGTCACACATCGTGTTGGAAATAAGTTTCTCCAAAAATGGGATGGCCCTCATGTTGTAAAGGAAGTATACACAAATGGCGCCTACAAATTGATATCAGAAGATGGCGTAAACATTGGCCCCATAAATGGGAAATTCTTGAAACGCTATTACGCGTAAAACAACTACAAGATATTACGCTCCTTGATATGAGCTAAAACTGTCCACATGATACTCCTTGATATGAGTTTAAACTATCTGACACAAATAATGCAACGCTCCTCGACGCACGAGCTTAAACTGCATGTTGCTCCTGGTCCGCATGAGTATAAACTGTGTACGAAAAACTCCTGGTCCGCACGAGTATAAACTGTGTACGACAGACTCCTGGTCCGCACGAGTATAAACTGTGCACGACACACTCCTGGCCCGCACGAGTATAAACTGTGCACGGCACCCCCAATCAAAAAACCATGTCCATTTGAACTACGTTATGACTTGATTATCTTTAAAGAGATACGTAGGCAGCTTAACATTTGTTAAGTTCAGTCATGTTTTCATTTGTTTGTATCAAATTTGTGAAGCAAAAAGCAAATTAAGATATAAAGGCAGCAGGTAAACATCCTAAAAGCAGTAAAGCAAAGCCAAAGATGCAGTGATGAATATGGATTTTATTGATAATATCATTACAGTTCAAAAAAGGACATTGAAATTAAATGGTTTCAATACAAACTAATGAAAAATATTCATACTGGATAATTCATCTCGAGCGGCCTCCAAAGCTTGTGTAACAGTCCTTAATTCATCAGCAATGGAATCTTCTAGGATAGGTGTTTTTTTTAGTACACCAATGTCCCTGGCAGCAGTTTGGGCTCCAAGCTTTGCATTTTGAACGGATTCGCGAAGACGTTCAACCTTTCGGGATACTGTTTCCTTCTCTTTCAACAGGGTCTTAATTTCTTCCGCAATCTGCTTCAACCTAGTCTCGGATTCTTGCAATTGCTTGATATCTACAGCTTCTTTGCCTTTGTGTTCATCAGCACGCTTCCTTGCATCGGTCAGGCGCTTATTAACTTCTCTCCTGGATAGCCCATCAGCAAGTTTTATCTTCACGGCATCATACGCATCAGCTTTAGTAAATAAGAAGTCAAATGATGCTTCTAAAGCAGATCCGTCAATCTCTGGAGCGCTCTTGAAATTATTCACCATTTTGAGTCCCTCATTTCGCATAGAAGATAAGGAGCTGACAGAAGTCCTCTTCAACTTATCTTGAAAGCTTTTCCACACTTTCATATTAACTAGTTTCCTAGCATCCGTGATCTCAGCATCAAAGTTAAATGTTGTAATTTCTGGAGCTTCCATTGTAGTAATTGGAGGATGAGACTCGGGCACAATAGGAGAAATTTGATTTACATCATCTACTAAGTCTTTAAGGGCTGCAGCGGAAGCTGATCCTTCTTCCTCAAGTTCGTCATAATCAGAGCCAAATACAGCATCCAGATGCTACAAAAAATGGGATATTAGAAATAGTTATATATGGAAGTATGGAATTCATAATAAAAAAAAGGGATTGAAAACCTCGGTTTGAGTTATCAGGACGTGCACAGGAGATTCGCCTCTTTTGGTCCTCTTCAAGTTTCGGTCTGTGCTACTCTCATTTGAATAAGAGAGATCACTCTTTCTTTTTTTTGCTACACCTGACGTTCCAACAATCACCTTCTGAGGAGGTGGGGCTTCTAACGATACAGTTGCTTCATCAATCTTGGCATTATCCGAATTGCCAATAATGTCAACTTCTTCCTCTACGGTGTGGCTCGGAACAATTCTGATTAGATCCGTCATATGATCTATGAAATAAGTCCCATGAAGTTGAGAGGACCACTCAGCATACTTTGGTGAGCAGAAGTTTCTGAACTCTGTGGGGGCGCAGGGAAAAGTCGCTTTAGTGCGAGAATTGCGTAAGATACATCGCCTCCAAAGCTGAAGCCCTTGCTCTAAAGTAGACTCTCGAAAGTCTGTTCTCAGTTTACCTGGAGTATCTTCTTGATAAAAGCCAAATTGACGGCTGAATCGATGTGGGCTATAAGGTTCAACAAAAAATCTCCCATTCTGTCGTAGAGTAAGATAACTCATACGAATAGCAATGAAGAAACTCCAATCACGCCAAAATGCTTGGTCAATATCAATATACTCCCTTGGATTATTTATTCGGCGAACATTACAAAGCAATGAAGCATTACTTCCATTTTGAAGTCTTTTGCGAGCATTAGTTGGAGTAAAGAACTTTGCTCAATTCTCACCTGAATATGTTACCATTAAAGGGATCTTCAGTTCATGTGGATTTGGATAATGAGTATTGAAATAATGAGCCAACCAGGTGTACACAAAGTGTACGGGAAATGTTGATTTCAGCTCAGAGGGTCTAGGATCATTTGAAATTTTGTTCAAGCCTCTATAGATACTCGTCAAGACTGGGACGACAAGTCCAACTGACCTTCCTGTAGCCATCAAACTCGCTACCTTAAAGGTTCCAGGACGTATTAAATCTACTTCATCGGTAGGGAGTACGAAAGAGCAAAGCCAGCAAGCCAGATAAGCAGCCAGATATGTCTCCTTTTGGTGCATCACATCAATACCGAGCACTTTGAAGGGTCCTGTTTCTGCAGAGGTCCATTTCTTATGATCACCAATAACCCCATTTGGGTTGTGTGTTTTCTTGCGGCGGTTCTTCCTACTCTTCTCTACACGTACAGGAGGTTTCTTGTATGTTATAGGTCGACAAAACCAAAATTTTACCCATCGAGTGAGTGAAACAGAGTCAGTACCATCAAGACTGCGAAGTCTATGGTAGGCGTGCAGTAAGTGCCGACAACTAGATGGAATACGTAAGCCATTGAGGTCACGATCATTGAAGAGTTCAGGTTTATCGGGCACAACCTCTTCATATAAATGACCGGCTAGTGGCAAGCCCGTCCAGTTGTACAAATCCCATAGAGAAATTGATATTTCTCCAAAAGAAGTGAGCAAAGTGTTAGTAACAGGCACCACGCCTCACAGAAAGCTTTGATGATCTCTTGGTTGCAGTCATATGTGAATAAAGATGCAAAAATTGGGTCATAAATCTTTATTCTTGCAAGATCACCATGATATCTGCTTAGAACAACTTCAGTCCATTCCCAGTAGCCAGGAGTATAACGGATTTCTCCAGGAAAATTCACCGAATTGCCCCACGCTGCATGATCATCAATTATTCGGCGCCCTAATGTGGGCAAAGGGTCAAGGTTTTCATCTTCGGTATGGTTAATCGCCTTCAAAATTACAACTTTGGTTTCACCCAAGTTCAGATCTTCAGTCCAAGTCTTTAGATCAGGTTCGCTATTCTCGCAAGGAATTTTGTCTATAGGTGCACCCATCAAGGGTCTCTCAATCGGAAGATAAGTTGCTCCATCGGATGGTGAGTTCTTATTGTCAAGAATCACCAATTGGCGCTTATTGGAGTCTATGACCGTACCAGCGAAGTAAACCATCTTGAAGTTAAATTAACTGCAAGGAAATATATGGGAGAATATATCAGTAAAGGGGGTTCAAATTAATTTATATTTCTTTGATTTAATTAATTAAAAGACCCGGAATAAATTCATGGGGTCAATTAATTAATTCAAGATTATAAATTAAATACACATGACAAAGGGATTTAAGATGATGACAACAAGGGGTGACTAAAATAATTCATGTATAAGTTTAAATAATTTAAACTTAGCATATAACATGAATTATATTTAATTTAGGCCCTAGAAACTGAAGATAAAAGCCCAAAGTTTAAATTGGTTTAAGCCCGAATTATCTTTATGTCCTAATATCTAGGAAATGAGCCCAATCTATAATTTAAAAATTTGGACTCAAACTCAAGAATATGGGCCCGGATTAAATCAAAGTTAATGGGCCAAGTATAATCCAAAATTGAGCCCAATTGAAGGGTCAAAATTGAAAGGATTAGTCAAAATTGATGGCTTCCTTCTTCTGGAAGCAGAAGGCTCCCTTACGAAGATCATTTCCGCCGTCGCTCACGGATCATCGGTACCGTCGCCGCGTGCTTCAGCCACCCCGGAAGATGCGAAGCACCAGCCATTACCACTGGAGCCTCTTCCGCCACATTTCTCGCCGGAAACTGGATCTCACGTTGCCACACTCTCCACCGTGAATTGCGCGCCGCTCCCCGCTGCGATGCCGCCCCGCTGCCGCTGCGCACAGCCGCCACTGGTCCGCCACGATTCCACCATCAACGCCTCCTCTCCACGCACACATCACGCCGGAATCAGAACTCCAACTGCAACGCCGTCCGCTCCCAGAACCTGCAGCGCCGTGGCACGCACGCTGCCGCCATCCATCAACCGCCCCCTTCAATCGGCGATTGCCGCCGGGTCGTCACCCATCGTCAGCCGCGACTGCCGACAGATGCCCGCTCGACCATCGACCACCAAGTTTCGCACCGGATTGTCACCGAATCCCGTCGCCGTCTGCCACCATCGGATCCCATCATCATCAGTCCCGATCGATGTGCCGCCGCCGCTATCTCTCCGCCGCGACACCACGCAAGGCTGACTGGGTCTGTCGTCACTCAATAAACCATCGCCGTTCGCTGGAGAAGCCCGTATGCCCATCATCATCTGCCGATGGAATGAGTCCCACACAAGTCCAGCCGCCAGCGCCACCAGAATCGCGAGGGCTGCCACATCTTTCCATCACCAAGAACACTACTTTGCACTACTCGTCGCGCTGCAAGCCGACACCATACCGGAGATCCACTGCACAAACTCGCCAAATGAGTCCATCACCAGATCCGCACCATCAGACCAAACGAATACCTCCGTCGAGCTCCCCTCGTGCCATTTTCTTGAAGGAAATTACACCGCTGCCCATCTCCACCTTTACGGAACTGCTCATCGTCGATCGCCGAGAACACCCACCGGATCGTTGTACCTACCCACTGACAGATCACTACTAGCGACCACCGTTTCCCATGCCACAGACAACTGCTGCAAAGGACAGCGATTAATTCCGTAAAGGAACAACCGAGGACAACCGAGGGACATTCCTTAACTCCATAAAGGGACAGCCGAGGGACTTTTGTTAACTCCGTAAATGGACAATCGAGGGACAATGGTTAATTCCATAAAGGAACAACCATAAAGGGCCAGCCGATAAGGGACAAGGTTCGTTCCTTCGAAAAGGAAGAGTAACCAGGTTGACAGGAAGAGCACGGCCATATAAAAATTATACAGTATGTGCGTTGAAGACAAAATAAGCAAAATAAAGAACACAGTAAAAAAAAAGTGTACAGAAATAAAGAAGCAGATTTAAAAAAAATTGAGGCCTACATACTGATAATAAGCGCTTGATAAAGAAATCTGCAAGGCAAATGAGATCGGTGCTCTTCGAAAAAAAAAAAAAAGTTTGAAGAGAAGAAAAGAAATCAGAACTGCAGGTGTCTTACGTTCTACGTTCTGTTGATAAAAAAAAATCAAATACACTGGGTCCTTCTTATATAGTGGAGAGACTGCAGCAAATTATGGAAAATTTGCATGATTGAAATATCTCAGGATCTCAAGAGATTTCTTTTTTGAGCAAAGATATGGAAGGTATCTTGATGAGCAAGAAACAAATCTGTTTCTATTTCTTTTTGAGCAAAGATATGGAAGGTATCTTGATGAGCAAGTAACAAATTTGTTTCTATTTCTTGTCTCCCGTAAATCTTGAAATTAAACAGGGATGGAAGTTGATTTGGATCTAAGAAGATGAATTGGGCCACTTAAAAAAAAAATTAGGGCCACTGAAAACAAATTTGGGCCAAGAAAAAAATAATTACTTGGAAAAAGTAATATCTCAATTATAAGAGCCCACATTACAAGGGTTGAGAAAAAAAAAGAAATGAATTTTTGCGATTCCTTCACAACAAGACACGGCGTCCGTGAACAAACCGCAAGGGGGCATTTGTAAGCAGTTAAAATTTACGGTCCAATTAAATGGCGACATGTGGATTTTATTAAATATTAATTTATTTTGGAATTTAAATAAATTAATTCCTGAAGTAAATTAATAAATAATTTGGGCCCAACAAATTAAATAAGCCCCAAATTAAATGAGGTCTGACCCAAGTCAAATAAGCCCCAAATTAAATGAGGCCTGACCCAAGTCAAATAAGCCCCAAATTAAATGAGGCCTGACCCAAGTCAAATAAGCCCCAAATTAAAGGAGGTCTGACTGAAGTCAAACAAGCCCATACAAATTAAATCAGGCCCAAATAAAATAGGCCTGATTACAGCCCAAACAAGTAGAGGCCCAAACCCGCAGGATGTGGCCCAAATAGAGTTGACCAATCAGAATGCAAGGCATTTATGAGGGGGTCTTCACCTCTCACCTATATAAAGGGGTCTCCTCCCTTCATTCAAGCACACACTGAAGCTTCTGAAGATGCAGATACTTTGAAGAGATTGAAACACGAGCAACGCTCCTCAAGATCTTCAAGGCGAAGAACGATACACGACTCGGGATCACGGTGCTAAGCCCCCCAGATCGAGTGTTTCTCATAGCAAGCACGTAGAGTTCTTCAGTGTTCTTCGAGCCCAGAACAGCATACGACCCGGGATAAAGGTGTTAAGCCCCCCAGATCGAGTGTTTTCACATCAAGCACGTTTAATCCAAGCAAAGGCTCGACGCCTCTGGAAAAACGTTATAAAGTCCCTAATTAGAGTTCGGACAAGCTTCAACTGAAGATCCGACTCAACACACACAGTCAGCGCGGTCAACAAAGTCAGCGCACACACAAGTCAAGTCAAAGTCAAAGTCAAATTCAAGCCAAATTGGTTCGAGAGAAGAATCAGAGGATAGATAGAGATCGTTTCCTTAATTATCAAGTTCAATCCACATTGGATTATTATTGTAATTCAACTTGTATTTATTTCATTATAAATACAAAATTTGTTGTTACAAAATGACTATCAATGGAGATACATCAACACTTAAATTGATAAAGAAAGCATGCCATGTTTATTTTCAGTGCATTCTCGTCTGACCCATCAAATATATACTCCATTTTCAGAGGGGGAAAAAAAAGAAAAAAGAAAGAAAGAAGATATAGAGTAGCAAATGCCAAATGGAACTAGAAGCCAATCTTTGATCCTATAATGCATTACTATTTGTCCATTTTATATTAATTTAATTCACATTGTAAAAGACAAACTGTTGGGACTAAAACATAAATGGGCTTAGCTTCTAACAAAAGTCAAAGGTGATTTAAATTACAAAACACCTCCAAAAATAGATATATGTGAAAAAAAAAAACTTTAATTTTAATTTAATAAAAAAAATCTGATTCAACCATTTTTTTTTAATCTAACAGGGTTTGACCATAAGTTATTTGAAAATTGACTATTTGTTCCTTATTAAGTGCCCAAATTTTGATCTAAATTCAAAGCGTTTAGTAAATCCTACTTTTTTGCAATACATAGTAAAGGTACATGCACACGTGTAATTTCATGTACTATTATTTTGTAATATCTCTTATACAATTAATTATATGAGTTAAAGTGGATAGGAAATTTAACCATTATCTTTAATATTTTGTATTGTTCTTATAAAGTTTAAGTATTCTCTTCGCATCAAATAATACATCACATGTGTATGATATGATACACCAGATAGCATCAAAAATTGCAAAATACATACTCAAGACATAAACCAAATTGAGGAAGCTCTAGAAATAAGATTTCTTAGAAATGGTTGACTTTCAAGGAAATCATTGCAACTCAATTGACAACAACAAAGATTTTTCAACAATGCTTAATTAGAAATAAAGCCGGCAATAAACAACCTTTAATAAGTAATTACAATCAAAATGTCATTTTCACAAAAATGTAAGCCATTACCATCCAAAACAAAGAGACAAATTCCCTCTAAAATAGTAGTATAATTATTTTGTGTAAAACACAACTATATTATACTATTTCTTCTGTTACACTTAACAAATGATATAATTGAGACAGCCCCCCTCATTACATTCTTAAACTAAGATTTCCTCCCACCTATTGCATACCTGTATTTATTCAACCACACTCCACAATGTACTAAAACAAAATCAAGATTTAACACAAAACTTCATCACAAAGGCTTCAAGCTGCAAATGAAGCCCCCACCACCACCACCACCGCCATCTTCGTCTCCTTCCTCCTCCGCCCCGTCCCTCCTTCGTAAGGGTCGCCTCTCCCCGTACCTCTTCACCCTTCTAGCATTCATCCTCTTCGTCACCATCCTATACGGCGAAGATTTCAGCTGCATCCTAAGCAGCCAATTCGATTCTTACCATCAATCCTACATGTATCAAACCTTATCATCATCAAGTGAGCTTAACCTAATCCCTACGTTCATGATCCGTACATGCACACACAAATCTTTTGCTTGATCAATAAAAAAAAAAAATCAACTAACACGTGTGATTCTTTGGTGTTAGAGAAGAAAGGAGAAAAGTTGGCATTTGCCATTGGAGAGGGTGAGGAAGGGTGTGATATATTCAACGGGAGGTGGGTGTGGGACGAAACTCGACCCCTGTACGAGGAATCAGAGTGTCCGTACATCCAGCCGCAGCTGACGTGCCAAGCGCAGGGCCGCCCTGACACGGACTATCAGCATTGGAGATGGCAGCCTCATGGCTGCTCTCTTACAAGGTTAGCTTCTGTCCCGAAATATCCTTGATATTTCCAATTTTCGCGGTTGTTTTTCTTCATCTACAAAACAGAGAAATTTAGGCATGCATAAAAAGTCATTAATAGGAGATGATGGAAAGCAATATGTTAGTTCAACTGTTTTTCCTACTCTTAATTGTATAATAGGTGATTAGTTTTCTGTGACCACTTGTGGCACCATTAAATTGATATTCAAGAAACCACATGTTCTAATCTCACTAGGACTAATATAATTATGGATTCTTTAATATGATCTGATGATCTACAAAGGGTCATGCTCTATCAGTTTATCATATTTTTAGGGTGAAAATTCGTGGAATGAACTCCATAAAGCATGGTAAAATGACTAAGTTTTCTTGAATTTTTTAAGACAAATTTAATTTGTTATTGGTCTCCTTTATCCATTGACATCCAAAAATTTGACTTTGGAGATGCATTTTAGAAACAGTAAATTCTTTTGGCTCATTTATATGAGCAATATAAACTGACCCCATAATAAAATTCCTAGATAAGAAGAGTTACAGGATAGAGATAATGATATTTAAAATTATTTTTAAAAATTGGCATTAAAAAAAAAGTAGCATTTGTCAAAACTCAAAAGTAGAGTATTAATAGTGATATTTTTGCAATACTCATTAATATTTAAAATGTTAAATAAAAACATATAATGAAATAAGATTTTACATAAAATTTTCATACAAAGCCTTCTTTTTATAAAAATTCTTTACATTCATCATATATTATAGGAATACATACATCTTCTGACTCTTTTTTTTTTCCCTTGATACCTTCTAATGGAATTTTAACCTCATAATATAAAATATAAAAATTTTGATAACAGTTTCAATGCAACTCTGATGCTGGAAACACTTCGAAACAAGAGGATGTTGTTCGTGGGAGATTCTCTGAACAGGGGACAGTTCGTTTCCATGGTGTGTCTCCTTCACAGGATCATCCCTGAAGATGGCAAATACATGGTTACAAATGGTTCTTTCAATGTCTTCACTGCCAAGGTACATCTCAATTCATGCATTTCATCATCTTCTTGTTAATTTGCTAATCCAGCAGCCCTCCCCTGCAGGATTACAATGCGACAATCGAGTTCTACTGGGCTCCATTCCTGCTGGAGTCGAACTCAGACGACGCGATCGTCCACAGGATAAGCGACAGGGTGGTGAGGAAAGGGTCGATCAACAAGCATGGGAAGCACTGGAAAGGAGCTGACATTGTGGTGTTCAACACATATCTATGGTGGATGACTGGCCTCAAATTCAACATACTGTACTTAATCTTCTTCTTCATCATCATCATCATTATTGTCATCTGTCTCTTACAATGGAATGTTGACCTTAATCTTGTATGTGTTTGAATTAATAGACAAGGGAGGTTCGAGGATGAAGAGAAGGATATTGTCGAGGTGCCGACAGAGGTTGCTTATCGAATGGGGATGAAGAGCATGTTGAGATGGATCAAGAAGAATATGGATCCCAATAGAACTAGAGTTTTCTTCACTAGCATGTCACCTTCACATGGAAAGTAAGTGTCACCTTCTTTCTATTTTCTTTCATAATTTTCAGCTCTGTTCGGGTTTGAAAATTAATACTCTATCCATCCCATAAAAAACTTCATAATATAAAGTAGGTTATGTACGTTAAACTAAAGAAAATACGACATTTTTTTAAATAAAATGTGTCGGGGGATTATTCGTTGGGAGGAGTATTTTAAATTTGTATAAATCAAGAATAGGGATTCCCTATTCCAGTGGTGTGTTCTATCTGGTGTTTCAACGCATGAAATGGTGTGTTAAAACACAAGATAGAACACACCACTGGAATAGGGAATTTGGACTCATAAATCAAATTGCTACTAGTGAGTTTTTATAAAACTAGCATGAAGTGACTTATACTAATAATGTCATTGTAAGAAACACAACAATCTTGTTTGCCGTATGGCAGCAGGATTCGAACCCTCACTCTGCATAAAGTTCGCATACAACTTGCAATGTAATGATCTGCAGGAGCATTGACTGGGGAGGCGATCCAAAAGGCAACTGCTACAACGAGACGAGCATGATTGAAGATCCCACATACTGGGGATCAGACTGTAGGAAAACTATAATGAGTGTCATTGGAGAAGTGTTCAGCAAATCCAAGGTTCCCATTACATTCTTGAACATTACGAAACTATCGAGCTATCGAAAGGATGCTCACACCTCCATCTACAAGAAGCAATGGACCCCTTTGACTCCAGAACAGCTTGCAAATCCTGTGAGCTATGCTGATTGTGTTCATTGGTGCCTACCTGGTTTACAAGACACGTGGAATGAACTCCTCTTTGCCAAGCTGTTCTACCCTCATTATCATGAATAACATGTTAATGAATACACTGACTCAAAGGAGGTTTCTGTTTGTTCATTCCACTCATTGATTCTTGAATTTGGAAACAAATCAATTCCTTGATTTTTTTATTTTTGATTAAGAAAAGGAAAAGAAGTTTTTTGTGTACATAAGTAAAGATTCTAGACATTTTTTTCTTCCTTTTTTGTTAAGAAGAAGACAAAAATATTTCTTGAATCAATAAACAAGGGAGAGATCTTTAGCCAACACTGAAAACAGAGGAGTTTTTTTTTTTTTTTAAAGAATGCGACTTCTATGAATGATTAATGAATTAATAAAAGTTTAAATGTGGTGATTTAAAGTATTTTACAGGAGTATTTTCCCTTGGCCATATAAATACTCATTGGAGAACTAATCCAAAATACATTACTACACGTGTGTTTTGAATAACAAAGCTGCAATACTCCATTTCTTATGGTTTATGTAAATTACAAATATCCCTTTTGCTAATTCTTCTTCTCTTTTATTGTATTCTTCCCTTTTAATTATTATTACACATGACATTTATTTTGAACATATGAAATCAAAGAACAATTAATGGACAGATGCTTTGAACAAAAACTTGCCTATATATATATATATATATATTCTGCCCGATCTTCTATTACATGACACGTAGGATATAGACAAATTTATATTCTAAAAGGAAAATATCAATCCTGGGAAAGGTTCAAATTACGTATTACTCGTCTAAAGTATACTCCCTCCGTCCCGGGAAGTATTTCGCGTAATGGTGTGCGCGGAGTTTAAGAAAATTTTGTATTTTTATGTATAAAGTAAGAAAGAGAATATGTATTTTAGTTGATTTAATGAAAAAGGTGTGTAAAGTTATTGAGAGATGTGGAAAAAGTGTGTAAAGATTTTGGGAGATGTGAAAAAGTAAGTATTATATTGGGATATGTGTAAAAAGTGAGTATTAGTATAATGTATTTTTTACCAAATTTAGTAAAAGTAAAGTGTGAAATACTTTGAGGGACGGATGAAAAAGGAAAGTGTGAAATACTTTGGGGGACGGAGGGAGTATATAACAAAAGATGTAATAGGGCATCCCATGCCATATATATATATATATATATATATATATATATATATATATATATATATATATATATATAAAAGTACTCCATTTGGATGATGGTATGAGTTAATAATGGATAGCAATCCAAAATTTCCAAATGGGAAATGATACACCATTTTCTCATGGAGATCCAAACATTAAATAAAGATCATAAACTTTATTGTAAACTAATAAAAAGAGAGAGATGAAATAGAGTCAAAAAAAGAAAGGAAAGTAAAGAAGATTAATAATAATAATGTGTAGATGCAGAATGGTGAAAGAATGTGAGAAAGCATGAAGAAAGGTGGAAGAGAGAAGGGGTTTAGTTTAGTCCAAACAATCGTGTCTCCTTTCCTCTTCACCGCCTTTGTCTTCTCCGCCGCCTTATTTTACAGTGCCGACTTTTGCTACAATATCTCTCGCTTTTATGATAACCATGATTCCCATTACACTAATCTCCCACCTGCAGGTCTCTAGCTACATCTCCTCATTCATTCTCATTCTCATACTAGTCTATTTACTCTACTATACTCTTGTTAATAAATTAGTGTATATATGAATGATTGAAAATGTGTTTCAGAGAAAAAGGTAGTGCCCTTCGCCATTGAAGCTCGCACAGAGTGTGACATGTTCAGCGGTTTGTGGGTCCGGGACTACAGCCGGCCACTGTACGAGGAACGGCAGTGCCCCTACATCGGACACCAGCTGACGTGTCTCAAGCACGGCCGCCCTGACCATGACTACCTCTATTGGAGATGGCAACCCCATAACTGCTATCTTCCAAGGTACTAATTACTTTCACTTATCTAGTGAGACACGTGTTAAAGTATGATTGTTATATATGTAAAGTATGTTTATTGGTAATTAAAATATTTAGGGTGGTATAATATGATTCATATAAACATTCTTTATCTATATACTAATAAATAGAGCGTCTCTCATAACAGAGTACCCCCTTTTAAATATGCAAGCACTATTTTCTATATAAAAAATTTGTGAAGATTAATAATTTGGAAACAAACACATGCATCTTCATGAGGAAAAGTTTTGATCTTCTACTACACATTTAAATGATGATTACACAGAAAATCCATTAGATGGAGATCTTGATTTCATAGTACTCTACCACGTATTACATCTAGTAATAATAATATTATAAATCAAAATGGGTAATAAAAATAAAGAAAAGATTTGACTAAATAGTTTGAGAAAATGCAGTTTTAATGCAACATTAATGCTGGAAGCCCTTCGAGGAAAGACATTGATGTTCGTTGGTGATTCTCTGCTTCGAGGCCAATTTACATCCTTAATTTGCCTTCTACACAGAGTCATTCCTCCACATGCCAAATCCAATCATACCAATGATTCATTTATGGTTTTCACTGCCAAGGTCACTAATTTAGTTAACCCACTATTTTTCTTGTTCGGATTTCTCATTACATCATGGTGTTACATTTCCTGTTATAAAATATTCGATGATTAACATATAGGATATAATAAAATTTATACTCTAAAAAGAATCAACACTAGAGGGGAAAGTTGAGATTTTCCTCACAGAAGATGTAACATCAAAATATAACAGTCCTATCTTATAATTCTATCTACTCTATGGTGATCATTTTTATTTAATCAGGATTATAATGCTACAATAGAGTACTATTGGTCTCCATTTCTTCTTGAATCAAACTCGGATGATCCGGAGAAGCACAGGATAAGAGACAGGACCATTCGGAATGGTACGGTCGACAAGCACGGACAACACTGGAAACATGCCGACATACTCATCTTCAACTCCTACATTTGGTGGGTCGAAGGAGTAAAAGTAACGTATGTTCCCTTTCGTCCTTCTCCACCATATATTATATATACTCCCTCCATCCCGACAATATGTTGTGTGTGTGTGTTCAGACAAGGGTCATTTGAGGAAGATCATCTGAAGAAGTTGCCAAAGGTATCAGTAGAAGATGGATACCGCCTTGCCATGAAGATGTTGGCCAAGTGGATAAACAAAAACAGGGATCCTAAAACTACAAGAACATTCTTCTCTGGAATGTCCTCAACACATCAAAGGTCATTACTCCGTCCCTCCGTCTCTCTTCAATTTGCACCCCTCTCTTGTAACGGAGATTAAGAAATGTAATACTCCCTTCGTCCCGGAGAAATTAGTATTTTTTTTTTGCACGAAGATTAAGGAGTATAATAATTTAATGTAAAGTGAAGTAAAGTGAAGTGAGAGAAATAATATTTAATGTGTAGTGGGTAGTTTTATTAGAGGTGATATATTGCCCCATGTGAATAGATTAATTATTTTTGTGTGGGTCTCATGTATTAAAAAGGAAATGTGTCAGCTTTAGTGGGACAAACCAAAAAGGAAAGTGTGTCAACTTCTATGGGATGGAGGGAGTAACTTTTAGGAGTATTATTTTATTTTTTGGGTAATAAATAGTAAATGATAAAGTAGGTTAGATGTGTTAGATAGGAATGGTATTTCATGTAAGTACTCTCTCCGTCCCACCCAAAGAAGGTTTTTTTCTTTTTGCTCGTTGATGTGTGTGTGTGAGTTCCATGTGTGTAAAAAAAGAAATGAGACTTTTGGTGGGACGTCCAAAAAAGAAAAAAAAATTTAAAGAGAATGGAGGGAGTAAAGTGTATGAGAGGGGTGATTGTTTTAACCTTTCATTACTTTTTTGTAATGAGGTGTAAATTTTTGTGGAACGATCCAAAATAAAAAGTGTACAACCTATTAAGAGACGAGGAGAGTGCAATTAACAACATGACTGAAGTAGCTAGTCCGTTTGAACTAACTAGGTTGTCTTTGTGGTGTTGTGATAGGCGCCATGTGTGGGGTGGGGAACCGGGCGGCAACTGCTTCAACGAGACCACCATGTTACAAGACCCGACATTCTTTGCAGCCAGGAGGAGGTTGCTCGGCATTATTAAGGAAGAACTACTGACGAGCAAATGTGTGGTTCCGGTTACGTTTCTCAACATTACTCAGCTGACGAGCCCTAGAAAAGACGCGCACACCTCGGTGTACAAGAGATTCTACGAGGGCCCTCTGACGAAGGAGCAACTAGCCAATGGATCGAGGTACGCGGATTGCATACATTGGTGTCTCCCGGGAGTACAAGATGTTTGGAATGAGCTTTTGTTTGCTAAGCTTCTCTTCTATCCCTAGCTACCTTATTCACCTCTCCCCTCTCAAACTTTTAATATACAATTCTATCTCTAGTTTTCTAGATTGATTATGCATGAGGTTTATTGTGATTGAATATGCATGGATTCATTCTCATGTACATGGGGTTCATTTTGGACGATTTACTTCATTTTCCTCCCTGGATCCTTAAATTTTCTACATATTTACAACTACATATTCCACCATTAAAAAAAATAGTTGATCCCTCCATCCCACACTTATTTTCACTACTAAAAAGAATAATTAATTAATTCCTCCCACTTATCTTCCCAAAAAAAAAAAATTACATTAACCAATAACCTCGAAAGTCATTTTAATTTCAAAAATAATATTGTCACTTAATACACATAACATACTTTATACTTTATTTATTATCTATAAATATCATAATACCCTTAAAAATTAATAAAGATGATCAAAGAATTATTTTTTATTAAATTACGTATTTATAGTCGCTCAGATAAGTGTGGGCGGGGAGTTTTTTTTTTCACAGTTGCATGCTTTCTGATACATACTCCCTCCGTTGAGAATATTGCACTTTTGGTCCCACACACTACTAAAAAAGTATTTTTAGCAACCGAATTTACAACGGAATTAAATCCGTTGCTAGTTACCAATGGATTAGCAACAAAAATGACATTTTTGTTTTAGCAACGGAATGCCAACGGAATTATTCTCTATTTTAGCAACGGAATTCAATCCGTTACTAATTACCAACGGATTACCAAGGGAATCATTATATAAATTACCAACAGAATTATTAGCAACGGATTACCAACAGAATTGATTTTTCATTGCTAAAAATTTACCAACCACTGCTTTACCAACTGAATTTTACTAATGGATTCCGTTGTCAATCCGTTGGTACGCCAATTTAACAATAGAATTAAGACTTTTATCAACGGAATATTCTGTTGGTAAAAAACAGTTTTTTTGTAGTGACAAGACACATAATTTCTTCAAAATAATTCAAATACTTTCACTTTTAGTCCCAAACAATTATTTCTTTGCATATTTGGTCTCATAAGACTTTAACCTAGCATATTTAGTCTCATCCAATTACACTATTGGTCCCAATAAATTAAATTCATGTTTTATTTATTTATTTACTTATTTATTTTATTTATTTATTATTTTTAATGTTACCAAATTATTATTAAATTCAAAAAAGACATGCTGAAAAAAAAATAATAAATAGAATAAAATAAAATATGAATATATAGTTACACTATTGGTTCTTTTATTTTATTTATTTACTTATTTATTATTATTTTTATTTATTATTTAACAATTAAATTTTTGCAAACTTGGTCCGATAAAATTTCAACCTAGCATATTTAGTCTTATACAGACGTATTATTGATTCAAAAAAATTTAGATTCATATTTTATTTTATTTATTTACTTACTTTTTTATTTTTTTATTTTTTTATTTTTAACATTACCAAATTTTTATTGTTTTTAAAAAAGACATGTTCAAACTAATAATAATAATAGTGATAATAATAATAATAATAATAATAAATATTAAATAAATAAAAAATATAAAATAAAATATGAATTTAATTTATTGGGAACAATAGTGTAATTGAATGTGACTAATTATGCTAGATTGAAGTTATTGGACCAAGTTTGTAAGAAATAATCGTTTGGGACTAAAAGTAAAACTATTGAGACTATCTTGAAGAGGTTATGTGTCCTATGGGACCAAAAGTGCAAAATTCTCTCCCTCCGTCCCATGCAAAGGGTTATTTTTATTTTTTTAAAATGAATTAAGGAGTATTATTATTTAATGTGTAGTGAGTAGTTGTATTAGTGGTGGGCCATATTTTAATTATATTAATGGGTGTGTGTATGAGTTTCATATGTGTAAAAAATAAAAGAGGACTCTTTGTGTGATACGCACAAAATAGAAAAAAGGAATAGAGGGATATATAATTTGAAAAAAATAAGTTCTCGTGAATATTTATAGTTTACTAGTGTATTAAACGTGCGTTGCACGTTGCATGCACGTCATATTTGTAATGTGAACTTTCTCAATCTTTTTTTTTCCTTTCTAATTTTGCATGTAGCATATGTTTCTTAATAAATGTATAACTTTTTATATTTAGTTTTTCATTTAAAAATTAATAAAAAAAATACTAACAAAATGTATAAATTCTTTTATATATATATATATATATATATATATATATATATATATATATATATATATAAATTATGTATATTCGTAAGAGTTAAAGGCACCTTTAGTCCATTAACTTTTGCCAAATTTTTTTTAATCATTCTAAAAAGGACCATTTATAATTGAAATTCAAAGTTATGGGACCTTTTTAAAATGGAAATTGTGTTATCTGAACGGAGTATTTGAATTTATTAATGGGCTAATTAAGTAGAGTGATACATTCTGGACTTCAATTACAAAATAGGTTAATTCTGATTAATTAATTAGTAAAATTAATTTAAACACAAAGATTATGAATTATTATTATTAGGAAGAAATTACTATTATTAATTAATTTCCTTGCCAAATATGTATACAGTTAAAAGGCAAAGGCATATTCTTCAATGAATTGGATGCAGTTGAGTTGTTGACTGAATAATTAGGCTTTGTATAGCTCCCGCATCCAAGAACTACTGAATTTTTGTTACATATTAATTTCATTTTTCTACTTGTTTGACAACTTTAAAGTTTCTAAATTATGTGAGCACTCTCTCTCTTCTTTCTCTTTTTTTTTTCACAATACATACATTTTGCGTATTGCCACTTCTTTATCGACTTACCATCTTAGCTTGTGTGTGCATTGCCTTTTGAGAGGATTTTGAATTATTTGATCTTTTTAACTCGAACGGAATGTCCCTAGCTAAAAATTAGAACAAAATTTAGAAAAGATTATAATACGGTTCATCATCCTTTTGAGAGGAGAACTTCAAAATAGATTTGTTGCAGCATCCAGTTCATCAGATCCATAACCTCTTTATGGGAAATATGAAAGCTCAATAAGTCAATAATCTAAGTTAAACACTTGTTTGTTATGTCACTAAACTCATTTCATGAGATGAATAAGAAATAATGATGTAATGAAATTTTTCATTAACAGGAAATACATAAATTCGACATATATTAAAGTCAAGGCAATTAACGGGCATGAAAAAATTAAAGAAGAAAAAATCACGGCAGTAGTTGATAAACATCGAGTCACTTGGCGTATTCTAAATATCGCCTGGGGATGGTAAGAAAGAAAGAATTATGGAAGGCTGTTTCTAGAATTTTTTTTAGTGTAGCTTTTATGGTCCAGCCCAATCAATCATGGCAACTCGGTTGACATCAGCCCATCAGAATAGACATATTTCATTCCATTTAAAGCCCACTTGTAATTGTATCACATAAAAAGGCCAACATGGGAGTTGCTGAAAAAAAAAAAAAAACTTTACATCTTTTTTATCTTTCTCATTTTCATCTGTCTAAAAAAAAGTATTCAGTTTCTTAAAATAATAATAAAAAAAATTAAAACAACTAACCTCCCCCTTATACCTTATTATTTACAATAATAATGCATATACGGATGGAATAAATGTATATATAGTTTTATTTATATATATACTCCTATATATTAATTAAGTAGAGATATTTTGAACCCACAAATAATCTCAAAAGCCTAGATTAAAAATTTTAAGTAGGTTTAATCACTCAAAATAAAGTAATTGCATGCATTTTATATGTTTTGGAAGAGTTTATATTAAAAAACAAAAAAAAACAAAAAAAAAACAGTCTGTCACATCTGATCAAGAATCTTAATCCTATCCTTAAATTGACATGCAAAAAAGACAACGGCAAATTGGCAATAGAGGACTATTATTTTTTTACTCTGGATTCGCTTAGGTTTGTCACATTTAAAATGTGAATTAAGCTTGGACACCGCTTGAACAAAACTATACAAATTTATTAGATGAGGATGTTAATGTGATACGTATTAAAGTGTATTTATTATAGGTGTAAAATATTTTTATGAATAGTTAAATTATGATAGTTTGAAGTATGATGAATAATGTATTAAAATATACTCCCTCTGTCCCATAGTTATGTTCACCGTTACTGTAGATACGGAGTTTAAGAAAAGTTATTTTTTAACCAACTTTATTGACTTTTTAAGGGTATTGTGGTATTTTTAGGTAATAAATAAATTATAAAGTAAGTTATCTGTGTTAGGTGTGAGTGGTATTTTTTAAATTAAGATAACTTTTGAGGTTGTTGGTTAATGTGAACTTTCCATTTTTGGGTGGTGAACATAAGTGTGGGACGGACGAAAACGGAAAGTGTGAACATAAGTATGGGACGGAGGGAGTATAATTTTAAAATAATATGATTAACTACATAGATATTTTAACTATCAATTTTACCTATTCAATAAATATATTTTAATGATAGATTAACCGTCTCACGTAAGTGCCTCAAACTATAAATGCATTATATTTAAGTTATTACCAATGTATAAATTACATAGTGAAGTGTCATAAACCTTAATAATGATTATGAGTATCAAATCACATACCACTAAAGGTGAATGACCCAAATTCGATTTCCCTTGGGAACAAATAGGTGAGGAGTAATAAGGAGACTTGGAGATGGATGGGTGTATGAATGCTTGATGTACTAAATATACTAACAATATACTAACAATTAACTTTATCCGATAAAAAAATCACATATTACTAAATAAGGACAAGTTTTGTAGACCCCTCTTGTTTCCATTTATCATGTAATATTATTTATTTATTAATTATATGAGTTATTAATGAAATATTTTATTTGGACACATATAATTTTTATCGATCAAGATGAAACTTAAGTTCACTCTTTCTAATAAATTCTTTTATTCATTTTACAGAATTCATTACAACTAACATAATTTCTCATAAATAAATGAAAATGTGTGGAATTTTAATTAAAAATGACGTGCGAATGTGGACATATACATTGTGAACAAAAATATTTAAGATAAACTCTCTTATGAGACTCCCACATTTTATTCTTAGAAAAACCAAGATAATTTACTCAAATACAAGTCTCTCTTCATTTTAAGCTTCTCATCTTCTCTAAAGAAGCAAAATTCTAAGGGATAGAACAGATGGTCCAACTATATAACTTTTTCTTTTTAATTACTTCAATGGTCGTGCCTCGTGGCACGGCATACGTTATATGTGAGACGATTTGTGAGACGTGTTAAAGTATGTTTATTATATAGGTGAAGTATGTTTAATGATTGTTAAAGTATGTTTTCTAAAATATAATAAATGATGAATTAAAGTATGATTTTAGGGTGTTATAATATGATTTATTATTGACATTTTTAACTACAAATAATCATATTTTACCTATATAATAAGCATACTTTAGTAATGGATTGACCCGTCTCACAACTGTCTCACAAAAAACAAGTCTCGTAAGAAAATATCTCAATATTTAATTTTGAATGATACAATCATAATTATGCATAAACCAACAGTAATATAACTTGTGGTCCTTTTGTGTGTATATTATATGGATTGTTAGTGTACTTTTTAATTCTACAAATGATAATTATGTAGAGATGATGGAAAAAAAATAAAAAAATCAAATTATTAAATTCGAGTATCTTAAGACTTATTTAAGAATATTTTGAAAATATCTCAAGTTGGCCTAAAAAGTCCAAAAGGGCAATGGGTTTGAGTACTTTTACAAGTGGGTCAGAATTTAGGACAAGATTTAGATAAAATAGGAGTTGTATATCTGAAAATTAAGTGGTTGCACATAAAATATGATTTTAATTATTAGACATTGATTTTGAAAATCAAAACTTAAACTCTTAAAACTCAAATAAAAGATAATTTAAATGGCTCCATTTTTTTTTTAGGCTTTAATAAATTCTTCAGGTGATCAGCTTTTTTTAATTTTATAGACAAAATAGAATAACTATCAAAATTTTGAAGTTCAAGCTAATGTTTATTTTAAAATTTTGACAAAGTTTGAGATTTAATTTTTGTCAAATAATGGAAAGATATTTATAGAGTTCATTGTAGATTGTAGAATTAGAAATATTGTGATTTTACCCTAAAAAATACTGTAATTTAGAATTTTAGATTTTAAAAATAAAAACCTAAATTCATTAAAAAATTTAAATATAAATTTGAATTCACAAGATATCAACTCATAATAATATACACTCTACATTTCATAATGTTAATTACATTTTTCTTTTTAATAGTTGTAATCCATATAAAATAATTAATATATTTTCTTGGGTCTAATACTAACACAACTCTCTAAATTTTAATATAAAATAGTATTTCACAATCCTCTATATACACACATTGAAATATTACATCCTTTAATCTCAATAAAGTAAACATAACTAATTACAAAGTATTTATAGTAAATAATTGAATAACTAATCACAATTAGATTATGTCAAATAGTACATTTTTATATTTATGCTAAAACAAATTTGCTAAAATAAATCATTAAATTATAATTTTTTAGTTCTAAAATGTTTATTATTAAAATTTAAAGTAAACGACATTTTTTAAATTAAATTATGATTGACATAAATAAAAAATATTCAAAGTAATTTCTTTTTAAAATTAAAAAAATTAATAAAACAGAAAAACATGCATGGCAATATCATAAAAAAAGAAAATGAGCTTTTCTCCTAGTGTATATCTTTGATTTATTTCTATAGAATTTAAATTCACTAATGCATATACTCCCTCCATCCTTATTCATTTATTTTCTTTTTTAAGTAAATTAAGTAGGAGTAGTATAACGATTGAGATATTCTCTTGTGAAACAGGTTATTTATGAGACGGTTGTGAGACGGGTCAACCCATTACTAAAGTATGCTTATTATATAGATAAAATAGGCTTATTTGTAGTTAAAGTATGTCGATAATGAATTATATAATAACACCATAAAATCATACTTTAATTCAACATTTATCATACTTTAGAAAACATACTTTAACAATAATTAAACATACTTTATCTAAATTATAGACATACTTTAACACGTCTCACAACACCGTCTCACATATGTAGCATCTCACATGAGAATTTGTCATAACGATTTAATGTATATTTCTTCTGTCCCGTGTAATATTTACGTTTATTTTTCACGTAGATTAAGTGATGTAACGTTTTAATAGATATTTGGTTGAAAAATATAATATTTAATGTGTAATGAGAAGTTGTATTAATATTGTGTGTGACCCATATAAAATAATTAATTATTTTGTGTGGATCTTATTTAACAAAAGAAAAATGTAAACATTGACTTAAAACAAATTATAATGAAAAATGTACACTTTAACACGAGAGAGTATTAAGTTGAGTAATATAATGTTTTAATTGTGTATTGTGTAGTTATGTCAGTTATTTATGATCTTCATATACACTAAATAGAGTATAATAATTATTTTTTGGGTCATATATTTAGAAAAAGAAAATTTTATAATTTATAATTGAACGGAATAAAATAACCAAATTGATACTTTTAAGAATACGGAAGGAAGTATACAACATCCTTTGTATATTTATTTTATGGTACATAATTGGGTCGTGTATATTTATATTTAAATAATAAATTGATTCTTCTCCCATATAGTTGCATATGCATATATATGTCTCTAATTGTTTACTTTAAACTTCGATGATAAGATATTAAAAATGCATGAGTACCTAGGACCTAGCTAATAATTAAAATTAAAATAATTAACTGAGAAACATTAATTTGTAATTATAGTTGCATTAGAAATTTTCTTTGAATCTATTGTTATTATTTTTATTAGTTAATTTTTATTTTATTTTATCGTGAAAGAAGAGATTATGATGAAGTAAATGGCCCCGCCTGTCCACTTGTAAAACAGTTGTTCTTTCAAAATAAGGAAAAAGAAAAAAAGGATAAATAATTGATAAAGAAAAGGAAAAGCCAGAAAGGAAATAATAGAATAACAAGTTGAGTGTTGTTTGTACAACAAGTTGGGTGTCAATTCCAAGTAGGATGATCAAAGCTGTTGTTTTTCATTTAATTCAAATCAAAACATTACAATATATCCATTTCTCTCTCCTCGAGCTCAACCACCACCCAAAAAAAACATTTTTTTAAAATCTTTTTATCACATTATTATGGCTCATTTAATAAAATAGGTGTTTTGAAAAATACCTTTAATAAAATATAGTAGTACGTGGTTAGTTTATTAAAATAGGTGAAATCTCCACTTCTAAGGACGACTCTTTACTATTCCTCCCCCTTTTTTTTTATCCCTTTTACAAAACATTGTAAAACTTTAAATATACCCATTTTAATTCCTTTTTTCAACATTTTCTTTTTCCTCAAAAATAGACATAGTCCATTACGACCATATCAGGCCCAACATGCTTCCGTACATTAATTAAACAATATTAATCTCGTAACTAATCAACTTGAAATAGTAACAATACTTTTTTTGACCGTCAATCCACCGGGTATCCGGGAGGTTTTACAGCTGCTCCT
The DNA here is from genome assembly GCA_023678885.1 of Pogostemon cablin. Taxonomy (NCBI): domain Eukaryota; kingdom Viridiplantae; phylum Streptophyta; class Magnoliopsida; order Lamiales; family Lamiaceae; genus Pogostemon; species Pogostemon cablin. Next base: position 22,755,512 of record CM042995.1, read on the forward strand.
CACAACTAACCACGCACCCCGCAGTGTGATGGTTCAATCTCGTTCCTTCAGCGGACCTCAGCACAACCCTGGTTCGTTTCCTACACCGGGTGTACAGGATGCTGCTATGTTTCTCGTCGAAAAATATGGAGATTAAGGTTGCAGAATATAATGGAAGGTTACATAATTCGGGTAGTAGCCCAAGATTATTTATTTATGAAATGGAGAATTTATTACACACTCCTCCTCACATAACAAGAGGAGATAACTCCTTTAGCTACGTATTGTAGCTGCACTCAGAACACTCATAAAGAAAAGAAATACAATGTTTATTTTAGAAAAAGAAAACAGAGGGTGATGGTCGATGCCTTCTACTTCCTCAACACACCTATTTATAGAGGCTTTCGGATTTGAAATCCATATTTCAAAGTCTCTCAATCTTTTATGACGTCACTACTTGCGTCACTTTACAATGGATGCCGACCTTTCAGCAGCTGGCTGGTCTCCTTTCTTTAGTGGATTCTTTTTTGTGACGTCACTGCTTGCGTCACTTTACATTGGATGCCAACTTTTCAGCAGCTGGCTGGTCTCTCTTTATTAGATTCCTTTTTGTGGGTCATCTTCCATGTTGGTCACATGTCTGTTACCCTTTCGGAAAGATCACCTGGCTCTTGCTTTTTTGAGGAGTCATTTGTCCTCTTAGGTACCTGATAATTCTCCCGACTCTTGGGTATTTCGAAGAGATTTCACCCTCTTCTTTCCACGTGTCTCCTTTGTTGGGGGTGGTTCAGCAGTTCTGATCATCCCTATGCTCAGTCTTATTCCTTTTCCAAACTCTAGTTCTATTTGGGTGGAACAGCTCGAACATACCTTGTTTGTCCATTGCCCAAAATGGGCCGTGTTGTAATATCTCCGATGAGTTTGTTTACTCATCGGAATTTTGTTTTTCCAGAGAAGTTCTTATTTTTCTTGGAACGCCTTCTCCGCAAACACTGTCTTATTTTCTGTTAAAGTATTTAACAAGAAAGACCCATTCGAAGACTTGTGCTCGAACTTGAATGGGAACTTCACCTCCACCATTGCTTTGATGCAGGCATACAAACCCCTTGCTCTTCGCGTAGAGATCTGCTCTTCAGAAAATATAGAAACCAAAACTGGTTCCTTTCCAGAAGACTCTTTGATCTTATTTGACGCTGAGACATCGGGTTTTCTTAGCTTGAGGAAATGGAAGGCCTCGTGGTTGCCTTTCCCGACTGGTTCTGAGCCCGCACTGGTGAAGTATAGCTCCAATACATTGCCTCTAGATAGAGTCGAGTTGTTCTCCCATGCCTTGAAAACCTTTTCTCCCAGCCAGTTTGGAAGTTTTGCAAGTTCTGGGAAGCCTGGTGCAACAGTATAGATTGAAGCTAGTTCTCCAAAATCAAACCATTGTTTCACATCATTTGAATTTGAGCCTTCTCGCATCCAAACTCGGGGATATTCCCTAAATATATTCACTCGGTATTTCTCCGATCGGATTCCTTGTCTGGTATTCAATTTCTCCCAACGGGCCTGGTATTCCTGCCAATAAGAGAAATCAGCTAAGTTAATACTAACCTTAGCAGTGCTTGTCATAGGCCTAAGGTTGATCTCTCCCTCTTTAACCCCAGAGGTGCTGGGTTGACTCGTCGACTCTAGATATGACTCCAGGTCTTTGATTTTTCCTTCGACCAGTTCTTCTTTTGGAGGTTCCAATCTAGGACTTGTGCTAATGGTACTTGAATCCCTTGCTCCGGGTTTAGAGTCCCATTCTCGACTACTCTCCTTTTGTTGATTGCAATTGCTATCAACAGCCCGGAGGAGTGGCTCTCATGCTGCTTCGAACAGACTTGCGCATTTCGAATGCAGTCGCGTATGCAATTAGATACTTTGGTCTGATCACTATCTTGTATTTTTCCGGCACGCCTTGCATTAAGTGCCAGATTCTGGAATTCCCTTTGGAAAAACTCAAGGTTGTCCATCAGGTGCCTTGATACAGTCAGGATGGAGTCTATTTCAGTTCCTTCCATCTCTCGTCAGGAAATCTGCCAAAATATTATCAACAGATTTAATAATGACAATATTAAAATCATAATATTGGCATTCTGCTTGCCATCTTAAAAGTCTAGCCTTTTCTGGTTTAGATTTAATTTTATTTTTTAAGGATGAATTTCTTCGCGAGAATAAATAGCGGCCATTTTTTAAACGCTTTCCGAACCGCAAAGAACTCTTTTTTATTGATGTGCCACCTCTTTGCTTCATTTTCCGCAAAGAGCCCGCTACAGTATCTGCATGGCACTTCTCCTTCTGGTGTGGACTTCGTAAGAACTGCATCCCACCAATGGTCACTGGCATCTGTATAGAGTATCAATTTATCCTCGTCATTTGGTATAGCTAACTTGGGGAGCCTTTTACAAATCTCCTTTAGTTGTTTAACCATTGCTCAATGTGATTCTTCCTATTTGAATTCAGCATCTTTTTTCAACAGAGGACTGAACACCTTCCTATATTGCGCTAGATTGTTGATGAACATTCCAGCAAAGTTGACAACTCCTAAGAAGCTTTGGAGTTATTTCTTGTCCTTGAAATCTTCAGGAAATCCTTGAACCTTTTCTACAATGTGTGGTTGTAGAATAATTCCAGACTCATTGATCTCAACTCCAAGAAACTCGATCTGTCTTGTTGCAATTACTGCATTCTTCTCAGAAACCACTAATCCCTCTTTGCGACATGCTTCTGAAAATATTTTCAGATGCGCTAAATGCTCCTTCATGTTCTTTGAGGCTATGAGGATATCATCCACATAAAAAAACATGAATGAGAAATAATCTTTGAAAAGATTATCCATTTTTCTTTGGTATATCTGGGGCGCATTTGCCAAGCCCATGTGCATGACATTCCAGATATAATGACCTTGTGGTGTGGAGAAGGCTGTGAACTTCTTGCTCCCTTCTTCCATCATAATCTGGTAGAACCCAGATTTGCAATTGAACTTTGAGAATACCTTGGCATTCTTGATACAGTTGACCAAGTGTTCTCTACTTGGTATGTAGATCCATCGAACTCCAAGATATTATTGATCCCTTTGTAGTTGATCACAATTCTCGGCTTTCCCCACTTGACTTCTCCATGATTTCAAACTAGAAATTCTGGACTGCTATATGGGGATACTCCTGGTGATATCAACTTAAGGTCCAGATGTTCCTTAAGTATTAGTTGCATATCCTTTCGATTCTCTTGGTTCATCAGGATAGGCTTGTATCTCACTAACTCATGCTCCTTTCCTTCTTTTACCTTGAGTGAGGCTTTGAGCTTGTTCTTGTCCCACCAGGCTAGAGGATCTTAATTGAAGTTCCTCTGTATCTTCTTTTTGATGTCCTCCAAAGATGTTTGTTCTTCGATTGTGACGTCTTTCTGTAGACCTTCTCTCAAGCTTGCTTTGAGAAGGTGGATTGTATCTTCTTTCAGTTTTTTCATCTTCCATCCTCCTCTTGTCTCGGTTCTCATCTGAAGGACTGCTTCACCATACTTTCTACGATCATTCATCTTTGGATGGCTAAGTTTTCCTTCATCAACACGCTTGCTGCGAAATTTGATTGGCATTTTTCGTTGAAATGCATTACGCAGTCTTGGTGCGATGATCTTATGTTCATAAAGGATTGTGAAAATAAGCCTCCTTGTTGCGTTTTCTTGGGTAAAATGCTTGAATGTCTGTAGGAAATTATTTCCTAACAGAATATCTGCTCCGGTGTCGTGGAAATATATCGGTGGAGTTTTCACCTTGTACCACGGGGTACAATCTGCTCCTCCGATCATGATTTCCGCCTGCTTGATTCCTCTGTTAAAGATTAGTACCCTTTGAGATAAATCTTTTCCTAGTACTGTTGGCAATTCTTCACCTGAGTCTTTCGGAAAGACTCCTTCTTTTGCTGTGAGATCCTGGCTCCTGAATCAATGTATGCTGCAAAATACTCCGCATGATGTTCCTTGTATATCATCCCTACGGTGATATATATCGAAAATAGACTTGTGGCCATGGGTGGATCAGAGCTTAAAACCCCGAGCCTCTACTAGTAGACTTTGTATCTTTTTTCTTTGATCGTAAACTCCATTCCATCTTGTAATCTTTCCCAAGATTTATGATCCTCGAGAAACTCTAATCCCAGTACTAGTTGTTCTGGGAATATTCCTGCAACTACTTCGACTATCAGCTCTAGATCGCCGAGTTTGAGCTGTCCTTGGTATCTCCCAATTGTTGGTTGTTGGAGATAATACAAGACATCACAAGGAATAAAGTTTTCTTTTTAGTGATATCGAATATTACTTCGACTCCTCTCCATCCTTCTGGGCATTTTAGTTCACCTTTAGTTATAAACTTTTCTATCTCCTGGATCACCTCCACGATTGGTTTCTTTCCTCTTTTCTCGCTAATCAGTCTGTCTTCTTGGAAAGAAATTCTTCTTTGCTAGAATCTGAGGCTGTTTTGTTTGCTCCGGATCGGCTTGTCTTTGATTCACAAATCCATATCGTGAATTGGCGGTAGCTCCATTATCTCTGGCCTAGTTGCACATGCAATTTTCTCGAACACTTCAGGTATCTCAATATACTCCTTCATTTGGAATAGATCCGAATGATGAGTGTTGGAGAGGGCATACGAGATACTGTATGTGATAGAGTAAGGCCTATTCCCTTCCTTCATCAAGTATTTGTTTTTGAAATCTTGATGAAGGGTGAGTGCCCTGTTGAAATCTCGGTCTGCCAGATTGTACGCGATCCTTGGATAAATGTAGGATGCTATTTTTACTGCGTGTAGATTTCCTGAGAGTCCTCCTAGACATGCTTCTCTTGTGCTCTTGATTCTCTTATCAAAGACAGCAATATCAATTGGTGTATCGATTTCTTCTTTGAATGTAGCTTTGATGAGAATCCGAATAGCCCCAATATGGACCCAAGACATAATCTTGGACATCCTCTCCGGGAGTTTACTTAGTTTCTTTTTGATTTCTTCATAAGGAACCAGTTGCATTTCCATCATATTTCCCGTGAGTTCCATTGGGATGGCAATCTCCCATTCGGTCACTTTGTATATGATGTTGTGTTTCATTTTCTTGAAACTTGGAAAGAATTTTTCCAATTTTCCTATAGTGAATCCATCATATAGGCTGAGCCTTGGATCCTCTTTCATAATTCTCATAAGGGTTTTATGAGAAATAGATGTCTGGGAAAAGAATCCAGACATATCTTCTTGCACCTCTTTCCTGAAGATTTCCTCTTCACTCCAACTCATCTTCGAAAGATTCGTCTGGGCTAAAGAATTTTTCTTCATAGATGCTCTCGTCCGAGGGTATATCTTCAAACTGATATACCTGTACTAGGTCTTGGAAGTATATTGCATCCTCCATTTCTGGAGTGGTCTTGAACTGTCGTACTCCCCTTTTCTGGTTTTCCTGGCAATCTAATGAGATATGCCCTCTTGCTCCACACATGTAACAGTTGCAATCCTTGAATCTTTCATTGATTCGTGTGGCCGCTCTTCAGAATGTCTTTCTTGTGGGAATTCTTCCTGTGCTCCTCTGGTTTGACCCTGAGGATGAGGCTTGGCTTCTTGTACTCCATCTTGATGGTCCAGATCTTTTCCATGATTTATAGCTTCAGGCCTTCTGTTTAGACCAAATTGATCTTGGTCTTTTGGATCTCCATCCTCCGCTCCTTTGATTGTAAGGATGATTCTTCTTCATCATTTTCTGTTTCTTTGGGTTTCTTCTAATGATATATGGAAGATCATTGCTTTCACAACATAAGGGGACTGTCTTGTTGATTCCTCTTAATCTCTTGTAGTTCTTGTGTAGCGCCGCTTGATGACACCACTCTGCAATCTTGGCTTTGAGGAAGGACATTCTCCTTGCTATCGAATCCAGCTCGCATGGTTCATACTCTTTGATCAGCATTTCTCTCCATGGGCTCGGGATCTTGGCAAAGAATAGATGGAATACTTCTTCCTCTTTGACCTTAGATTTCCATCTATACTCTGTGAAGAGTTTGATGTACTCATCTACGTGACAAATGTCAAGTAGTTCTAGGCTGTATAGGGCATTCCTATACTTCTTTTTCTTTTCTTCTTTCATTCATTCGAAGTATCCTACTCCGATGAAATGGATCTTGAAGATCTTGGCCATTCGATCGACAATATTGCCTAGATCTTCGCCTTTCATAGCCTCCTTTTTGACTTCGTCTGAGAGCTCCTCTCGGGCGCATTTTACTGATCCTTCCATGCTCATAGTAAGGAATCTTATGAACCTTCTTTCTCCAGCTCTAATGCGCCACTTGCGATCTTCATGGCATTTGTCCATTCATCGATCAAGGCTTCTCTATTCTTGAAGTCTAGAGTGTCGAGGTTTAAGATCAATCCGTATGGATTTATCGGTTCAAAGTGAGACCGGTCATATGGGGTGTTGTGTATATTAGATCCTCGAACTCGGCTTGCTCCTTTTGATATTCCTATGGCCTTTATTTTGAAGTTTCCTGGTTGTTGGAATGTATCTTCTTGTCTTACCCCATGGACTCCGTGTGATCCAGAGGTTCCTTCATCTTGGCTCTGATCCTGTTGTGTCTGATGAGCCTGGGTCTGTTGTTGAGAACTTGATGCCTCTCCAACGTTCATCTTTAGATCTACAATTGATAGTCCTTGGAAGGACTCATATAGATCTTGTAGATCTTCAAGATTTGCTCTTTCCATCTGGGGATGTAGATTTTCCTCGAAGGATAGCAATCATCTTCTCGCTTTCGGACTTTGGTCTTGTGACCTCCGTCGTCTTCCCCTTTTGGTGTAAAAGGGGTTCTATTCCAAAGGTTAGTGGTAACCTTCCTCCAGGCTTTCTTCCTGACACCTTGGTTTCCAAGGACCTCACTTGTTCTATCAACTTCATGATGAGGTCGAGTTACTTGTTCTGCAGCTTCTCCACCTTATCCATCTTAAGGCTGATCTTGAACATCGTCTTTGACATACTCTGGCAATATTCTCCAAAGAATATCACTGTTTTTTGTAATTCTCTAAGATCTTGATTCATCTTAGAGTTATCTGCTTCGATTTCTTTCCACTCCGTCATTTCTTCCAATGTGAGAAGTGGTAAGGTTTGCAGATCTCCCTTGGTCCCTGGTTTGGACGTCTTCTCCATTGCTCTTGTTTGGGGATACGCCTATGGATCTCGGTGAAACCTCTGATCTCTAATATATTCCTTGGTACTTTCTTGGAATAATTTATCTCTATCTGACGAATTTCTTTCAGACGTTCCTCTTTGGTGAGGTCCTCAAGGTTCGCCAACTTCCATTTTCGATCGAGGTTTTTCCAAAATCGATCGGCGTCCTCGTATTCTTTCTCTGCATATTGTCTATACAATACACAATAATATTATTGTATAGAACTGCTTGTCTCGTCGTAGTTAACAGGCCAGAAGTCCCTGTTGCTCCAGCTTGGAACAGGGTTGATAGACCTGTCACTCTCAGATGTCGAACTTGCATTCAGATCCATATCTCTTTAAAACTCTCCTCTCATTAAGTGATATAAGCTTATAATAATTTTTTCATTCATAAATAAATAAACCTAGGGCTCTGATACCATTTTGAAGTGTGAGGAAATGTTCAGGAAATAGTAAAATCGAGTGTAAAATTATTTGGGTTAAAAATTAATATGTATAAAATTATTTGGGTTGGAATTAAAACATCAACATTAAAATTAGGTGGAAGTCGCCCGCGACTTCACCTATTTTATTAAATGGCCCACAAAATACTATATATAATTAAATGAGATTTTAAAATGCTATATTTAATTAAATAAGCCCATTATTATTGTACATATAAATTTAAATTTAAGAGTTTGTATTTAAGATGTTAAGATGTATATTATATTTCATTAATATTAATTGTGGTATAATGTAGATGTCGTCCCCACTCTCTCTCAATTAGTTTTATTTAATTTGATTTGTCAATTAATAGAAAGTTCCATGCATTGGTTCATATATATGTATATAGTACTGTAGACATTTATGCATGAACCTAATTGGAGATTAATATTTTTTTATTTTAAGTGCAGACCTATTCTAGCTACATGTATTCAACAACTCTGATTATTTAATTTACTTTAGTTTAATTAAGACAAATGTTAATGCTGTGTAAGAACTTTAATTAATTATATATATATATATATATATATATATTAGTTCTTTATAGTGCCAAACAATGCACGTAATTAAAAGTTAAGGTTTTATTTAGGTGATGTCTCTTTAGTAAATTTATCTTTATAATACAATCTAAATTTAGATTCAATAACAATATTTCAAGTATCATTGAGTTTCTTTATATATGTATATTGGGGAAATACTTGTGTGAAACCGTTTCACATATTTATGTGATACGAATAAAAGATGATAACTTTTATAATGAAAGGTGATAATATTAATATATAAATAATTTATAATACGAATAAAATGTGATTATATTTTATAATGAAAGTGATAATTAATTTAAAAATTATAAAATGATCCCACGTAAGACATTCTCACACGATGCTTGCAATATATATATATATATATATATATATATATATATATATATATATATATATTCTACGTATCATGATATTTGTTGTTACAGGTTTAATAATAATTTTGTCAATTTTTTTAAGTAATTTTATTATAAAAAAAAAGAGGATTATAATAATGTTTTAATTATAAATAAAATGAAATTAGCATGTAATGTCGGTTATGATATTTTTAAAATATAATATATTGAGAATCTGTTTATTAATATTATATTTTTTAGTGTAAAGCTTGGTTATTAAAAAAAAAAGGTGAACTTAAATTATAATTGAAACAGAAAAATATATAACATCCTATAGTCCGAGCAAAATTTACATATTGTGTTTTTGGGTGGTTCTAATATAAGATTTATATATTTCTCTTTTTATTAGGTAACACACATCTAAAATAATTAATATGTTTTTATTGGACTCACAAATAATACTGATGCAATCATAAACTAATATTTTATATTAAAATATTATATTTATAAACTCACGTGAAAAAAATATATATATATATAAACTTTTGCTCGGGCAGTAACTTTTAAAAAATCTTAATATGTAATTTCATTTCACCTATTACTTTTTATTAAATTTGCAGTATCACTTTTATTGATAATTAAATGACTTATAAGCACTCCATCACTTTTTAAATGTTCAGAAACATACCATCACAATAGTCATGTGTTTTCTGATAACACTAATAATATATAGTACATAAAACATATAAATTCTAAATACATGATAGTTTATAATAATATGAGTAATAATTTATAATAATACTAATAAAATATATAAAATTAAATGCATGATAATTTTCGTATTCTGTAGGCAAGTGATGAATACTTGTATCCTGCAGTAAGCTGGCTATGAATACTTTATATATATGTATATATATAAACTTCTTTTGTTATATATTTTCTTTTTTATGAATAATGATAACATTTTATTAAATAGGGCCCATGGAGTATTGCATTTTACTTAAATAAAGTGTATCACTATAGTAAAATATTATTTCTCACGATTCATTATATATTAAAATACAATATTTCTTATTATTCTTACAAACATTAAACATAATATTATTTGCGAGACTGATTATAACGGTTTTCAAATTTCCTATTGATAATGTATAATAGCTTAAAATTAATATAATCCCGTATTTTTATTTTTTTTAAATCAACTAAATGAGCTTGTGATAGATCGCGAAGCTCGATTTTTTTTTTTTTTTAAATCAACTAAATGAGCTTGTGACAGATTGTGAAGCTCGAATTCTTCAACGTGTCATAAAGTTAGATGGTACAACGAATAAGATTAACATAATAAACTCAATTAAAATTTTTAGATTCATAAATAAAATCTCCAAATTCTCCCCCATCTTTTCTTGAAATCGCATGGACAATCCTATCATCCATTCCAAATAGATCCCGAACGAAACCAAGTTCTAGCTAATATAATTAATCCCGTATTAATATATAAAGAGTGGAATATCAATAAATAATATACATAATGTTCATGACATTCTTCATCAAAATAATAAATCCAAGTACGTCAACTCTTGTGATATCGCATAAAATTAAGATTAAAGATGTACTCCATATATAGTATAAGCTACATCGAAATAATATCAGATTGATACTAAATCTGGTATTCATATACTAATATAATCTGATCATACAAATGTGATAATTTTCAATCCCATTAAATATCTAATCTAATTATAAGAACACAAAAATCTAAGAAAATAGTTAATTAAGAATTTAGAATCTAACCTCGTGGAAGATAATCTTTAAACAAAAATACAATTATACTACTCCACATTGAAAAGTTCATCACATATATAGATATTGCTTTCCAGAAACAATTTAATTAAAATCTACAATTAATCCACTAATTAATACTCAAGATCTACAACTGTTCATGTTCATCAATATGGATGAAATTCAAAATTCATTTTCCGTCATTTTTCACCAGATTCTCAGCGATCTGCGCCAGCGACTGCAGATTGCACTTCACGATCGTATCAACAAATGCACACGTCTCCTCCTTCGAGTTCCCCGGCGGCATATCCACCACGTACGACTCCACCACCACCGTCCCTCCGCCGCCACTCGGCGGCGCTGCATGAAGCGTCGTGACGGAGCGGTAGTTATGCAGGCGGTGCTCGCCGCCCACGACGCTGAAACTCATCACGTGCTTCTCATCATCCAATATCTCCAGCCTCTCCGTGCTCCGCGCCGCCGGCAGGCCGGAGACCACCACTACCTCCCGGAGCGTCCCCACGTCGCCGTCGCCGAGGATGACGTGGCAGCTCTTGATGAAGAGCTTGTACTCGTGTGGCTTGTCGAAGCGGCGGACGACGGACCAGACGGCGTCGACGGGGGCGGCGATCGTACGGACAGCGGCGGAGCAGCACTGGTTGTGCGCGACGGCGTGGGTGTGGTGGTGGAGGAGGTTCTCCGGGAAGGAGAGTTCGCCGGAGACGGGGCAGAGCTTGGAAGTGGCGCGATTGATGGGATTGATTCTGTGAAGCTGAAGAGAGGAAGGCATTTTTGGGGGAAGGGAGTAGATAAGAATGAATGGAGATAGAGAGAGAGAGAGAGAGAGTGTGTGTGTGTATAGAAAAGCAGGCAGAAGAGATGTATGTAGAGATAAATAGATACATATGGGGGAGAGGAGAGAGAAAGTAGAGAGAGAAAGGGGGAGTATAATTTCGTAGTTTGCTGGGAGGAAAAGAAGTGCAGGTATGATCACAGGGCTTACGCAGGAGGGAGAGAGAGATTGCAAGTGGGAGTGGCAAGTTGCGTAAACATATTTTGGACGCAGTCATTATTGAAACTGCCCTGCGATTATCCCTTATCACGTGATTTACCCTCCCCAATCCTGTTTAATCCTTCTGCCGTGTTTGTTTCCCGGATTTACCGTCATCCTTTTATTTTCACTATTTAAAGTGGAAATGCATTTATTTAGAGGAAAAAAATTGTTATTATTATTATTTTAGAGTTATATTATGTGCATCCCGGGTGGAATGATGCACGTATAACATTTTATTCTATTTTGTATATGTGTTTCTTAATAATTGTATATTTTTTTCACACTAAATTTTTCATTAAAAATGCTAGCATCAATATGTGTACAACTTTTTATTCAATAGTGTATACGTGTTTCTTAATAATTGTATATTTTTTTACACTCAATTTTTCATTAAAAAAAACTAACAATTAAATTGTATACATTTTTATTCATAATTATATATGTTTTTGTTTATATTTGTATACGTTTTTTAAAATATGTACACCTATCTTAGAATGCACCCGTGTGTACCGTATAATTAGCCATTACTTTATTAATTTTTTTAATCAAATAATATATTGGGGAAGAGAATTACACCTAAAAAAAATGTACAACAATTGATCCTTGAGGATCTCATAATACATTTCTAATCCAAGTTTAATTCTAAAAAATTACTTACTCCATAATAGTAAACTTTTAGACATTTTTTTCATTCCTGGCAATAGATGATCAATCCTATAGAAAACTTTCTAAAAATCCAATTCCACATTTGAGTTTTGACAAATTCTCTTTATGAGACGCTATTTATATGAGACGGTTCGTGAGACATATTAAAGTATATTTATTATTTAGATAAAATATATTTAATGGTTGTTAAAGTATGTTTTCTAAAATATATTGGATTATGCGTTAAAGTATGATTTCAGCGTGTTATAATATAATTTATTATTAACATACTTTAACTACAAATAAGCATACTTTAATTCTACAATAAGCATACTTTAGTGATGGGTCGACCCGTCTCCCAAATAACCCGTCTCACAAGAGAGTTTCTCTTGAGTTTTAAGTTTCTTCATTTTAAAATAATGGTATTTTTACTTTTTCATAGCAACCAAATCACATATTCCCACTAGCAAACCATAAACATCTTCTCTTTCCTCTCTCTAATTTGTCTGCTAAAGTGTAGTAAATACCAGAAGGATATGAGGATATCGTTGCTTGTACGCCGACCATTTAAAACATTTCATCCAAAGGTGAAAAGAAATTTACATTCAAATAATATATAGCGTATCGTCTCTTGATCCTCCTACAAAAATGACATATAACATTTGCATTTTGTACAAGAATATTCTTTTGTTGGAGATTCATTGATATTGGTATTCATTCCTAAAAACTCTCCATGCATGAATCTTTACTTTTGGAAGAGCAATTTTGTTTTAAATTAAGACAAACTCTTCTTTAGTCTTTAGTTCTTCCCCCATTTTCAATTGCATGATCTTCTCGTACGCTCCTTTTGCAGTGTATAACTCTTTTATTCTATTATAAAATCGTCAATTTATTTTTGATGTCTTACTTTTGAACGTGCATGTCTTTCAACGAGAAACACTTACATACTCTCTCACCCTTCACCTCTCCTTTGTAATTTACAAAGGAAAAGTGAAGGGTTGGAGGGAGTATATATTTTTTGAGAGCAAATATGTACAATTACCACCACTTAGCATTAATACAATTACTTTCTTCAATATTCTTAACGAAGACACCACTTTGGACAATGTTCTTAAAATTCTAGTTCATTTTAATTAATGACGATCTCACAAGCAATCATCCCATTCAATATTTATGAGTAATGGGCATTGAGTATATTTATATACATATATGTGAAATAACGAAAATGGCCCTCTAGATTTCTCGCCGACGGCCGTACGTGTGTACTGATTTGGTGGGGTACGGAGGATGTGGATTGAGGGATGGGGTGAAGCTCCTCTACATTTCAAATTACTGACACCAAAATCTAGCGCGTAAAATGTGTAATTTACTCAATATTGCAATCTTTTATTTCCTTATTATCTTTAGATTATTCAAAAATATTCTTACTTTATTTATCACACATCTAAATTTTATTACTCGCTAATAAACTGTAGATGAAATGGGAGAGCTCCGGAGGACGAAGGCTTAAATGATCTTTACTAAGGCCAACATGAATACAATGATACACACAATATAGTTTAGGATGTCTGTTATGAGTATTATATTTCACTTTGAGTATGGATCAAGACCCAATGACTAAAAAAACATGAAACGAACTCACGACGCCAAAGCCCGACAAGCTGAGTACCATGGTCTAGAATAAAATTTGTCCAAGCCTAACTCAATACAGAATGAAGTCCGATGGCTCACAGTTATTAAATAAGAACAAGAACAAGGCCTAAGATACTCAAAGATAACATCCGATTTTATTACAGATCTAGCATGGTTGTCCCAAGCCAAGCCAAGCCAAGCCGACAATTAAAGATGTCCAACAAGACTACGATTGAGGTTTTGGCTTGGTGACGAACCGAGGCCTAGTGACCGCTCCCAGGAAACAACAGGAATCCAAACTGTACACATAGGAGTGTGCATCAAACTCTACACATTTAGTGACTGAAAATTACTGTTAGTATTATTATTGAATACTACTAATACTGCATATATACGATTTTTAATTAATACTTCAGTTTTAATGTTTTGATTAGAGAGTTCTATAATTATTGTGATGCTTAATCATTTTGTGAAAACAATTTTTTTTTTAAAAGGGCCAAGTGCATTATACATGTCTAATCGTATAGAACTCGTGATCACAAAATATTAAGCATCACAGTAATTATAGGACTCTCTTATAACCTCATCCTAATTCACAAGAAACTATTTTTCCATCAGTAAAATCAGAATCAAAGGTCTCGTAAATGTTGATGGCTAACATTCATTAGATCTCCACTGAACAACAAATTCGACGACAGGATGCAACCGTCGGTTTCAGGCTGCATTTGGACTAGGGGAAGGAGCAGGAATTATTCCCCATCTACGACGAACATCTTCCAAATCCTCGTGGAAATGGCGCTCGTAGTATATACACATCAAGTCGTTGCATCTCATACCAGCTCGAAGGGCCCAAGGGAAGTAGTGCTGGTAGAACAATGTCCTCTGCTTTTCGCTGAATCTTGCAGTGCCACCGATGACGGACAGGGCGCACATAGGGAGAAGCATCTGCTGGAATTCTATAACCTTCAGTGCTGATTCACCAATCAAATTGGTTGGTAGCCCAAACAGAGTATGCCAGAAGTCATGAACCTCACGCGCACGTGTTGCAGCGTACGCTAGTTCTTCGGTTTCCATGAACCTGACTGGTGGCCTGTCATCGGGGGAGAAGTTTCGTGATCCCATAAATGTTGCATATGCAGCCCCAAATGTGTTTGGTGGAAGGTCCCATGCATGGCCTACATTATCGGATATCACACGAGGGCGTTCCAACAGTACAGCCTGTGATAAACGACATTTAAATTAATCAACTGAAATAACAAGATGATTCCTAGCTACTGATAGAATCACTTGCTTGCACCTAAAAGTACATGAATACATCCCCAACTCTCTCTCTTCAAATATACGTTCAAAACATACAGCTTAGAAAACAAATTTCTATATCATCTACAACAGTAAATTTGATGGCACTTGCGCGCATATGAATTTGCAAATTGCAATGCTTACAACGTCAATCCTAAAAATATCAAAACTCGAACAAGATGGGGTTGTAAGAAATTCATGCAAGATTACCAGAGAGGATTCTATGCCTACATGTACAAGAGAAATTTGCATAATGCAATGCTTATGACATCAATCCTAAGAATATCATTAAAATTCAAACAAGATGGAATTTTAAGAAATTCAAACAAGATTACCAGAGACGAGTCGGAAAACATATTATGCAATGCTGAATACCACCACAACCACATATAAATATTGCAAATCAAATAAAGGCAGTAGATAAGCATAAATGCTTTCCTCACAGAATATTAAGTAAAGCTTTCTATAACATGCTTACAGAAACCAAAGAACAACAATCATTTTTTAATAAAAGTACATGATAAGCTCACCCTGCCTTCTGGACTCCTCTTCATCCTCTCGAGCACCCTTTCAAATGCGGGCTTTCCAGTAGTCTCTCCCAGAGCAGCTATCAAATCGGCTCTTCGTGGATCCATCAACGCTCCAATAGCTGATCCAACTGCAACAGCAGCTTGCTGCCATCCTTTCAGTCCAACTCGCGCACCCCCTATCATTCCCTGCTATATCATGTAATTTTATCAAGCTCATCAAAAAAAAAAATGGATTGGAACTATCCCACTAAAACTTGCATAAATTTTACAAGTTAAAATCAATTTAACCTATAATAATACTAACGAACATTTACAATTATGCCGCAGTGAATGATCATGAAGTTTCTAAGAGAATGACAACAACAGAAGTCGAAGAAGAATTATACTAGCAACAAGGCCGTCACTAAAGAAATCACTTGGAAAATTCACTCATAAAGATCAAAATAACCTAATTATACAATAAATAGAAATTACGGCGTTAATTTGCTGACTCCATCTCTGAAACTCTTTAATTGAATGTTTCTGGTCAGCAGTTGCACAGGGGAAATGGAGTGATTTTGCATCAATATCAGGTTAAAATCTATCTTACGAAAAATATATAACAAAATAATTATATTTTGACTCAATATTGATGGAGTGGAGGGAGAATTTGTATACAAAAACGAAGAAAATGAAACAATCTGTCATACACCGGAATGGTGGTGGGAGATTATGACGACAGACAGCGATGGCACTTGGTTTTGTTTTTATATAATTTGCAATTTGGGAAAATTTCAATTTGCTACCTCAGCAGAGTGCATGTAAATATCAACCTTAGCTCTATCACATATTTTCCAAATTTTAAGAAAATAGTAAGAAATAAAGAAGATAAAATACTCTGTACACTGTTCACAAAAATATTGTGTTCATGTTATATTATTATTTTAATCTTATATAGTTGGAACTTCGGGCAGCATCTATATCTCACTCAAAACTTTTCAAATGAACCTCTCTTTCCCCCTGTTGTACTCTCTCTAGTTCACACTCCTGTCAATTTCATCAGTTTTTTCTCTTTTTTGATCTCCTTTTGAGAGGACTATCTAGCCAAAAGCAACAACACTATTCCTCTCTTGATATAAATGATGCAAAAATATAAGGTATTCTAGCTTGTTTATTGTTTATCATTAGGAAAGAAGATAACCATAGTTGTTAAAAGCGAGAGGCGCACCTAGGCGCACGGACCCCTAGGCGCGCCTAAGGCGCGCGCCTGAGCTACATTTTGCTCAAAACTGAATTTACAATGTATATACACAAATATATCCTACTTACAATCATATTACCTAACTAAACTAAGATAAAAATAACATAACATCACATAATGATACATCATAACTCATAATAGCATTATAACACATAAAACATACACACAAATAAAGTTCAAGTACGCGGCAGATGGTGGAGGTGAAGGCAGTCCACCTTTTTGTCTTTGTTTTGAAAGTTCAAGTACTAAAACCCTAACCCTAATTCTCTATTTATATAATTTTATAAGTGGGCTGTCCATTTTTATCTTAAAAATGTGTAAACCCTTTAATAATTGAGTAGCAATTTCAAAAAACTTTAAAAAAAAAAAAGAAAAAAAAAGATGTTGAAGAGGCGCGCCTTGGCGCATCTAGGCGCACCTAGGCGCGTGCCTTTGATACATGAGCCTGGAATAGCAAAAAATCAACAATCTAGGCGCAGACCCCTGAGCCTGAGCGCCTTAGGCGCGCCCAAGGCGCACCTTTAACAACTATGTAAGATAACTAATGTTGTCATTGCTATAACAAGGTCAGACCAGAATGTCTTCATGTCAATTTATCGTACTAAAAATAGAAGACAATGTAGTATGATCACAGTATCATTGTGCAAGAATCTGCTCCTACAAGGTCTATCCATGTCAACTGAGGCCTTGAGGGAGAGAGTCGATACAGCTGCAAAAGTGAGCTGAAGCCATGGTCTAACAAATTCTAACTGAAGATGTTCAAAGAAAAATAAATACAAGATTCAGAGCCTGAGCATTTCATATTTCTCTAGTTCAGATTAGTCTGATCACTAAATCAATTCCCTAAGAAGAATTGATACTAACCTACCGGTATCAAGAGTCGCAAAATTCAAGCTTTTCTAGGCAACTGCAGCATACAGAGTCAAGTCCTATAGGATGAAATGGCAAATTAACTTCCAAGTATAAAATATTAGACTTTTTCCCTTGCAACCAAGTCAACATCTTATAGACATTTTACACATACCCATAGGTTGGAGGCGGCTTTCAAACATGCTGTATTAGTTTTGGTATTACATGCTCAGTAAAATTTTACTCCGATTACGTGTGGATTTGAGTTCAGGAATACTGCTCAATTAAAGTAAAAACACAAACGTGTAGGTCCGTAATCGTTCAATAAATTATGCGTTTAGTTCAGAACGAATACGAAATCCAAGCTTAATGGAAGTATAAAAATCGAAAGAGAAGGCAACATTTAGTGGTTTTCTTTTGAGCAATTCGTCGAACACCTTGGGCAGCAATCGCATCTGATAAACTCCAAAAGAAACAGAGAAGCGGAGGTGACCGTACCTTAGTTGAATTAGTGGCAGGCGTGATCGAGAATTGGGGGAGGCCGTACGTACAGACAAGAGCAGAAGACAAGCAATCATTCAGACAGCGTTGGCAACGAGCGTCCCTTAGGCGCCAATCGGTAGATAGAATCACAGAAATAGAAAAAAATCCCCAAAGAGAAGGTGCAGGCGACTTAGTTTTTGGGCCACTAACTGGAAACGGGCCACGAACCGGCCCGTTTAGGCGTATGCTCTTTTTATATAAGGAATAGGTTTCATAAATTAAAAGTCCATATAAGCAAGTTAAAGGCCCGTTAGATTGGACTTGTTTGATTGGGCTTAATGTGATTGGACTCAGTCCTTGCTCACTGGGCTCAAGTTAAAGGCCCGTTATAGTGGAAGTTGGGGGTAATGTGCGAATGAATCATTCCTCAACCTTAATGCTACACAACAGATTTCATTTGCTTTACAATAGTCGTCCATATATCAATAAAAGGAGTATATACTTTCGATTGTAGATTGTTTTCTTACAAAATAAAAAATTAATTCCTTAGAGTGAACAAGATATCAACTCTTTATGTATTCTCGACTCTCACATTATATTGTGTGTATATCCAAATAACTTTATTTATATATATATATATATATATATATATATATATATATATATATATATATATATATATATATATATTAAGATTTAACATTAATTTTTAAAGTATAATTATAATTTTATTATTATAGCTCATGTCTTATATTACTTATCTTTAGCTCATTATATATTTGAGCCAGTTTCACTCTAGATAAACTCTATTTTACATATATTTAACTTTTAAAGTTTAAACATATATTTTAGATTTATCAATAATGATCTTTTGTGTGTTTGTAACCAATGAGGAAAGAGCTTTATATATATAAATAAGATAGGGATAAAATATTATCCATTTTTTTTATGCCTATAAGTTATTTTGATTTAATTCGATATGTATTTTTCAATAAATAGTTAACTTGTAGTATTTAATACATATTTTTTTCCTGTAATTAAATTATAAAATTTATCCCTACAGTAAATAAAAAAAAATACCAAATATTTTATAAATCATATGTATATACTATATTAAAGATGAAAATAAATTAGATAAATATTCAATTTAATAAAGATTGATTTTTTTTTTGTTTTAGAGTTGGAAATATAACATTTTAAAATAATTACATAAAATCAAATAATCAAAATTAAGTAATTAAAATAACATATTTTGACACGTAGCTTATCTTTGTGAAGAAATTCAGAAACGAAACATAAGGAGAAAAAAACTCTTTAAATATATATGCCACGTATTACTGTACTAGTACTTGTGTGAGTGTTTTAATTTTTAAATTAAAAAAAATTAATACATGCGTCAAACGCAACTAGACAGATGGAACGGAATAGTTTACATAGAGCTAGTACTCATTTGCACTAGTACGTATTTATATACTTCTGAATTCTCTGATTAAAAAATGATATAAAATGATGATAAATTCTATGATAAATACTGTGTATAGAATTCTTTGATAAATTCTAAAACCAGCACTAACACGGAAAAACAAAACTTAAATGACCATATGTAAAAGAGATGCTAATTAAGTGTATTATAGTGAAACATTTTGAAAAGGGTTATTCTTTATAATATATTGGATATTATTCTTTAAATACATAGGGTTATATTACTTTGAAAAGTTTATTAAAAATAATAATATTACTCTTCCTTAAAGATACACACAACTCTATGCATACATACACATATTGAATGTAAAAATAAGAGAAGTTTAACTCGTGTGAATGTTCCACATTTTATATATATATATATATAACATAACCCAATGCATGCACTTATCTATTGCATATAAAATTAAGTGAATTTTGACACTATATTCACCGATTGCATGTAAAACTAAGAGAAATTTGACACTGAGTCAAGGTTCCACATTCACATTAATTTCTACGTATATAAGAAGATACACACAACCTAATGCATACTTACACCTATTGCATATAAAAATAAGTGAAGTTTGACACGTGTGAATTTCCACTTTCACATTAATTTTTGCTTATATAAAGAGATACACACAACCCAATCCATGCACACATTTATTGCATGTAAAACTAAGTGAAATTTGACATTACATACACCTATTGCTTGTAAAATTAAGTGAAGTTTGATACGTATGAATGTCCCATAATCACACTAATTTTTGTGTATATAGAAAGATACACACGACCCAATACATATATATGCACTATTGCATGTAAAGTTAAATGAAGTTTGATATATGAATATTCCATGTTACACTAGTTTTTGGGTATATAAAAAGGTACACACAACCTAATGCATACATACATCTATTGCATGTAAAATTAAGTGAAATTTGACACGTGAATGTTCCACATTAACATTAATTTTTACGTATATAAAAAGATATACAGATTAATCCAATACATACATATACCTATTTCATATAAAATTAATTGAAGTTTGACACTAAATACATCTATTGCATGTAGAAGTAAGGCTACTTGGTTGGGGTAGTGGGAGGGGTAATGAGAATTGATGTATATTGATTCTCATTATTGATGTTTAGTTGATTAAGTGAAAATCAAAATTTCTCAATCACTTTCATTGATCAATAAATACTCCTCGCTCTTTATTCTCATTGTCATTAATTCTTTAATAATACCCATTGTCATTCCAATTGAGGAATTCATACCAAGCGACCCCTGAATGAAGTTTGACACTACATACACCTATTTCATGTAAAACTAAGTGAAGTTTGATATGTGTGATGTTATACATTCACACTAGTTTTTGCGCATATAAAAAATTCACACTACATAATGCATACATACACCTATTGCATGTAAAATTAAATAAAGTTAACACTAATGCAGGTAAAACTAAGTGAAGTTTGACACATTTTAAGTGTATAAAAAACGATACACACAACACAATGCATATACACACTTATTGCATGTAAAATTAATATAAGTGAATTACTCCACAATGTTACAAGCTAGTTTTTGCATATATAAAAAGATACACAACCCAATACATAAACACAACTATTACAAGTGGAACTAAGTGAATTTTGATACGTATGAATTTTGTACATTCACACTAGTTTTTGCGTATATAAAAAGGTACACAACTCAATGGATACATACACTTGTTACATATAAAACTAAGTGAAATTCGATCCGGGTGAATGTTCCATATTCTCACTAGTTTTTGCATAATATATAAAAAGACACTCAACTTAAAGTTTGACACCACATACACTTATTGCATGTAAAAGTAAGTGAAATATGACACTTGTGAATATTCCACACTAACTTTTACATATTTAAAAAGATACAAACTTACACAACTCAATGCATACATACACTTGTTGCATGTAAAATTAATTGATTATACATACATAGTCTAATACATACTTACATAACCCAATGCATATATATATACACTTGATGCATGTAAAATTATGTGAAGCTCGACACATCACACGTGTATAAATTGTAGAACGGTCTTTATACATGTCTGTCACTCAATTAGACTTTAATTCGATTTTGACACAAGTATCAATCGACTCATCATTAGGAAAACATATATATCCAGCATCACATTCAACAGTGAAGTTTCAAAAGTTTAAATATAAAGATGATATAAACTAATAAATTAACAAATGGAATGTTCCCACGGAAGTTGAAGGATATTCTTTCATTGAAGAAAACCTCAACTATGGTTTTTTTTTTTTGTCTTAAGACTGTACAAAGATGAAAATCCTACTTGAAATACTATCCCTCCCTTAAGACACTATGGAGGAACATCTTCTTCACTAGTACTTAAAAAGAAAACGAAACTAATAGATAGTTAGTACACCGATTGAACACAAAACATGCTAGGATACAACAGCAAGTTGAACCAGAGAGTTCCCGACTGACTCGAACATACTAAACGAACACTAAATTCGACTAATAAACGAACATAGTAGCATACTTGACTCTTCTACTTCCTCTCCGTTTGCGTTGCCTCACATAGCCTGGCCAACTACTCCCTTTGCTTCACATACAGAGGTCCAGCTCAAGATCTGGGAATGCATCACTCATCAAGATATTATAGTCTTCCTGCCTCCCCGGTCTCAAGAAATCCAACTCAACTGAGGAATCCTTCTCTGCATTCGCTCCCTCGTCACCATGATATTGATACTCTGATAAGTCGACAGGAGCATTGTCCAGAGCCGAAAGGAGCTCATCCACATCAAACAACTCGTCCATCGAGAGACAGCCATATTGAGGCTGAGCACAATCAACACCGTATTGAGGCTCAACACCATACTCAGGCTGAGCACAATCAACACTGCACTGAGGCTGAGCACAATCAACAATGTACTGATGCTGAACACAATCAACACCCTCAACGTTTAGATAATCTCCGTCTGAAACATTTATAGCTCCTCCCTTCGACACCTTCTCCATCAGACACTCCATCTCCTCTTCTTTAATAATGTTTACTGAAATAGCTTCGCCAGAAGCAACGTCCCTATGATCACCATTTTGATCATCATTCTTGGGGCCTTCAATCTTCATCCTTCGGACATCAGATTCCAACCTTTCGTTAATATTAGACGTCTCGTCGCAATGAGGTCTAATATTCATACTTGGGACATCATGTTCGCCCCTCTCGTTGCTATGATGTCCAATCTTCATCCTTAGGACATCAGGATTCCTCCTCTCGTCGTTATGAGGGCCCCCCATCGACCTCTGATGTCTAATCTCCATCTCCGGCGCATCAGATTCTGACCCCTGATTGCTATCAGAGGACACGGAAATGATGGCATTACCGGGATCATATGATGCAGGACGGCCCAGAGGGGAGTTGGCTGAGACCTCACAGTCAGCGAAATTTAGCCGTGCAGCAGGGCCATAAATAGCCTTTGCCGCTTCATCATAGGCAAGAGCAGCCTCAACCGCAGTGTCGAAGGTGCCCAGCCAAAGTCTACTCGCCCTATTCGGCTCTCTGATCTCGGTCACCCATTTCCCCCACGTCCTCTGCCTAACTCCTCTGTAATTGCAGCATCTATTCTCAGGGCCACCTTTTCCTTTCATACATCCTTTCTTTGATCCCTTGGCCGGAGCTTTAATAATAGGTTTACGGCTGACTCCGAGCTTGGTGTTGTGCTCTTTCCACTTATCTAGTATCTCTGCGACATTCCTAGAACCATCCTTGCGTCTCCTTGGTCTCTTTCTAGTGTAATCCCTTTTTCGAGGTACCACCACTGGCTCTTGGTTAGGCAACGACATTACTGCAACAAGAACAAGAAACAGGGTGAGATATCTAAAGATAGAACAGCAGAGGATGTAAAGAAGAGCAATTCAACAGTTATATCATACAAAAGAGCTTCACAACGAAGGAAACTGATGAAAAGCCAACCCTTTGAAAAACTCGTAGATTAAGTCAGCTATTTACTTTGTCCCCAAGAAACCAAATCAAAAAAAAAATCCAAGAAGTGTAAAAATATTCAGAAATCAATGTACATCGAATTACCAAATCATAAATCCCAATAAAATCGGTATCGCCCTTTGAAGACCAGGCGACGAAACTTTTCACAAAGAAGGAAGAATTGAAACCCCCAATCTCAAACCCTAAACCAAAAATCAAAAGCTCAAAAACAGGGTACGAGGAAAAATTGCACAATTGTAAACAATACTCCACACAAATCACTCAAAGAAAAAAACACAACTGAGAATACACAAAGCAGCAAGAACATGAAGAAAATTCTAGACTCAATGGACTAAATCACCAACATACATACCTCTGAACACGACTTTTCAAACCACGTGAGAAACAGCAGCCTTCCTTCAAAGCTTTACACTCTTCGCAGCAATTACACTCGCAATTTATACCCAAAATCGGATTCTAAACAAGGAAAGATTTGGCGTAGCAAGTATTTCCTTAATTATCTTTTTGGTTTTGAGAGAAATGGTTTAAAGCGTTGTTAGATGAATTTTCCAATGAACTAATGCTAGTGCTGTATTTATAGCTTCTCTGAATAATATTTTCCTAATAAACTTAATTGCAAAATCGAGATTTTTCTCTTAGGCACGTGAGGTGACGTGGCCCACCGAACGACGGAGATTGTAACACGTGTCATATGAAGCTTCCCGAACCACACAATTTTAGTGATGGAGAGGGTTTAAGTTATCTGCTACGACGCGCTCAAATTTTGCTTGGGGACTAAGCAATTGAGTGACACCCAATATTAACTATTTTCAATTTGACCCAAATATTTTGGTCAATTTTCAGTGGTGCCCCTAGATTTTTATATTACAAGGTTTCTTCGCCTTGAGGTAATGTGTCTTCCTTATCTAAATATACTTAGATATTAGTATTTAACTATTTATTTATGCTTAAAATACTGTTTTCAATTAAATTTGAAAACATAGTACCCAAAAATTTCATACAACTCTTCACACTTTTTTAATTTAGTTATCTCATAAAACTTTTTACATCCCTTAAAACAAATCATTTTATCTAACAACCTCAAATATTATTTTAATTTTAAATTTATCATTCATCTCAACCTCAAATGTTATTTTAATTTAAAATTTGTTATCAATTTTTTCACATAGGTACCATTACTTTTTTTTTTAATTTGAGAACAAAATTCATATAATCAATATAATAATTATTCTTAGTGATTTATTATTTTTAAAAAGAAAAATCAATATGAAAGATAAAATTTTATTTAATTATAAATATACTTTGAAATAGTTTTAAAATTTTCAGAGAACAAATTAATAATAATAGAAGTATTTTTTTTATTCAATTTTACGTAAGAAAAAATAAAACCATGATTATGTAAACGTAATTCTAAAATGATGAAAGATCATGTTATTTTATAAAATTAAGCACATAAATTTCATATGCCATAATTATATGTTAATATTGTATAAATTTTCAACATATCTCAACATTTTATAAAAAATAAAATATTCCATTGATATTAATATATTTATTAATTAATAATTAATTAAAAAATTATATATATATATATATATATAAACTCTTGGTATCAATTATTTAAATATAATATTTGACTTGGAGATAATTTATAAACAGATAATTTATAAATAAATAATTAGTAGCTAAACGAATAAAAAATATTATTTAGGAGAAATTTTATTGGTGGATGAAGGGCAACGATCTTTAGGTGGGTCAGTTCGTATCGACATGCCATCGGAGTTCTCCTATAGGCGACCATTATATAATTTGACAGACCATTTCTTATTGGTCGATGACAACATGGCAGAATTAAGCAGAATTATATTATTGGTTGATAACACAAATACATAATCTGACAACATTACAACAAAAGAAAAGTTTTCATTCTTAACACTAAGTCCCACGCGCCCGAAGTATAGTTTTCAATCTAAACTCTGACGTCATCTAACACACCCCTACGCCAAATTCTATCAAAACTCAGCGTGAAACTCACAGTAATTGGTTAATGGAGCGGACGGTGATTGGTTAATGGAGGGATAAGTCAAATGTTATTGGTAGATTAAAAAAAGTTATAACCTGACGACACTGTAGAGCAACCTGACGTAAACAAATGAACGCGTCTGCTAACGTAAATGAACGAATGGCCCAAATCACAGATTTTCATCATCACGTGATACGAACTAGACAAATGAAATAGCGGCTAATAAATTACAAACAAAAAGTTAGATAAAACAAAATTTTAAATTCCACCTAGATTACAAACATAAAATAGAAAAAAAAATTACAAATAATTATAAACAAAATGTTCTTTGAAATCCACCAATAAAATAAAATTTAAAATTTTACATAGATTACAAAATATGGAAGAATAAAAAAAGTCAAACGAAAAGCTTTTTCAATTATATAAAAAAAATAGTAAGTCGATTACACACGATATAATAAAATAAAAAACAGATTACACACGATATAATAAAATAAAAAACAGAACTGACAAAAGGAGAAGTAACAAATATATAATATATATAATAAACAACAAATTAGAAATTTTATAAATTTGCAGATTAACAACAATTTTTAATCATTCAATAAATGAAAATTCGGAATCATACGAAACATAAAAGATGATAAAAAAAATTATTTCAAAAGGTGAAATAATACATACAAAATTCTTGATAAACATACTTACATTTTTTTAAAATTATTAAACAATTGAATAGAGAATCGTGGCTAGGATTAAGATTTGAAAAGTTAATATTCATATATGATTTGTGGTATTTTTGATTGCAATGGTAGGTTGAGAATCATAAAATCAAACTGCAAAAAGCAAGCTGATGGCAATAAGATACTGTATGAAGTTTGAGGCAGAAAATAGATTATGTATTAATTAGAGGGTTTAGCAATTATTTTGATTATGTTTTATTGAACAGATCAAAAAACTAACTGTCATCTGAATATTCTTAATTCTTTGTATTATGCGCTAATTTCCTCTTGTATATATATATGATCAAAACATTTTAATTGATTGCTTTTTTATTTTTAATATCATCTCAAGTTAAATTTAACAATCTACATCTCAAGTTAAATTTAATAATCTAATGTTTAGTATTCTTTTGTATCGGATTTCAAATTTTATAAATTTTATAAAGTTATAATAGTATATTACAAAGTTAAGATATAAATATTATGAAATATAAAAGTACTTTATCTAAATTATTTATTTATGATCCAGACTATTTTTAATGTTATCAAATGTTAATCTAATTATTTTTATTTCAATAAAATTTATTGTTTGCTTTCTTTATAAATAGAAGTGTATTTTTATTAATATAAAAAAATAATATAAAATTTTAATTTTTTTAAAATAGTGTCAAATATATGTAGATATCGATATATCCTTATTATTAATTAAAGTGTATACTCCTTATCCATAATACTAAATTCTAAAGGAAATAATGTACTCTTATTTATAATACTAAATTCTAAAGTCTCACGGTGTGCACCCGGATGTACGCAAGACTCACTCATCGATATAAACAATGACAAATTATATACATAAATAATTGATAATTCTATATACTACACTATATATAGTTAAAAAATAAAATTAATATAATTATAAAATTTATTAGATAATACATAATTATAATAGAATAAAAAATACAAATAAAATAAACTTAAAAACCACACTATGATAACATATAAAATTAAAAATACTTTGCAGTATAAATAGAAAATGATAGAATTTTTTTTATTATTATTCAAATGTGATATTAATTTTTATTAAAGAATTAACTGTATTTTATAAAAGATTCACTAAAATTTTCCTAACAAACTTTATATTTTTTATTTGTTGGGGGTATAGATATTTTTCTTAAATAAGTCTAAGTTGCATGAATTATGTGGGCGCCTTTTATAATTATGAAGAGTTGGGTTTTTGTACTTAAATGGAATTAGTTACTCCTTTATATTAAGTTGCATAAATTCTGTGAGAGGCCTTTTATAATTATGAAGAGTTAGCATTTTGTTGTACTTTAATGGAATTAGGGAATGAATTCTGTGAGGATCTTTTATAATTATGAAGAGTTGGGTTTTTGTACTTAAACGAAATTAGGGTATGAATTCGTTGGGATCTTTTATAATTATGAAGAGTTAGGCTTTCGTATTTAAATGGAATTAGGAATTTGTGGGACCTTTTATAATAAAGTTGCATGGATTCTATGGAGGGCCTTTTTATTATTACGAAGAGTTGGGTTTTTGTACTTGAATAGAATTAAGAATGAATTTTATGGGGCCTTTTATAATTATTATGAAGAGTTGGGCTTTTGTACTTAAATGGAATTAGGGAATGAATTCGTGGGGATCGTTTATAATTACGAAGAGTTGGGCTTTTGTGAAGAGTTTCTTCACAATTATTCTAGATTTGTGCTATTTGATCAAGATTTCGACTCGCTAAACCGAATCTGACCCAATCCTGGGTTGGCCTGTCTAGCCAAAACAATGAGTCGGATCGAACCAATCTTGGATCGAACCGGTCCACCCTGCGCGCTGCCAAGTCTCACCCATTGACATACTTCTTTCATTAACCAATTTTCAATAATCTCCACATGAATTAATTAATGTATACAAACTCATTTGAAAATTTCGATAAACCATTATTGCATTAAGATAGGTAGATAGATTTCGTCTTTGAACTTTCCTTGATATAAGCTATCGAATTTACTTCCTAGTAAATGCAACGTTTTGAACTCGTCAGCATTATAGTGTAAACTAAGATAATATCACCTACATAATTACAATTTTAATACAAAACGATGCTAATTGTACAATAATTTAACAATTATTTTTTAAAATATAATAAAAAAAATATTACGAAACACAAAATGTAGCATTGGAATCGTCACCGATCACATGGGTGTAACGGAAGAATAGGATTAAACAATGTAAGAATTGAAAGTTGTATGAAAAAAAGGTTGAAGAATCCTACATCTTCAACTAAGCAAGTGATACCCACGATAATATTAAAAAAACCAGAATAAACTAAACATTAATTTGAGGTGGTCCGAAACCCAAGAACCTCAGCTGAGGATGAAGACACTGAGACCGCTAAATTCTCTCTCCTGCGACTGCATGAACCGGGGCCCACACGTGTATGCATGCGGACACGCGTCGCTGCATGGCGCACACATGCGAGTTGAGCCTATCGCATTCGGTGACGTCAATGATGACATATTATTTTGCGGAAAAGGCGTCAAACTGACTCTGTTCCCCCTAAGAGTCGCATTGGCTGGCTTACTAAAAACGCACTTTCCCAAGTCGCAAAACCAAAATTGTAGAGCAAACCCGTGAGCGCAAAACATAACATAGTGTAGGATGTAAAATTTAATCGCATGTAGAGGGAGCATGGTAAAGGGGTGCGCAGAGCACTCAAAATAAAAATAAAAATAAATAAATAAAAATAATATATTTAGGATAATAATTACTCCCTTCGTCCCACAACAAGAGTGACGAAATTCTTTTACAAGGGATATATTAATATGTAATGGGGTAGTTGAGGTGGGAGAATAATATTTTAATGTATAATGGGTAGGCTTATTAGTATGATGTATGGGCCTCATGGAGATATATTAATTGTTTTGTGTGGATCACATTTACTCCCTCCGTCCCAAATTCAAGTTCACGTTTACTGTAGATACAGAGTTTAAGAAAAGTCACTTTTTGACTTACTTTTGAGGGTAGTATGGTATTTTTGGATAATAAATAAATGATAAAGTATGTTATGTGTGTTAAAAAGGTGATGACAAATTTAAAATTAAAGTATGTTAGAGGGATATTAGTTTGTTGCTTTTTCCTTTTATGGAAGTGTGAAGTTGAATTTGGGACGGACCAAAAGGGAAAGTGTGAAGTTGAAGTTGGGACGGATGGAGTATTAAAAAGGAAAATGCACCTTTTATGTTGGGACAGACGAAATTGTAAAATGCACCCCTTGTTGTGGTACGGAAGGAGTAATTTGTACTCCCTCCGTCCCGAAAAACTTTTCACGTTTACTGTTCCACGTTGTTTAAGAAAAGTTGTACTTTTTGATCAACTTTATTGACTTTGGAGGGTATTGTAGTATTTTTAGGTAATTAAAAAGTATAAAATAATGATATGTGTGTGAAAAAGGAGTGACAAATTTGAAATTAAAGTAATTTTTGAGGTTGTTGGATAAAGTGGTGTTTCCTATTTTGGAATGAAAGATTTTGTGGGACAAACAAATGAGGAAAGTGAGAAAAGTATTATGGGACGGAGGAAGTATATATTTTGTGTTGAAAATAGTGATGAAAATAGATTAGAGATAAAATTGAGTTCTATACTAATGACATAAAAAATAGATGAGATACAATTAAGTTCTATAATAATGATATAAGAAATAATGTTTATACTTTATCTCACATTAGTTTTCATCCACACCTATTACGAATATTAAAAAAAATTGATAATTTTTAAATAGGTTAATTAGGGTGGTTTTTTTTTTTTTTTTAAAATAAAGTTGTATGAAGTTAAGTTGATTATTTTGCTTTATGTGTTTTAGGGGTTGAAAACTTTTGTAGCTAAAAGGAAAAGTGTGAAAATTAAACAGTCGGAATGAATATATAATACTCTCCCCCTTCCATAATATTTTGCATTAATATTATAGGCTTGAAATTTAAGAAATACAGTAAATTTTTATAGGCCCTTGAGGATAATGTAGTATATTTAAGTAATAAATAAATGACTAATTATACTGTGCACCTAGGTGCACTCTAAGATAGAGTACACCTATTTTAAAAAACGCATATAAATATAAATAAAAAATATACAATTATGAACAAAAACGTATACAATTTAATTGTTAGTTTTTTTAATAAAAAATTGAGTATAAAAATATATGCAATTATTAAAAACATGTATATATTATTGAATAAAAAGTTATACACATATGGATGCTAATTTTTTAATAAAAAATTTAGTGTGAAAAAAGTATACAATTATTAAGAAACACATATACAAAATAGAATAATATGTATACAAAATAGAATAAAAAGTTATATACATGTGGGTACACTTTTACACCAGGTGCACCTAATATCAACCCTAAATAAATTATAAAGTGTGTTATATATCGTAGATGAAAGTGATAATTTAATATTAAAATGTATTTTGAGATTATATTGATGTAATGTTTTTTATTTTTATTTTTTGTGTGGGAAATTATTATGTAACGAATAATAAATTAAAAAAATGTGAAGTTTATCTTAACGGAGTATTGATGGTGCATACCCTAATTATTAATGCCACATGGGTGTTTCGTTAAAAACTATGTTGGAAAATTATATATATATATATATATATATATATATATATATATATATATATATATATATATATATATATATATAAATTATAGATGAGAATCATGTTTAATGTTAATAAATGTTAGTGTACAACCGGTATATGGTGCACTTATATTCTTTAAAATATATAAAATTAGGCTATTTAGGAAATTTTATACTCTTAAGAAAGAATTTCACAAATTATGGTAGATATAAAATTCTAAGAAAAGTTCATTTTTAATTTATTTCAGAGATAATTTGATTTTTTAGATAATAAATAAATTATAAAGTAAGTTAATTACGTTAGTTATAAAAGAGTGACAATTTTAAAATTAAATTGTTTTATAAGTTATTGATTGGTGTGTTATTGTCTTATTTGAGGATATAAACTTATTCATGGAATGAAAAAAATGTAAATGAAAATTTATACTACATATCATTATATACTACTTCCATCTTACATACTCTCTTCGTCTCATCCTTATAGTTAAGCGTAACTATAAGAATGGGACGGAGGGAGTATGTAAGATAGTTAAGCGTAACTATAAGGATGAGACGGAGGGAGTATGTAAGATGGAAGTAGTATATAATGATAATATTATTTTTTATAAAGAGTAACCACGTATATATATATATATAAAAGTAGTATGATGTTACTAAAGAGTAACCTTGATCAGATACAAGTGACTACATACAAATGTTTGCTTTTAATAAGATTTTCGTGAGTTACATTAATTTCTTTGTTAAAAACTTTGAATTATAGTTAAGATTTGTGGGAGATCATTTTATGGAATGATTTTCATGAAAAAGATAAAAAATGATTATTTTTTTATTTTTTATTTTATAAAAAGGTGACATTTAATTGATGAAACGTGGTGACGATACTATGAATGATTTGATAAACAATTTATAATATAAATAAAAAATGATAATACTTTTAAAAATAAGTAATAATATTTTTAATAAAAGTAATAACTAATTAAAAAATTTGAAATTATTTCATCGCGAGGGTGTCTTAAATATGCCCCTTAATATTAATTAAGAAAATTACATGCCAAAATTTTTAGTAAATAAGAGAACAAGAATGCAATGGCTGGCTTTCTAGACAAATTTTAGGAGGGTATTCTATCCGAATGAGGAACTTTTGTGATTCACAGTAATTTTGTACTGTTAAGTACAATTAATCCTTTAAAAATTAATAGTCCCTACTCCCTTCGCTTAAAAAGAGTGATACTAAATTTGAAGAGAATGTTTGGTTCATTTAAATTTATTAGTTAAACTAATAAAATTTGAAAGTGTAATAAAAAGAAATGTACATGAGAATTATCTTAATTTTTTATTAGTTTTATGAGATATTATAACTAATCTTCTCTTTAGATTGTGATTCATTGAACCCTTACTTTTAACACAACCACATACGTAAATCATTTACGGTATAAACTTGTGGTCCCCCTTCTAATCATATATATCTTATGTATTTTTAGGATATTTAAATTAAAGGAGAGCATAAGCTTTACAAAGGTTTATGATATAAATTCGATTTAGAAGAGACTATCTCTACTTTTAAATAATGGGTTTAAAAAGAAATCAATCTCGATTAAGTGTAATTAGTGTATAAACTCTATTAATTTTAATAAAATTTTAAGATTCATGAAATATTATTAACTCAAATTGAACCAAATACTCTCTCGGTCTCCTTTAAAGACTGTCTTTTTTATTTATTTTTTTTTCATTTTGGACGTCCCACTCAAAGAGTCTCCTCTTTTTTACACACATGGGACCCACACACACTCACTAATACAATTAAAATATGGGACACACACTCCCACTAGTCAAACTATCCATTACACATTAAGTAGTAATATTTCTTAATTTACGTGCAAAAAGCAAAAGACACTCTTGCTATGGAACGGAGGGAATACTCCCTAAGGGTGAATATTAAATTACGGTGAGACCATTTATGTTATCGTAATTAGTTATCACTTTTTATTAAAGACATTAGTAATATCAAATTTGTATTTATTAAATAATAAACATAAAAAATATAATCCAATATGAATTAAACTTGAGAATTATAATAAACAATTCCTATTTATCCTCTGATAGCAATTTATAGCATAAATAAAAAATATCACATTTAAAAAATAAAATGATACACATTCTCAATAAAAAGTACTATCTAATTATAAAAACATAAAATTATCTCCCCGTGAGATGATATCATACAAGTTATTATTATTATTATTATTATTGTTTGATTAAGTGTGTGAATACATCATGATTTAAATATGATTGCAAAGGCACAACTGAAAAAGAATTATTATAACTGGGCCTTTATACAACTAATGGGCCTCAGATCGTAGCTTAAATATTATACTATGTTCCTTGAGGCCCAATCTTATGATGATCCACTGAGTTCCCCCCAAAACTGCACATATGATTTCAAAGCCCTTTTTCCAACAACCACATGTGGTGCTAAATTTCATCCTCAAATGATCGGAATCGACGATAAGGTACGAGCATCCTGTAAACCATCAACAGATTCTTCATCTTTTGACTATTATTTATTTATTTTTTCGATTACTAAAGGTTCTTGTTTAGTTTTTACTTGTTCGCGTTATTGCTTATAAAACCAGGTTGAATCGGTAGTATATGTTTTCATGATGTTTATCGTTTCATTCCTGTAAATTATTCTTGCCATGTATCAATTCAGTGGTTTAGTGTGGAGTGGCATAAATTTAATTGGTAAAAAAAAAGTGTTTTGATGGATGGGAATATGTTTTGGAGTGTGAAAATTTGGTTGTATGAAATGAAAATCTTTCAATTTATTGACTTAACATTTCTAATCCAGTCAACTGTGATTTGCTGGTTCATGTTCTTTCTGTATTCATTTCAAGCAAGCAAAAGGAATTAGTAAATCTTATAACTGAATGAGTGGGTAGATACATCACTGGGCATTAAATTATTGGAACTTGTAAAAATATTTCCTTAGAAAATGGTACAGATGAAATCAAAGAAAATGCTGGGGTTGTATGTGGTGCTTTAATGGTGAAATTTGCACCATCTTTCTTTGTCTCCTCCTAAATAACTAAATAAACAGATGGATAAACAAAACAACTAGCCCGCGGAATGTGGGGGGAAACAACAATAGAATTCATAATCTGTGATCTGAAAAAGTGGTTGCCCTTTTGTTGAAGGACATTAGAGTATGCTGCAACGTTTGCTTTTAATTAGACTAGCAAAGGGGAAGATCTGCTGGAGGTAGCTCTAATGTTTGCAATTCACCGACGCCGTTTTCTACCAAGAATGCCATTGCTAAACCCCAGTTGATGTGAACATCCAAGTGACAGTGCATCAGCCAGACCCCTGTTTGCAGTTGAACTTAAGTGTTAGTGTGATAATATAACATGGATTAATTAGAAATTATGGGTGTAAGATGTATGTGGATGAGCTGTGGCATGAATGAACCTGGATTATCAGCAACAAATCTGATCACTGTCCATCCACCTACGGGAAGACTTGCTGTGTTTCGCAAAGGAGGATCAACGAGGTTAAATTTAGCTCTGTCTCTGCTTGGATTAAAGTTTCCGAAGCCTTCAGCTAGTATGTAGAAGTCATAACCGTGAAGATGAATTGGGTGGTTTTCACCGGTGAAAATAGTTGTTCCTTGCAACACCAACTGCACTGTTTCTCCATATTTTAATGTGTATACCCTAGTCCCAGGAATAGGTTGCCATAGTGACCGGCTAACATTCCCGGTATAATCAAATTTTACAGGGGGATTGGGTGGAAAATCCCTTGTAAAAACTCCAGGTATCCCTTGCTGATGTGCTTGAAGCAAGGAATAAGTGGAAGGGAGCACAAAAGATACATTGTTCATGCTTGCAGCAAATCTAGTCCCATTCGGACCCTGACAGGTGCTATTTGGAGCACCAGGGGGGCAGTTATAGAGCCCAAGTCCAACTGTGAAAAATAGATTATGGTCAATATCAGTAGGCACGGGCGCTTTTCTTGGGCTTCTGAAGCTGGTCGTGAAGGCAGTGGCAGTGGCTGTGTCATTAAATGCAGGCATCATGGGCATAACTGGCTTGATTGATACACCTTTTGCAGGGCAAGGAGCAGATTTATATTCAAGGATGGCTGTGGTTGTGGTATTATCAAATGGTGCACCTTGAGCACTAGCATAGGCTCGTGCTGCGATGTAGTATCTGGCAGGTGGCTGATCAGCTGTGATTAGGACATCAGTGGTCTGTCCTGGTCCAAGCATGAGAACTGAGGTCGTAAAGGGTTTTACATAAGAGGCATCGGCTCCAACCACTGTAAGCTTGTGGTTGGCAACTTTGAAGAAAAGTTGTTGATTGAGCGCAGAGTTGACAACTCTGAGAAGATTCGTCTCTCCAGCGTCCACCGGAACTATCAGTGTATCTGCATCATCATGGATCAAATTTGTTATTACACTGTCATATAGTCTTGTAAGACACTGGTAAGATGTTGTAATAGATTCAGGAACCAACCTTTGCTGGAGCAATTGTAAAGATCACCGGGTTGACCATTGATTGTGTAAGCATCGGAAACGTTAGGAGCACCTCCTGTTCTTGTGGCTTCTCTCACGACATCAATTGGATTTGCATCCCACCATTCACCTGATCAACATCATATCAGTTAACTCATAAACTTCACTGATTGGCTTAGGCTCATGGAAAAAGACACATTTGCTGTACATCCGAAGGCGAAGAGTCATTTCTTACCAAGAAGAAGGGCTGCTTCACGCTTCGGCTTGGGAAAGGGATACGAATCGCCTTCCTTTGGGTGAATGATCAAGGCTCCATAGACTGTGGCTCTGAGCCATGAACTGTGAGCATGCCACCAAAGAGTACCTTCCTGTCCTTGAATCGTAAACCGGTAAGTGTAGCTCCCACCGGGTCTGATAGGGCATTGGGTCACAAATTCTGGTCCATCAGCCCATCCTGTTCTCATCTGCCTGATGCCATGCCTACACAGAACATGGGTGAAATGGTAATTACACATCAACATGAAACACTTGATTATTGCATGCATGCATGCACACAAGCATACCAGTGAATGGTCACATTGTAACGAGCTCTGTTAACAACGTTGACAACTAGAGTGTCGCCGTTGTTAACTTCCAGCGTCGGCCCTGGGTACATTCCGTTCACTGTAATCGTGCTGTGAGTTTTGCACAGCCTCTTCACCGGTGTCGCTTGAACCTGTTTACACAAGAGCAGTCAACATACATGTAAACTTCCTTCCTAGCAAAAGAACACAATTGGACGTAGTAGAAAGTCTGAAAGGGTACTAATAAAGAACATACAACAAAATCATGGTACTGAATCTTTGCGTTTGTCGTTGGCATTGTGCTCGTCGCGAGAAGCAACAGGCCGAAGAAAACGAGCAACGAGCGGAAGGGATTGCCGCCACTCTCACCATGACTACCCTCCATTACACTTGGTGTACGTTCTTGGTTTAGTGTTATCTGAATTGTTGACAGTTAGTGAAATAGAACGAATGAGTGAGAGGTTGCTTGTGAGAGAATGAGGGAGAGGACTTCCTTATATACGGGAAGAATAGGAGAGAGAGAGTGGTTCTGAGGTTGGCAGATTAGGTTTAGATAGTCAGATTTGAGGGCAATACTTAGTTCAACACTAATCAAGAAGTGGTTGCACCCACTGGCTCATTAAAATTAACAAGATCTTCAATTTATGCTTCATTTACAAGTCTTGTTATTGAGGTCGGAAATTTATTACAACATCAATCTTCTCATTTACTTTATTTGTAAAAACTTTTCATTTGTTTACGTACATTGCTCATTTCTAATTTTCCTACCCATTTTACGCGCATTCTATGCCCATAGAATCAAATATAGCTCAAGTTATGATCTAGTTGTGTATTTTATATCTTAAATTTTTTTTTTTTTAAATCTCTATTTCAAGATAAATTCTCTTGTGAGGGTGTGCTTACATGACAATGTCTATGTGACGTTTAAAGTATAATTATTATTTATGCTTATTGGTTGTTGAAAAATGATTATAAAGTGTTATATACACTTCACCACAAATATATTTTAAATATCAATAAGCGTATTTTATTAATGAGTCTGACTTGTCTCAGATATATCCATCACAAGAAAGTTTCTATTTGAGAAAAATCTTGTGTTTATTATTTAATGATTACATGTTACGTAGTAAAACTATGCACATGTTTCATAGTAAATACGAAATGAGTGGTTTGTTTGTACGTTTAAAACTAATTATAGTAGTTATGAAGTTAACGAGGATTAATCTTATGTTAGTTTATCCATATGAATAAAGTGAAATACAAATCTAATATACGTAATTAGAAACTTTCACTTATGACTAAAATTTGTGTACTTGACGAATTCAATTAGATGCAAAAAAATCATTAACATATTTTCTAATTTCTACTTCTTTTAACTTTCTCCAACTAAAAAAGAGGCATTCATACACGCAAGAAAACGAAGGACCTATGTTAAAACGTCATGTGTCGATATGAAAATTAATTAATTAATATGCAAATTTTATATGTTTTATTTTTCGGTTTCCTTTGTCGATAAAATTGGACTGATCCTTTGATCCAAAATGGTCCCGAAATTATTAAGATTAAGAGAAAAGGTTCAATTGTACAAATATTGCTGGAAATTGAGTTGTAGTATATTCATTTGACAGGCGTATACAAATATATATTTATATTTATTCACCAATAGCACTTTCTTTTTTCCCTTGAAAGTTAGTTGATCAAATCTAATTATAAAGTCTTTATCTACACTCCTAAGTTAATCAAATTATATAGCAAATTAAATGAATTTTAATATATATATATATATATATATATATATATATATATATATATATATATATATATATACACACGATATGATGTATGACAAAAATTTATATTGAACTGTGCACG
The DNA here is from genome assembly GCA_023678885.1 of Pogostemon cablin. Classification (NCBI taxonomy): domain Eukaryota; kingdom Viridiplantae; phylum Streptophyta; class Magnoliopsida; order Lamiales; family Lamiaceae; genus Pogostemon; species Pogostemon cablin. The sequence goes on from CM042995.1 coordinate 22,793,412, forward strand.
AGCAATTCATATGATGAATAGATAAGATAACGACTTTAATAAAAAAATAATAGTCCATTTTGTAAAGAGTAAATCTTTATGTATTAAGAAATAATTTTGAAAAAAAGAAGGAAAAAATTTTCATGTGTGCACCATGTTTATAGTAGACTCACTCATGAGTCGCTCTGTATAGATATATGCCTTTGATCTTCATTCAATAGAAAATTATACAAACAAAGATAAAACTAAAAACAATAAGAGAATTCTTATATATATCTGTTTCACATAGAAAGTGACATTCTTTCCACGAAAATGTATTATTGTGTAAATGGACAAGGATGAACATTCCATGGAAATGTTTTGCATTAATTACTTCATCGTAATTTCAAGAGTAGGTTGATCGTCACTTTTTTTAATCACTTTTTTATGAAAATATATTTATTATTATCCATATCATAGCATTTCAAAATATGTTTGATCACATATTCTATACTCTCATGTATTTGGTACGAAATATTACTATTAAGAACGCCGAGTGTTACTTCTTATAATAGTGTTATTTTCCTCAAAATTTATTTAATGACTATCTATATATATTATTGCAATTAATTAATTAATTAGTTGTATCGTATGAGATGCATGAGGTGTATGTGTATTCTTTGTACTATCTAATCGTTTTTCAAATGAGATTTTAATAGACTAAAATTGCAGATGGAGTATATGAATGATAGCAAGAAATAAAAAAGAGGAAGTCGTTAATATATTCTTGATTAGGTGACCACATTTTAATTATGACTACATATTCTAGAATGGGTCCATTTTACATCCACAGGTACCGTTCTGTTAAATTAAAAGAAGCCCATAACGACAAGTTAAACTTAAATTAGGTAGCCAATCCTATGAGCAAACAATGTCAACCTTTTAATCATCCTCTATTTATTAATTAATTAATTTGTTTATTTTGTTTCCTCTTCACACTTAATTAATTTGACCAATCATTTGACTTGGATCCTGTTTCCCATAATGAAATAGACAAACTTCTTTCATGCATTTCAACCATGTCATAAGTAGGAGGGCAAAATTCTTTTAAATGTAAGAAATCAACTTTAATATTATCGTTTCAAAGAGAGATGGTTTTCTCCTTATAAATTCCATTTAAAAAGTAAAAATAAAAATCACGGTTAGTATATAATTTAATAAAATTTCCTAAATCTCTTTTGAAGATTGGATTCAAAGAGATATAATATTGATCATCTACATTAAATTAAATATAATGAAGAAGGTAGAGCCGCTAATTCCATACAACTAAATTTGGCAATGAGTTTTTTAAAAGGGCCATTTTCATGTGATATCATTTATGTGGAGATTTTTTTATTTTTTTTATTGGGCAAACTTAGTTGTTAGTATAGTTAGTTCACCAAGCACCCATACACCTCCTATCTCCAAGTCTTCTTATTATTCCTCACCTATTCATTCCCAAAAGGAATCGAACCTTAGTGAGGAGTCTAGTGACCAAGTATGTGGAGATTGATTTATTTTTTACGATGAGATATTTTCATTACTCACAGGAATTGTTTAACAAAATAGTTTAATTAAAAGTATGTCACTTCTCATCAAATCAACCCGGGTCTCTTCTTACTCTAAGCCTTGTGGTCCCCCTTCTAATCCTATATATCATATGTATTGATAGGGGATATAAAGAAGGACCGCAAGGTTTACATCGTAAACCTGATTCACAAGAGAACAACTCATAGTAAATAGCTGCTCAAGATTCATTTGTTTGATGACCAACTAACTGTTACAGAATAATATATTCTTGGCACTAATTATGCATTTACCTTATATAGAATATATCACGCTCATCACACACCTTCTTTTAGGCTGTTAGAAATATTTAATTTCTTAATTAATTGTATATACATGTAAAGTCCTATATATTGTAATCTCAATGGAATGAGCAGTAAGCAATTCATTTCACTTATCTGCTATTTTATATGGTATTAGTAACAGGTTTTTAAAAACCTTTCCTCTCCCTCCATGGAAGCCACCACCATAACCCCCACAAACCTTTCCTCCCTATCCATATAAGCCACCACCACAACCCCCGCATCCAACCCCTCTCTTCCTCTCATAAATATGCCTTACCAAAACATTATCAAATTGATATCCACCAACTATATTGGTTGAAAACTTCAGATCGAAGCCATTCTCATTGGCTATGATCTATACAAATACATTGACGGCTCCTACCCCTGCCCACCACCCACTATCAAAACTGGAACAACAGAAACCACGAATCCGAAAATTCTTCCATGGATCCGACAAGATAAATTGCTATTTGGTGCTCTTGTTGGCTATATCTCCTCTCCTCTAGTTCCACTTGTTCAGCAAGCCACCACCTCTCGTGAGGCTTGGAACATCCTTGCCAACACTTATACTCGCCCAACTCGTGGCCAAATAAAATAGATCAAAGATCAACTCAAACGAGCCTCAAAGGGCTCTCAATCAACATCTGCCTACATGCAGTTCGTCAAATGCAAATCTGATGAACTTGCTGACCTTGGCAAACCACTTGATCATGAAGATTTAATTGAGAAAATCCTAGATGGGCTGGATGAAGACTATCGTCATATCATAGAAACCGTTGAAGGTCGTGAAGTACCCATCTCGTTTGATGAACTCCACGAGAAGCTGATCAATCGTGAGTTGGTTATTAACCAATCTCAGCCGCAGTCTTTTTCCTTTCCTGCCACAGCAAATGCCACCTTCACTCGCAACAACGGACAACAATATCGTTCATCATCATCTCATCCCTCAAACAATTGCCAGCAACGCCCATATTTTGGCAAGTGCCAAGGGTGTCATGTCCAAGGCCATAGTGTTGGACAATGTCCCGATTACCAATTGGTACCTGTCACCAAGCCTCTCATGCCTCGACATCAGGCTACTGCATCCAATCATGTGCTACCATCTTCATGGCAACCTCGAGCACACATGACCACTGCCTCCAGTTCAGACGCTTCATCTTGGCTATTGGATAGTGGTGCCTCGCATCATGTGACTGCAGATCTTAACAATCTCTCCCTCCATGCTCCTTATGATAGTCCTAACGACATCGTCATTGGTGACAGTACTGGGTTACACATAATACACTATGGTTCCACTACATTAGAAACACCTTCCCAAAAATTTTAATTAAATAATATTCTGTGTGTGCCTAGCATGAAAAGAAATTTAATTTCTATTTCTCAGTTTTGCAAATCCAATAACTCTTCTGTTGAATTCTCACCATTTTTCTTTCGTGTAAAGGATCTATTGACAGGGAAAACTCGATTGGAAGGCAAAAATAAAAATGGTGTGTATGAATGGCCTATCTCTTCATTATCACCCACTAAATCAACCTTCTACGGTGTCAAAGCATCTCCGAATAATTGGCATCATCGTCTTGGTCACCCTTCCCACTCCATCCTTCGCCATGTTATCTCAAAATTTGACCTTACATTGTCTAATTCTGTTTCAAATAAAAGCTATTGTAATGATTGCCTTTGCAATAAGAGTCATAAACTTTTTTTTCACAGTCAACCATTGTCTCTCATTCCCCACTTCAAGTCATCTTTTCTGATGTATGGGCCTCCCCTACTGTCTCTACTAATCACTTTAAATACTACGTCATCTTTGTTGATCACTTTACACATTACACTTGGCTATATCCTCTTAAACGCAAATACGATGTTGCCACTATTTTTTCTCGTTTCAAAAATCTTGTTGAAAACTTTTCAATAAGAAAATCGTCACTCTATACTCAGACAACGGGGAGGAATACACTGACATTACATCTTTTCTCTCTTCCCATGACATCTCACACCTAGGGGTGGATGAAATTACCAAAAAATCGATATACTACAGTTATCGTACCGCAAAATAACGCACATATCGAAAATTTCAACATACCGAAAATTTCGGTACGGTATGATACCGTACCGATTTTTTCGGTTCGGTATCGATAAGAGAATTTTTAAAATTCGATATTACGGTATATACCGAAATATCAAAAAATATCGATATTTCGGTATATACCGTATATATCGGTATGCCGAAATTTTAATTAAATTAATATTAATATTAATTATAAACAATTATATATAAATTAAATAATTATAAAATGAATACGTATTTTAAGGGTGAGCTGCTGAGCAGCTTGTGAACCCTAGGCCTAGCAGTAGCAGCCGCAGATTCGTTCACCCTAATTCCTTCTCCCCTTATTCCGATCGATGACCTAGCAAGACTAAGAGATCAATCGCCTCCTTTCTCCGGCCTCGACGTTCTCTCCGACCTCGACGTCCTCTCTACTCTCGATCGGGTATGTCCTCTTTCCTTGATGTCTATTTTTATATATACATATATGCATACATAGTGTAGTAATAGGATTTTTCCTGGTGCATAACGATATCGAACAATCTGAAAAATTCACGCATTGCCCAAGAGAACTAGGGAGAGTTTTTAGTATGTTGTTCGAACAATCTAACCTGAAGCCAGCAGCACAAGTCAAAACCACCCCCAGTGCAAGCAGGAAAATTCACATAAGATCTTTATTATATAAATGTTTTTGTACTTTTACCTTGGATGTGGAAGAAATGCTACAGAAAATAATGATGGATGTACAAAACTAAAGGAACTTTTGGCACTCACGGCTTTCTTAAAATAGGAAGTGATTTGAAGGCCTATTGGGAGGATAATTATTTCCTCTAACAGTCTCTAATACATATGTTTCCTCTGCTTTTGTCTTTTAGTCTAGCAATTTGTTTCCTCATCAAAATTCAGGAAGCTAAAGCTAAATAGAGCTTTAACAATCAAGAAATGATAAAACATTAAGATCACATACTTCACTTGAGAAATTGCAGATCCAATCTCTTCAGGGATGTCTAGTATCAAATTAAATGACACGTCTAATGATTTGAGCACGTAAAGCTTGCACATTGAGATTAAATTCAATTAAAAACTTTATTCATACTTTATTCACACTGAAATTGCAAGCTTTATTCATAATTATTTTAGCGAAAAAAGATGTTCTTCTTCCTTGTGGTAATTAAATAGATTTTATCATATAGATGCACTCCCATTGTGGAGTATTATTTTTTATTTAGACATCATTGACTATTAAATATATATAGTGGTAAATATAACTTCTTCTTTTTTTTTGCAACATATGCGCCAATCTAATTGATATTTACTTCTTCTCTTTTTTTTTTTCTGTTTCATTCTCTCTATTAATGTTCCAAGACTATATATTATTAACTATATATTTAATTATTTGCACTTATATTAATATTAATATTCTTTTAACTTCATTTTTTATGTACTATTTTTTCAGAATGGAATCTGAATCCTGTCATTCACTTCCAAATCCATCTGAAACTCCGAATACACCGGAGTCTGAAACACATGAAATATCTACAAGTCGAAAAAGAACAAGAGCAGCTTCAACAAAGCCTCCCAAAATTCCCAAACAGTCAAGAAGTCCGTATTGGGGGCATTGTCAGAGAGGAACAAGAAAGTTGAGTGATGGGAGTTTGGAGCAAATTGGAATATGCAATTATTGTAAATCTAAGATCCCAGTTACTTATGGGAGTACTAGTGGGTTAAAAAACCACTTAGTAAGGAGGTGTAAGTCAAGTCCATTATATGAGGAGAGTTTGAGTGAGAAAACCCAACCGATATTGACTAGCGAGAGTATGGGTCAAGGAAGTACTTTAGTTTCTCATATGTTTAATCAGAAGCGTAGTGAATTGAAGCTAGCTGAGTGGGTGATTGTCGATGAGATGTCATTTAGGGTTGTTGAAGGAAAAGGGTTTGTGAGCATCGTACGTGAGTTACAGTCTCGATTCAGAATCTCAGGTAGAAAGAAAATTGCAGGTATGGTTTATGACTTATTCCTTGATGAGAAAGCTAAGATAAAAAGTGTGATTAGTGGTCAAAGGGTGAGCATCACAACTGATACTTGGACATCCATCCAAAATATAAATTACATGGTCATAACTGCTCATTTTTTGGATAGTGATTGGAACTTGCATAAACGAATTATCAATTTCACAAAAATAACTAGTCATGTTGGGGAAGAAATTGAGAAATTGATTGAGCTTTGTTTGTTAGAATGGGGGATTGAAAAAGTGCTTTCGATAGTAGTAGACAATGCTTCTTCTAATGAAACTACTATTGATTACTTGAAGAAAAGAATGAAAAGTAAAAAAATATTATTTCTTGATGGAAAATATTTGCATTTAAGGTGTGCATGTCACATACTTAACTTAATTGTTAAGGATGGTTTGAAGGAGTTAGATGCAACCATTAAATCCATAAGAAATGCTGTAGTTTTCATTCATTCATCCCCTTCAAGATTGAATAAGTTTAGAGATTTTGCTGCTTTAGAGAGCTTTCCTAGTGGATCTACAATTCCTATGGATGTCAAAACTAGGTGGAACTCAACTTATAAAATGCTTGTTGTTGCATTGAAGTACAAGAGGGTTTTTGATAGAATGGGTGAAGAGTGGATGTCTTACATGAATTATTTTAGTGACAAAAATGAAAAGGATAAGGAAATGATAGGGCCTCCAACTGAAGATGATTGGGAATATGCAAAAGCTTTTGTACACTTCTTGAAGAGGTTTTATGATTCCACTTTGGATCTAAGTTCATCAAAAACTCCCACATCTCAAATGATTTATCAATCAATGATTGCAATACAAATTGAGATTGAGAAAAAAAGTAATGATGAATCTGATAAAGTTCTTCAAAAGGTTGCCAATAAAATGAAATCGAAATTTGACAAGTATTGGGGAAATTGGAATGATTTGAATCCTTTGATTTTCATTGCAAATGTGTTGGACCCTAGGAATAAGCTTCAGATGGTTAAAGCCACCTATGATAAATTAGGAGGTACTTCCACCGGTGATGAAGAGTTCTTTGAAAAGGTGAAGAAAAGTTTGGTGACTTTATGGGCGGAGTACAAAAAAATGAGTGATACATTGAATGTTGAGGGGCAAAATGTGCAAATGGAGTGTGATGGTGGAATTGCTAGTAGTGGAGGTGGTTGTGATGATGATATCTACGCTGAGGTGTATGGATTTGTTGATGCACAAAATGAAAAGGAACAACTTCAAGAGATATCTAATGAAGTGGAAAAGTTCTTTGCAGATGAGCTTGAGAAACGATCTAATCCATCTTTCAATCTTTTGGAGTGGTGGAAGGCAAGTGGATCTAGGTATCCAGTCCTTACACTTATTGCAAAAGATATCTTTACAATTCCAAGTTCAACGGTTGCAAGTGAATCTGCTTTTAGCTTGGGTAAAAGGATCGTAGATCCTTTTAGGAGTAGTTTGAGTCCTAAGATGGTGGAAGCATTGGTTTGCACCAATGATTGGCTAAGAGCAGAGGGAATAAACTTTTATAAGGATCCAACTGATGATGACATGGATTTATACAAGGAAATTGAAGAAATTGAAAGAGGTATTATTCTATATTTATTTTTATCAAACATAAAGCATATCTACACATCATAATATTTATTTATTTATTTTACAGGGTTGAATGTCAATCGAGAATCTTCTATAGCTACCACCACAATTTCGACTTGAAGAGTAAGTAACATCAATAAAGTTTGAATTGCAACCTTAAATACAAATCTAGATTGTGTATGTATTAAATTTTGTTGTGATTTTGATGACCAAGTAATTATGAAACTACTACTATTAATTCATTATGCAGGATGAGTTTGAGACTTTGAGTTGTCAACTCTGTTTGCTGCTGATTTCACTTATTACATGAAGTTCTTGACCAGATTGTACTGGAGAGTTGGGTTCTTGACCAAATTTTAATATCTATTTGTTGTTGCTTAATGTGTTATTGGAAATGACATGAATCCAAGAAGAAGTATATTGTGTTGAATTTGGTTGTCGTTGTCTTTTGCTAAACAAATTACTCATCTTTAATTGGTTAATTGTATTACTCTTTTTAATTTGAACTTGGTTGTTATTGTATTTTTGTTCAAGTTTGGATATTGTGTTGTTTGAATTGTATTGCTTTTTTAGGTGTTTGTTGGATACTTACATTATTAAAACTATGATAATTTAATAGCAGCAGATTTTTTTATTCTGAAGCAATTTTTTCGGTATCTATTTGGTATGTTTGGTATTTTTGTAATAAACAGGTGGTATTTCGGTAAACTTCGGTATTGCCAATTAGCATACTGAAATTTTGGTATACCGAGTTTCGGTATACCGAAATTTTCGGTACGGTATCGGTATATATTTTTTTATACCGAAAATTTCGATACGGTATGCGGTATGCATGAAATTTTTCGGTATACCGTACCGTCCACCCATACTCACACCATACCTCACCCCCACATACACCAGAACATAATGGCTTCTCAGAGTGACGTCATCATCATATTGTAGAAACTGGTCTATCCCTTCTATCACGTTCTTCATTACCATTAAATTTCTGAAAATATGTATTCCTTACTGCTGTGTACTTCATAAATCGCCTACCTACTCCCACACTCCTCATGATCTCCCTTTACCACAAACTCTTCAACACTGTACCAAATTACCTAAAATTGCGTGCCTTTGGTTGTCTTTGCTATCCTTGGCTTTGTCCTTACTCTCCTCACAAACTTGCAAGTCGATCCATTCCTTGTATTTTTCTCGGATATTCTTCTACTCAAAGTGCGTACTTATGTTTTGAACCCAATTCCCAAAAAATATACTCCTCCCGACATGTTAGATTTGTTGAGTCAGAATTTCCCATGTCTTCTTACAAGCCAGACCTACCTAGACCGAATGAGGTAACCTATACTACCTGGTTACCACAAGAGATTCTCCTAGAGGCATCATATACTTCATTTTCTGGTCGTTCCGAGAATCACCCACCAGTTGATCGTGTCACTGAGGAATCACCCATGGGCACAGACTCATCATCTCCTTCACTGGATCATTCGACCAATAATGATTCTTCAAATATCATGAACTCTCACGTACCATCACCATCACCAGAAAACCACCCAACATTAGCCACCAATACCTCCCGTGACTCACCAATCATCACCCGAGCCAGAAACAACATTTATAAACCACTTACAAAACTCAGTCTCTCAGCTCAACTTTCTGATGATATAGAATTCACATGTGTAACCCAAGTCGTCAAAGATATTAGATGGAGAAAAGCCATGTCCGCTGAGTTTGACGCCTTGGTGAAAAATGAAACTTGGGAATTGGTACCCCCAGAAGGGATATCAAATGTTGTAGGCTGCAAATGGATTTTTAGAATTAAACGTTTACCTGATGGCTCTGTTGACAGGTACAAAGCTCGCTTAGTTGCGAAAGATTTTCATCAACGACCTGGCATCGATTACCATGAAACATTTAGTCCTGTTGTGAAATTCACTACCATTCGTCTTATTCTTTCCATTGCAATCAGTCATGGATGGGACATTCGACAATTGGATGTTAATAATGCCTTTCTCCAAGGCACTCTTCCTACAGCAGTGTTCATGACCTAGCCTCAAGATTTTGTTGATGTTGATCATCCACACCATGTGTGTCACCTACGCAAAGCTATCTACGATCTCAAGCAGGCACCGAGAGCTTGGTACAATGAGTTTCGCAAATTTATCCTTATATCTGGCTTCACAAACTCAGTGGCTGACACATCGCTCTTCTTCTACAACAGTAAGGGAGTAAAACTTTTCTTACTTGTTTATGTCGATGATATAATTATAACAGGCAACTACTGCAACAAGACCCAGGAATTCATCTCCACTCTTGCTCAGCGCTTCTCATTAAAGGATCTTGGACCACTTCACTATTTTCTTGGTGTTGAAGTAGTGAAACACTCTCAAGGACTCCTTCTCTCCCAGCAACATTATATAGCAGACTTACTCTCAAGGATAAAAATGCTTGATGCTAGGCCAGTTGCAACTCCAATGGCTACCACTCCTGTTCCCACTCTCCAATCCGGCACGGCACTTTCTGATCCAACAGAGTTTCGAGCAGTCGTGGGCAGCCTTCAATATCTCTCTTTGACCCGGCCTGATATAGCTTATGTGGTTAACAAGCTTTCACAATATATGCATCGCCCAACCGTTGATCATTGGAATGCAACCAAGTGCCTTCTACGCTATCTCTGTGGCACAATTGATCATGGAATTCTCCTCCATCGCCAGTCACCTCTTACGCTTCATGCCTTCTCCGATGCTGATTGGGGTAGGAACAAAGATGACTTCACATCTACATGAGCCACTACAACAAAAATGATCTATTACCACACCCTTTTCATGACACTTTAAAATAGATATGGTAATATGTATTTTATTGATACACTTAAATGTAATACAATTAATACTATACCCTTTTTAACACACTATTAAATTAATGTCTTTATATGTGCTTTTTAGATACATTTGATTATAAGTGAGTTAATGCATACTCTATTACCACACCCTTTTTAACACACTATTTAATTTAATGTCTTTATAAAAGTTTTTTAGATACGCTTGTTCATACGTGAGTTTAAATACCCTATTACCACACTTATTTATTAATAAATATAATTCACAAAAATAAAATAAAAATCTAATTTTTCTAATAGTTAAAGAAATAATAATATGCGTGAGTCTATTACCACGCTTATTTCTTAATAAATATAACTTACAAAATAAAAGATTTTTTTTCTAATTTTTCTAATTGTTAAGAAATAATAATATAAAAAGAAAATTAATTTTTAAATAAAATTATTTTATTAAAAGGATTTCTTTTTAGAAATAATTATATACTTAGTTTATATTTTTTAATAGAAAATTTTTAATTCATATTAAAAGTTAGTTAAGAATTTTAAACCTTTATTTATGATATTTAGAATGTATAAAATTAATTGTATATAATTTAATATTTTATTAAAAGTATTTAACTATTAAAAATAATTATATACTTAGTTTATATTATTTAATTGAAATTTTTTAATTCATATTAAAATTTAATTAAGAATTTTAAACTTTTATTTATGATATTGTGAATGTATAAAATTTATTGTATATAATTTAAATATTAAGCTAGGACACTTAAAAACTTTAAGAAATGTTAAAACCACACTAAGTATAAGATATGCACAACAGATTTTGTGCCTCTCAAATAATCATTTTTGTGTCGCTAAGGCTAATGGTACAGGAATGGCGCCACTTTGCTGTGTGAGGCCTTCATACAATCATGAGATTTTTTTTTTTTTAATAATTATCAATTCTTTTTAAAGACATTTCATTTTTCTTAATTAGTTAATATTTTTCATTAAAGATGCTCACTTTTCATATTAATATTTGACCGTTATTAGCAGTGGAGGACGCAGGATTTATGTTCAGGGGGTTCGAAATATACTTCATTCGTCTCACAACATAGTTCATTTTGCGATTTTATAGTGTTTTAGGCTCACAACACAGTTCATTTTTGGGGTTTTATAGTGTTTTAGGGAAATTATTTTATTTATTATTTTTATTGATTTTTTTAGGGTATTTTTACGTTAAAAAATAATCTTAATATGTAAATTATATTATGTGTTTTGTGTGAGTGATAATTTTAAAATTAAAATTTTCTGAGATTATTGGATAAAGACGTAATTTTTCTTTTAAGAGAGTGAAAATAATGTTATAAAACAAAAGAATGAAGAAAATATAAAAGAATTATGTTATACATATAGTAAATTATTACTATATTACTTATTATAATAATAAAATTTACATATTTTTTTTATATAAAGAAAGATATAATATCAATTACTAAAGAGAAAAATAAAATAAGAATTAAAATTAAAATTATATATAAAAATAGAAATAATTAATTATAATTATAATATAGTATAATTTAAATTATTTTGGATATAAAAGAGGAAAGAAAATATAAAAAATAAATAAATACTAATAAATTGAAAACAAGAAGGCAAGGAGTAGAATCGAACCATTGACCTCAAGCACACTAAATGATGACCTCCACCACTTGACCACTTCAATATTTTATAATAAATACTACATATATACTAAATATTTAAAAAACTTCAGGGGCCCAGTGCCCCCTGAGCCCGTGTGCGTCCGCCACTGGTTATTAGTTTTTATCTGTATGTTATATATGTATCACATTTGATTGTAAATTTTATTTATGATTTTTTATGTTCACAAAAGTCTACAAGGCAGGTTTGTATTTAAGTGTAATTAAGACACAAAATGTGTATCCTCTAATAATATATAAATCCTTAAAAGAATTTAAATATGATCATAATGGTGTGGCAAAGATTTGTGTGAGATCGTCTCATATAAACTTTTACGTGAGATGGATAAAAAATGATAATATTATTATTACTTTCACTATAAAATATTATCATTTTTTATTTATACTATACTCCTTGATATCCGGTGCACCCGGGTGCAAGGGTGCACTCATATGTGTATAACTTTTTATTCTATATTGTATACATATTTCTTAATAATTGTATACTTTTCCACACTCATTAAAAAACTAGCATCCATATGGGTATAACTTTTTATTCAATAGTGTATACATATTTTTTAATAATTGTATATTTTTTTACACTCAATTTTTTATTAAAAAAAACTAACAAAAAATTCACTAACAAAATATATACATTTTTTTACATAATTAAATACTATATTTTTGTTCATAATTGTATACGTTTCTAAAAGTGGGTGCACCGTATTCTGGGGTGTATCCAGGTGCACAGTAGTATTAGCCTACTATAAATTGTTCATGAAATAATTTACTATACCATTATCACTTTTTATCGATTGAATCAGGGACGGATTCACTAGAGGACATGGGGTACATCTATACCCCAAATCAAAAATTAAGTACTCCCTCCATCACGAAAAATTTTTCACCTTTACTGTTTCACGTTGTTTAAGAAAAATTACACTTTTTGACCAACTTTATTGACTTTGGAGGATATTATAGTATTTTTAGGTAATAAAAAAATATAAAGTAATGATATGTGTGTGAAAAAGGAGTGACAAATTTGAAATTAAAGTAACTTTTGAGGTTGTTGGATAAAGTGGTGTTTTCTTTTTTGGAGGGTGAAAGATTTTGTGGGACAAACAAATGAGTAAAGTGAGAAAAGTATTATGGGACGGAGGGAGTAATATATATATAGGACATAGGTAACATAAATCATACATAGCACATTGGTTTATGCTACTTAATTTAAGTGAGGCTTGCGTGCGCCCGGACGCACACCGTGTGCCTTTAGAATTTAGTATTACGGATAAAAGTACATTATATTGTTCTAAAGGGTATACACTTTAATTAATAAGGGTACACCATTTTATTCTAAAGGGTATACGCTTTTCATTAATATTTTTTATTTTTCTTCAGAAAATAAAGGGTACACATTTTATACTAAAGGATATACTCCTACAATTTAACACAAAATTTTAAAGGCACACGGAGTGTTCTTCCGTGCGCCCACACTTTTCATTAATATTTTTTTATTTTTCTTCAGAAAATAAAGGGTATATATCTTTATACTAAAGGGTATACAATTTGGCACAAAATTATAAAGGCACACGAAATGTACTCCCTTACGCTCGCGCGCGCACAAGCTTTTGCATGTAATTTTGCACGTGAGGTCGGGCCGGGAGATTCAAACCCCACAACTCCTACTTCAACCTTTTCTTTTTCTGTATTTATATTTCTTTCAGTTTTTTTCTTTTTTTTTTCTGTAATTATATGTCTTTTAATTTTTTTTTCTTCTTTTTATTAATGTATTTATATTTTTTTCATTTTTTTCTTTTTCTGTAATTATATTTCTTTTAAATTTTTTTCTTCTTTTTATTAAATTATTCAATAATATTATGATACACTTCTTCTTTCAATTTTTATTTTTATATTTAAACTTTGAGTAATGTCTCTTTGTTGCTTGACTTTTATTCACATATTCATTTTTACTTCAAAATATTAATTTTAATTTTTAATTTTTTGTTTTTTAAATTTAAACTTTGAGTACTTGTTTCTTCATTGCTTTACTTTATATACATTATTCTGTACTCCAAATATTAATTGCAACACAAATATACATTCAATTTATTTTTATTTTCTAAATTTATGCTATAAATTCATGATAATAATGTACTTTTTTACAAATAAAAATTATCAACAGTAATAGTAATTTTTCTTTTTAGTTTTGTTTTATTTACCGTTTAATTTTAAATATAAAATATATTTTTGTAATTTCATGTCATACTCCCAGAAAAATATTTCTGGATCCGTCCCTAAATTGAATATCTTTTTTTATTAATAATATTATTACTTTTTATCCGTCTTATATAAAGTATTACGTGAGATTGTGTCACATAAGACTTTTTCTTCTAACTAATTATTAAATGCATCACTTGTAGTATTTTTGTGTTAAATTAAATATTGTTATTTTATGGTAACGCTCTTTCCAAACTCTTGATATCGCTTTGAATGAAAGAAATAAATATTGTGTAGAAAATGGATTAGATGGTTGAACAAGAAAATAAGAATAATGCAAAATATGTACGTGGAATTTGGTAAGTTTGTTGATGACTTTGCATGAAAAATGAGTTGACTTAAGATTAGAATGCATCAAAATCAAGTCGTTAAAGAAAAAAAGGTAGAAATGAAAGGAGAACGAAAATTGACATGGAACCACTAAAATCAATTAATGTAACAATTAATTAATTAATAGTACTCCGTAAATTAATTAATTTCCACTTCAACAATACTTCACTTTTCACATTCACCACTCGATCGATATACCGCCAATAACTATATTAAACGTATTCTGTAACCCACATGCACCCCACACAAGAAGAGTTAGAAAACTAACTCTTTAACTCCCTATCTCTCCTATCCACACATCATATGTGAAATTAATAAATAATATTATATATTATTTACATCTCCCACTCACATATGAAGTCAAAAGTCGCCTGACTCAATTTCTTCATGAATCATATTCTCGCACACATTAATACATCGTGTGACCCACGAGATATGAGTTTTAATTGCTATACACTTGTTAGAGATATATAACAACTTAACCAGTTTATCAATGAAACTCAACAAGCTCGCTATACCCCAGAACTCTTGAACATTTAATATAAGTTGACATATCTCTTTTCAATCCCTGAATTTGTCAGAGCATATTCAACCTTTTTGCAAAAACTATGTATTCATAATCAAGACCCTACTTGATTGACTAGTGAATGAATCACAATAGTATATGTTAAATTAAGATGTTCTTCCCATCTCACTAAATATCTACAGTCTTCCACTATAGCTGCTTTCCTAGATATGTACTGCATCGCCATTATTAACCATAGCTCTTTTGGTAACATGCTAAAGTAGCAACACCAAAGTGAAGACTTAGAATATAGTAGAAAGTCATAAGGGTAACCAATAGATAAGGACTCATACTTTTAAGAAACTAGGAATAATTCTCTCAATCCTATTGGGGTCAACTTAGCACATGTCGTTTTCCTAAAACACATGTCACAATGTCTTTAACTTCCTTCCAAGAAAGCGTATGTCGTATTTCATCTAATTTAGACATCGTGTAAATCAAAATTCAAGTGTGTTTCATGCACTTAACCCGGATATCCTCCCTCCAATGTATAGGATCTTCGTCGATTTAGCTTTACAACAAGTTGGATTAGATTCATGGAGAAATTTATCCCGATTACATTAGCTATCGTAATCTCATCTTTGCGCTCCCACTGAGCCAGAGGCGATTGCCGTATGAGAGAGGCAATCATAACTTGCCGACATACTATTATAACTAATAAAACATACATAAATAGTTAAGCTATTAACCATTTCATTAACATACATTAACATATTTAATACATTGTTTTAAATCCTTCGCAAACTCAATTCCTTTAAATGTCCTATGTATACATCTTTAGGAATTGGTTTTTGGTAGAAGGATATGCTAACATCAAACGAGTAGAAATGTAACTAAAAATCACTTTCTTCTTGTCTACAATATCTCTAATAAAGTTGAACTTCATGTCAATGTGTTTGGTCTATCCATGATATTTGAGGTCTTTTGTGTAAGCAATAACTGCCTGATTATCACAATTAATTAAAACAGCTCCCACTGGAGTGTTTGAGACCTCCAAATATTTCATGAATCTTTTCAACCAAATAGCCTTTTGAACTGCAAACGCACATGCCACAAACTCGGCTTCCATTAGTGGACAGTGCTATTCAAGTCTGTTTCTTGCTACATTATGAGATTGCTCCATTGTTGAGCAAGAACACATAACTAGGGCTGGACGAAAATACCGAAAAATCGGTATACCGCAGTTATCGTACCGCAAAATAACGAACCTACCGAAATTTTCAACATACCGAAAAATTCGGTACGGTATGATACCGTACCGAATTTTTCGGTACGGTAACGGTAAGCTAGTTTTAATAAATCGGTATTTCGGTATATACCGAAATACCGATAATTATAAATAATTATATACAAGCCCAACAGATTCTCTCCTCTCAACCCTCACTCTACAGGCCTTTTATCCAAGGCCCAAGCCCATATAAATAATTATATACAAATTAATTAGAACTTCTGATTTTAAGCCTAACAAAACAAAAAAGCTAAATCATTAAATATGCTGACGTGGCTACTCAGTGCACATGTATTGAATTAGAAACTTAGATAGTTAGATTGCAACCAAACCCTAGCCTCCAGCAATCACCGATGCCCGACCCCAACTCTCACTTTTTTATTTTTTCTTTAATTTTGAATCTCCATTCTGCTGACTGTTGTACGCTTCCGTCCATTGACCTCCGCCCACCGACATGCCGTCTCTCAGGCGCTAGCTCCTCTTGTGACTGCCGATTCCAACTCCTCCCACCGATCTCCGCCGTCTCTCAGTCGCTAGCCATTATTGGCCCTCCACGTTATCGCGATCTGTGAAGTCTCAAGCCTTTACTCGCTCGCCTCCTATTTACTGGAAAGACATTTTTTATTTTTCTAAAAATTATTTTATTGATGATATTGTGCTCTGATATAGTTAGATGATAGGGTGTTTGAGTATTGGGTTTGTTGTTTGAATTTTGTTCTTTTTTGAGGTGTTTTGGGTAAATCCTAATAAATTAGCAGCTGTATATACCTGGTTAGCTGATTGGTGTTTGAGTATT
This sequence comes from Pogostemon cablin, assembly GCA_023678885.1. Lineage (NCBI taxonomy): Eukaryota > Viridiplantae > Streptophyta > Magnoliopsida > Lamiales > Lamiaceae > Pogostemon > Pogostemon cablin. The sequence continues at coordinate 22,810,613 of CM042995.1, forward strand.
GATGATTTGTTGAACTATTGGGTTTGTTGTTTGAATTTTGTTCCTTTTGAGGTGTTTTGGACAAATCCTAATAAATTAGCTGCTGTATTTTTCCTATATTCGGTATGAACTATATCTATTGGTATAGTACTTCGGTATACGGTAAATGACGGTATGAATTATTAGCATACCGAAATTTCGGTATACCGAAATTTCGGTATACCGAAAATTTCGGTACGGTACCGGTATGTGTTTTTTAATACCGAAAAATTCGGTACGGTATACGGTATACTTAAAAAATTTCGGTATACCGTACCGTCCACCCCTACACATAACCGGGAGTTGATTTACGTTTATCTAAATCACCACTCTAGTCAGCGTCTGTATACTCATTTAGTGTACTGTTATTCTCTTGATAACAGAGAGAATAATCTGCAGTCAATCACATTGGCACATGGTACTCTGGCCATTTCATTCTTTTAATCTTGAGCCTTGGGACACATCTACTGACTCAATGATTTGCCTTTCACAATGGGAGTATCTATAGGTTTGTATGTGTCCATCTTGAACCGTTCAAAAGTTTCTTGATGTAAGTCTCTTGAGACAAACCCAATAATTTCTTTGAACGATCCCTATGGATCTACACACCAAGTATGTACTCTGCTTCACCTATGCTTTTCATTTCGAAATTCGAAGATAACCATCCTTTTATGGTTTTAAGATACTCTTTGCTATTTTCAGCTAGTAGTATGTCATCCACATACAATGATAGAATCACAAAATAACCATTGGACTGTTTAACGTAAATACAGTTGTCTTCGTTTATCATAACGAAGTTATATGAGATGATCGTAATATGGAACCTCAAATACCACTGTCTAGAGGATTGTTTAAGCCCGTAGATCGACTTCTTCAATCTACAAACTTTATCCTCTTGACCTCGAAGAATAAATCCTACAGACTGTTGCATGTAGATTTCTTCTTCTAATTCTCCATTGAGAAATGTGGTCTTAACATCCATTTGGTGTAACTCTAAATCCATACTAGCCACTATAGCCAACATTAGACGAATCGAGACAAACCTCACTACAGGTGAAAAAATTTCTTCATGGTCAATACCCTCTTATTGAGTATAATCTTTTTTTACACCAGACAAGCTTTGTATCTCTCTATTGAGTCTTTCTCTTGATTTTGAGAATCCATTTATTCCCAATTGCCTTGCGTCCCTTTAGAAGATCTACAAGTTCCCAGACTTGATTTGACTTCATAGACTCCATCTTCTCTTTCATCCATTTCTCCTTTGTCGGACAAGTCAGAGCTTCTCTAATATTTTTGGGCTCTTCCTCATCAATAGGAGAAACATCTCAATTTTCTGGTGAAACTTAGAAGGCATGTCCTTCAATATCATAATGCCTTTTGGGCACATGTTTCCTAGAACTCTTCCGAGATAGCTGTTGATGGTCTTCTGTTGACAAAATGCTCTCACTGGGAATCGTCTGATCCTCAATCTGCAAATATCTATCAAGATCCACACTATCAGCTAAATTATTACTCCCACTTGAATCTTGTAGGTATCAGTTTTCTACTATCTCGAAAATAGTTTTGGCATCCTGATGCCTCCTATACTAGGAAATTTAGTTTCCAGAAAATGAGCATTACATGATTCTGTCTCAGTTAAGCTCCCATCGTGATCTCCTATGAACGCATAACCCTTAGAATGTTCACAATATCTTATGAAGATACACTTTTACCTCTAGGACCCAACTTTCCATACTGACTCGATGAATCATGTACGTAAGCTGTTGATTCCCAAGCTCTAAGGTTACTCAATTCAGGTTTTCTACCTGTCTAAAGTTCATATGGAGTCGAAACAACTGACTTAGAAGGCGCGTGATTAATCACATAAGCTACCATAAGTAACACATCTCCCCAAAAAGAGATCGGTAGATTAGCTTGTGCCATCATGAATCTAACCATCTCCAACAAAGTCCTATTCCTTCTTTCAGCAAAATTATTTTGTTGCGGTTCTATAAGGAATAGTTAATTGTCGGATTATATCCTTTTTCATTATAAAATTTCTTGAATTGTTCTGATAGATATTCACGTCCTCTATCAGTTCTTAAAACTTTGATAAATTTGCCTTTTAATTTTCAACTTTACTCTAGTATCATCTAAAATAATCCAATGCTTCAGACTTATGAGATATCAAATAGACATATCCAAAACGTGAATGATCATCAATGAACATAATAAAATAGTGAGCTCCATGTTGTGCTCTCACAGTTACAGGATCACATATATTGGAATTGATGACTTCTAATGAAGATTCAAACCTAATAGCTTTACCAAAAGGTTCTCTAGTCATTTTGCCAGCAAGACAGTGCTCGGATTTGGATAATTCGACTTTAGAATAAAGATTCAACAATCCTCCCACAAGTCTATTCATCATATCTCGCCCAATATGACCTAATCTAGCATGCCAAACATCATCATTCACATTTGCATTGCTAGAAGAACAAGCATTTAGCAAATATGAATAATCATCATAATAACTACACGTTATTCTGTTACAATTTAAAACCATAAATCCATCAGTCATATGTCCAGATGCATAACAAGTATCATCAATGCCAATTACCACAGTGCTTTTAGTAAATCATAACCCAAATTAAGTAGAACCGAAATAGAAATTGGATTTCGCGTGATCTACGGAGCATAAAGAACATCATGTAGAATAAAGGCCCTGACCATTGTCAAGGTCCAATCTGCAAGTCTCAAGTCCTTTGACTTCGACTCGTGCATTGTTTTCTACATATATCCACCTAGTCCCTTTCGGAACATGATGGAAATCTACAAAAACTCCTTTATCTCTCGTCACATGATCCGTTGCTCCTGAGTCTATAATCCACAATGGATAAGAATCAGACAGCAAGGCAGTACTTGAGATATTAATTTCACACAAAATAGAATAAGATGAATCTACCTTATCCCTCATGGGCTCAGGGCATTCTCGCACATAATGACCAAGCTTACTATAATTGTAACATGGCATCTTGCTTTTATCATTCTTATTCTATTTGTTACGCTTCTTTTCCTTTTTCTATTCATCAGTTTTAGTTGGATTATTTTCAGGCTTACCACCACTATAGTCAGATCATAATCCCTTCATTTTCTTCTTCCAATTCCTTTTCCTTTTGAAGTTCGAAGCTCCCTTAGAAGTAGAACCGGCATAGAAGGCCCCAGAAGAAGGCTCTGAGCCTCTCATCTTCTAGCTCAACATGACGAGCAGCATCATTGAAAGATTTAATGCTTTCATTATGCATCAAGTTGACTTTGAGATGTTCACAACGATTAGGTAAAAGCAGGGCCTGGATTTTTTTGTTCATCAGAGAGTATGTGACCGGCAGTCTTAAGTTCGATAATTATATTAGACATCTCCCTGAGATGTTCTCTAATATTATGTAAAACTTAATAGTCAACTGCCTAAGCCTTGTAACCGATGTACTACCATACTTCTCACGCAGATACACCCAGATATCATGTGTGGTAGAATTCATGAATCACCGCATTGAATACTGAGCTTACAAGAATACCTCTTGCAATGGAATTTTTCTTTTTCATGCTTGGTATGCTTCATGGTCACGCCTCCCTTGGTTTTCAATATCCACGTCTGGATCAGCCATCAATTAGTTTATAGCATCCAATGCATCTTGTTCACATAATACGTACCAAATTTTATGACGCTTTATGTCATAATTGTCACCATTGAGTTTTTCACTTTTGTTCAATCCAACGACAATAGATTTCGATGATATGATCTTTATTAGAGATTACTTTAATTCAGTATATTAATAATGTTTTATCTAAATTTTATGTTAAGCCAAACAGAGACATCTCAATAAATAACACAAGACTTGATCTCAAAAAATAGCTCGGAGACTACTATTCATCAATCTCATCAAGTGTCATAATACTAAATTCTTATTTCAAAACGTAAAACACATTGTTCAAGTAATTAATCAAATAATATTGAACATCCACATATAAACAGAACTTAAACAACCATCCACAATAGCAAAAACACAAAGTCTGACAAGTTATGAACATAAAATTCTAATGATCTCCCTGAGTTTCCAATTAGAAATACAATGGAAATAAATTAAGGAAATCTACGGATTAATCTCCCTAATTTATCATCACTAAACTTCCATCGATGCTCATAATCAAATTTCTTAGTCCCCACACTATAGATAACTTGTCCTAGAGGATCTATGTGAGGATTCTTTATCCAATGCTCTCCCCGACCACTCAGTTTCAAGAAGTCAGAACGTCGAATCCTACCCATAAGTCTCCCACTTAACCCAAAAATCTTTTTGTAGGTAAGGAGGCAAAGTGTTTGCCCAGGCCTGAGGACTGGAAACTTCGAAATACTTATCATGTGGAGTCGTATTGCTATAAATTAAAGGCATTAAACAGTTGTAGAGTTCAATCAAATCAATTGCATGGTCCCTTATGTTGTGTGTTGGCTTCATTTTATAATTTAGAAATTCATGGAGGACTTCATCTTTAGTTCTAATGTCTTCCTCTGAAATTATTCCCCATATTGACATACCTCTGTGAAAATGAGCAACCAAAAAATAACACACCAGTATTAGTCAAACTATATCACATGAATTTCTTCTTCATATAAAGCATATGGAAACAACTTTCCAAGATGCAATAGGCATATTCACAAGTGAATCAGTTCAACTCACTTTGGCTCCCACTTTCATAGGTTACAGGAGTTTGAACAATTCATACATCACTCAACGTCATGAATTTAGAATTAAATGACATATTAATGTGCATTATTACCAAATATTGCAACCAAATAGCCAACCCAAAGGTTCGTATTCAACAAATATGTCATAAAATGAAGTAAAACCACACATACACACTTAAAGATGACCTCAAACGCTCTCGAAAATATCACCATTGGACTCCACGCATCGAAACAAATCAGAATACGCCGGACAGTCGCCGAAAAATACCGTCACGCGTCGCCTGGAGTCTCCACGCGCTAACAACGTGCCGCCACGCGCCGGGATGCGCCACCATGCGCTGACTGCCGAAAGGATGCTGTCGGGCGCGTGTACTACAAGCGCCACTGTCTGAAAAGTTCATTGTCGGCACGTGTAGTCCACGCGCCACTGCCAGAGCAGCCACTTACCGGCTCGTGTCATTCACGTGTCGTGCCGGTGCCGTCGTCAGTCGGAGCGTGGTTGTCATGCTCCACACCGTAGCCTGCCCTCCGGTGGTCTGCTGTCCCGGGTTGACCCGCTTGGTCCGACCCAATTTAGTCTGATTTGACCCGGTCCGACAGTTATGTATAATTACAGAAAGGTCCCTGAACTTTCTCTAATTTTCAAAAATATACCCCTGAAGAATCTAAAATTTTGCAGTTTAGGCCCAAATTCGAAAATAACTTCAAAAAAATCATATCTTGAGATTGAGAAGGCCAAAAAATGTATAAAAATACTGACGGACTCCTCTCGACGAGGCCTATTCAGTGGAATAAACAAAACATGCTTTTGCTTGCACGAAAAAATTACGAAAATCACACCCTCAAGCATTCATGGTGAATCACACGTCATATACACATATAATTGCCACTGGACATAACGTGATCTGCCTTTAACTTATAGTATGATCAGTATACATCAAATGTACCAACAATCACACTATTTACATCACAAATTATGTATAAATAATAATACCGTAAAAAGCAAAAAACTAAAAACTAATGAAATTTCATTCCAGAAGATATACGAAGTACCAACCATTGGCTGATACCAATGTTGGAAAAACCTCTTACAATAACGCACTAACCCTATTCATGCATAGGGAAAAGTCTTACCTTTCTCTATAGGGTTAAGTTGCAGTGGAAGAATATCTAAGAACCTGTTGGTACTCACGGGTACACTGTGATCTCTGGATCAAACCATACAACACGGGGCTGTAGATTATATTCCACGAATGTGTATTAATCTGGAATATGAAGAAGTGAGTTTGCGTTGTAATTTCAGGAGAGCAGAATCGAGAGAGAAAAACGCGAAGCCTTTTTGCTTTAGCGTTCTACGTGTTCTATAATACGTTCAACGTATGCATGTTATTACCACTGCCTGCAAACGCGTTTCAACATATTTCTCCGTTCTGAATACGCAAAAACTTATTTTGTAACCCACATGCACTCCACACAAGAGGAGTTAGAAAACTAATTTTTTAACTCCCTCTCTCTCTTATCCACACATCATATGTGGAATTAATAAATAATATTATATATTATTTACAATTTTAGTAAAAATGGATATTCGAATTACTAAAACAATATAGTAGAGCAGAAAATTATTTTATGATTAAAATGTTAGTATAAATAAAAGGTTTTAACATTCTCAATAAAAATTGATAATATTATTGGCAATTGTGTGCTTCCGGGTGCACAGGGCATACTCCATGTGCCTTTAAAATTTTGTGTTAAATTGTATATCATTTAGTATAAAGATGTGTACCCTTTATTTTCTGAAGAAAAATAAAAAATATTAATAAAAAGTATATACCCTTTAGAACAAAATAGTGTACCCTTACTAATTAGAGTGTATACCTTTAGAATAAAACAATGTACACTTACCTATAATACTAAATTCTAAAGGCGCACGGTGTGCCCGGGTGTACGCAAGCCTCATTCTATTTTATAAAAAAGTAATAATTAGTTTTTAAAAATATAAAAATAATCTTATGTTAAAAGATCTCACGCAGCACGTAATTTGAAGATCATACTTATGCCCCTCTTATCAAGAAATTCTTGGAACTTTTTATTTACTTAAGAAATATATTTTATACTTAATTAATTATATGTTTTTTTAATATTCAAAAGAAGAATTTTTTATATGGCGTGATTCCATTTGATGCTATTGGAGAATTAGATCTCTAATTCTTCTGTTTCATTTTTTTTACTTTACCCCCAAAAATATTGTTTTGGTTAAAATGTAATGACATGAAATAATTGAATTGTCAAAACACATCTTTAATATACTAAAGGATAGTTTAATTTTGATGAGGTGTCGTCATCAGAATTATTTTTAATTATTTTAATATATTTAATTAAAATTAAAATTTTCAATTATTTTAATTATTAATTAAAATTTAATATAGATAATACATTAATTATTGTAAGAACATATCTTATTAATTTAATATATTTATTTATATTATTTAATAGAAGATATATTCAAACATATATATAAACACGTAGACATAAAGAGATAATGTTATGTTAATATATTTATTTATATTATTTTATCTTTATTTTTAATAAGTATTCTTATTTTTTATTCATTAATAGAATATCTTATTTAATATATCTATTTAAATTATTTAGTAGGAGATATATTCATTGCGTTATTTTTTTTTTCCAATTTTTTTTCCATAACATATATCCTAACCTAGACAAGCATATGAAAAATTAATTTTAGTTATTATTTTCATATTTCTACCTATAAATAAGTCTTTTTGATCATTCATTCTTAGCACATTAAATTCAACATTATTATCCAAGGTAAATTTTCTTTTCTTATTATTTTCATGAATCATCTGTTTTTAGTTTTATTTTTTATATAATACATATGACAGTTTTATTATTTCTTATTGAATTGCATTGTAGAATTTAAAATTAAAAAAAAAGTTTTATAATTTCTTATTGAATTGTATTGTAGAATTTAAAATAAAAAAAAATTTACGTGTGTGAAATTTTTTTATTTTATTTTTTATTTATGTTAATCTACAAGTTTCTCCTTTATCTAGACATAAATTTCTATAGTCATTAATTTCTGACACACCAAAATCATTTTTTAAGGTAAATTTTCTTTTATCCTTTTGTCTTTTACATATATGAGATAAATTTTTATAGTTATTAATGCCCCAAAATCGTTCTCTAAGTAAATTTTCTTCTTGAGAGTTTTATTATTTTTATATACCACTTGTTTTGAGTTTTATTTTTAATTTACATATATTCTAGAATTTACAATTTTTTTTTAAATTTTTACATGTGTGAGTTTTTTTTTATTATTTATGTTAATTTGCAAGGTTTTCCTTCGGCTATAAATAAACTTCTATAACCATTAATTCCCCACGCACCAAAGAGTAAAAATAAATTATTATTTTTATTTATATATATATATATATATAAGAGCTTTTTTTTTCCTATATATTTTGAATTTTCTATCTTTATATTTTACATGTGAGAATTTTATTAGTTTTATGTAAAATAGTCGATTTTTCAATGTTTGTTTTAATTTTTTATTTACCTTTGAGTTTTTTTCTTTTTCTTTTTAATGTTGCATTTTCTTTTGCATGTAAGAGAGTCTTACTTTTTTTTTTATGAATTGTTTATTTTGAGTTTTATTTTTTATATTATACATATGACAATTTTAATGAAAAATTTACAAATTTAAAAAAAAAAAAACTTATACTTTTGTCAGATTTTTTTTCTTTTTTAATATATGTTAATATGCAGGTTTATCTTTCACCTAAACATAAACTTTTATTGTTATTAATTTCCTACACACCAAAATCTTTCTTTAAGATAAATTTTCTTTTTTCTTTTTTTCTTTTAAAATATATGAGATAAATTTTTATAGTCATTAATTTCAGACACACCAAAAGTATTCTTAAGGTAAATTTTCTTCTTTTTTATTTTTTTCTTCTTTTATACATATGAAAGTTTTATTATTTTTATTTATGTACCATTAGATTTGAGTTTTATTTTTATTATACATATTCTAGAATTTACAATAAACTTCTATAGTTATTAATTCGGTAATTCCCAACACACCAAAATCATTCTCAGAGGTTAATATATATATATATATATATATATATATATATATATATATATATATATATATATATATATATATATATATATATATATATATATATATATATATATATATATATATATATAAAGAGTTTTTTTCCTATATATTTAGAATTTTCTCTCTTTATATTTTACAATTGATTAGCTTTATGTAAAATTGTAGACTTTTCAATATTTGTTTTTATTTTTTATTTACCTTTGAAAGTTTTTTATTTTATTTTTATTTTTTATGTTGAATTACATTTTTTTTTGTGTAAACGATGCTAAAGGAGGGTTTCACTCCAAATTTTCTTAATTTTTATTAATTATTTCATGAGCATATCTTATTTAATATATTTATTTATATTATTTAATTATATTATATATTTTTTTAATGATTATTCTTAATTTTTGTTAATTAATAAGAAGATATATAACAAATGAGAGTTTAAGTTTAATTTCGCCATGCCTCTAATTTTTTTTCAATTTTTAATTATTAATTAATTTTATTATTCTTAATTTTATTTATTATTTTATAAGCATAACTTATTTAATATATTTACTTTTATTTCAATTTAATTAATTTAGTTATCTTCTTATTATAACTTATCTCAATTTAATTAATTTAGTTATTCACGATAAATTTAAATTGATTACTTTGCTAATAAAGTATTATACAAATTCATTTATAATTTGTTAAAAGAAATCTTAAAAAATTGAAGTTTTATTAAATTAATTTTTTTAATATTATAAATTAATACATATATTTTTATTAGTAACTATAGTAATATGCGGTATACTAGTTCATAATATAGATGTGTTTTCTAATTTTATAAAGACTAAAGATGTTAAAAAGTTCGGATATTTAGAATCAGCCCTCTTAGAAAGAGTAAAGTGGGGATTATGTTTGACTTTCACGACCTATGGTAAATTCTCTCCCTTTTTTTTCTAATTATTTAATTTGAAATTTATATAGTTTAGTGTAAATTCCTAAAATATAATTATAATTTCATCCCTATTAGTTTTGTACCATCATCATTATTATTATTATTATTATTATTATTATTATTATTATTATTATTATTACAGAAAATACTCATATTAAACATTGCATATGACTAATGTGTTTTTTCCAAGATTAATAGAACAATATGCTATTACTCCCTCAATCCTGAACTACCCATACAGCATATCATATTATTTAAGAAAAATTACTCTTTTTTTAATTAATTTTATTGACTTTAAAAAAAATTATAGTATTTTAAATAAATAAAAAATATAAAATATTGATATGTGTATGAAAAAAAATATAACAAATCTAAAAATTAAAGTTACTTTCAAGATTTATGAATAAAGTAATATTTCCTATTTTAGACATAATAATGGTGTAAGATAGAGAAAAGAAAAATGTGAAAGGTGACGTTAAGAAAGTATTTCGATCAAGATAAACCGACGGATAAAAAGTGATAATTTCAATAATGAAAAGTCAATTAATGAAAATGGATAATACTATTTTATGATCAATTCATAATATAAAAGAAAAGTGATAACTTTATATAGTAAAAGTAATTACGTTCTATAAAAAATAATAATAATAATAAATAAATATTACTAATTAGGGCATCACGCTACAAGGGTTACATTTACTTTTTTTAGTAGATGAGACTCACATAAATCAATCACTTTATCTTCATGGGAGCCAAACATAACACTAATACAATTACTCACTATACATTAAATTATTATATCTACAACTACTCACTATACATTAAATTATTGTATCTCTCAACCCAATACATATTAAAATACTATATTTCTTAATTTTTATGCAAACAGTAAACGTAACTCTTTTTATGGGAAGGAGAGAGTATTTTTTTTTAAAGCTCTATTTATCTCTTAAAACTAAGTTGTCAATTTCTTTCAAGGGTAATTTTATCTTAAGCAGGATAAGTTTTTTTTTTTTTATTGTTATACACTTAAAATTTTTGAAATTATTTTTTAATACTTCTCCATTTCCAATCATCCTTCCCGTTTATTGTATCAAATTGTTCAAAAAAATTTGCAATTTTTTTTATCTATTTTATTGAATTTACTGTGAATCCTAGTATTTTTAAGTTGGAAAAAAATACTACTGTACACCTGGGTGCACCCCAGGATACAGTGTACCCACTTTCAGAAACGTATGTGAATAAAAACATATACAATTATGAACAAAAATGTATACACTTTGTTAGAGAATTTTTTGTTAGCTTTTTTAATGAAAAATTGAGCGTAAAAACATATACAATTATGAACAAAAATGTATATACTTTGTTAGATAATTTTTTGTTAGCTTTTTTAATGAAAAATTGAGTGTAAAAAATATACAGTTATTAAAAAATATGTACACTTTATACACATATCGATGCTAGTTTTTTTTAATGAAAAACAGAATGTGCAAAAAAATATATAATTATTAAAAAACATGTATACACTATTGAATAAATAAATAAATATATATGTGTGTGTAGAAAGAGTGACAAATTTAAAATTAGAATAACTTTTGTAGAATAAAATAAGGCTAATACTACTGTACACCTGGGTGCACCACAGGATACAGTGTACCCACTTTCAGAAACGTATGTGAATAAAAACATATGCAATTATGAACAAAAATGTATACATTTTGTTAGTGAAATTTTTGTTAGTTTTTTTAATGAAAAATTGAATGTAAAAAAAATTATACAGTTATTAAAAAATATTTACACTTTATACACATATCGATGCTAGTTTTTTTTAATAAAAAACAGAATGTGCAAAAAATATATAACTATTAAAAAACATGTATACACTATTGAATAAAAATTTATACACATATCGATGCTAGTATTTTTTAATAAAAAATGAATGTGAAAAAAGTATGCAATTATTAAAAAATATGTATAAAATATAAAATAAAAAGTTATACACATATGAGTGCACCGGAAATCAACTCATAAAATAATAAGAGTGTGAATGCTGATGTGTAACATAAGAATAAAAAATGTGTAAAAACGACACTTGCCATCCCTAAAATTATACTCTACTATTCTTGAAAAATATTAAAAAAAAAATGGAATGACGATATAATAGAGATATTTTAGAATTATTGATAACTAATGAAAATGAAAATTTTACATTTAAATAAAATTTTAATGAGAAAATTTGATAAATATTTTAGAAAATTTTAATTCATAATTTTTTTAAAAAAAATTAATAGTATATATATTTTTTTTCAAAAAAAAACTAATTTGCCCAATTTTTTCAGAGTAATTTTATCCTAAGCTGCATAAGTATTTTTATTAATACTACATTTAAGAACCTTAATGGTTATTTACTTATTTTACAAATAAATACTCTAAAAGTTTTTTTTAAATAAATATTATAAATTTAAAAATAAATATATAAATAAATTAAAATAAAAATGACGAGGCTCAGATCTGAACAGCAAGTGAGAGAGGAACACCGCCATGGCTGCAAAACCCAATTATACGAAGGTTTGTCCGCCAAGATACGGTATATCTATCACATACTTGACCTAAGTGAAAGAACTCATCATCACATCCTTTACGATACAGTCGATTAAGATAGTTGAAGAGAAATTGTGTGGTGTTGTTTTCAGACAGATAATCGTAGCTACAAACACACTACTCCTTTAAATATAATATAAATCCAATTTAAAAGAGAGCATTATGGGTTGTTACTTTATATTTTCAAATTGAAATCCAATTTAAAAAATAGCATTATGGGTTGTTACTTTATATTTTCAAATCGAAATCATTAATGAACAAAGAGGGTAACAATCCATTGAAAAAATTCCAGCCTCTTTGCTCTCCTCATTTTCTCTTAGTGGGGATTTTAGTAATGGATTAACAAGTTTAGCCCAAAACTTGTTTTAATACACATAAAATGGCATTTTGCTAATATATAGAAGCCACTACACCGTCAATATCCTTCTGATTTTGTCAGTGAGCACCGTTGGCTTAGTCAAAGGTCAGCAGCATCAACTCTTGGATAATAGAACGCGGACCACCATAACAATATAATAATATTCATTCTCTCACTTAAGATTTTAGTGATGGATTAATCAATTTAGTCTCTTAAAATTTTAGTGATGGATTAACCGATTTAGTCGAGAACCTGCTTTTAATACACATAGCATTTTGATAATATATAGAAATCACTACACATTCAATATCCCTCTGATTTTGTCGATGAGCACCGTTTCACGCCACTAATCAGTGCTCAGTCGAAGGTCAGCAACAGCAACTCTTAGATAATAGAAACAAGTTTAGTACAGAACCTGCTTTTAATACACCAGCATTTTGGTAATATATAGAAACCACTACACCGTCAACATTCCTTTGATTTTGTCAGTGAGCACTGTTTCACGTCCCTAGTCAGGACTCAGTCAAATGTCAGCAACAACAACCAGTGGCGGATGTATGTGGGGCAGCCCGGGCTCAAGCCCAGGGCTGTTCCCCAAAAGCTCATTATATCATATGTAAATAATTTATAAATAATTTGTATTTTTAAGTTTAGCCCACCCCAAAAATATTTTCAGCCCACCCAAATAAAGCTAAAAAATAAATATATCTTCTTTCTTCTTTGTATTTTTAAATTTAGCCCAACCCAAAAATATTTTAAGCCCACCGAAATGAAGCTAAAAAATAAATATATCTTCTTAAATATATATATATATATATATATATTATTTTTTAATTATTATTAATATTTTTTATTTTCTTCAATAAACTTAGCCCACCCCACCGCGATTTTCTGGATCCGCCACTGACAACAACTCTTACATAATAGAACGCGGACCACATAACAATATAATAATATTCATTCTCTCACCTAATATTTTAGTGATGGATTAATCAATTTAGTCTCTCTTAAGATTTTAGTAATGGATTAACATTTTAGCGATGGATTAATCAATTTAATCTCTCTTAAAATTTTAGTGATGGATTAACCGGTTTAGTCTATAACTTGCTTTAGTACACGTAAAATTATAATAGTCACATGCTCACTCATTCTTTTAATTTTATAATTCTAATAAAATCAGTTAAGTTTATAAATGAGAATTACGTGTAAAATTAATTTAAGGTAATTTATAGTGTGCACCCGGGTGCACCTAAAGATAGGGTGCACCCATATATAAATATAAACAAAAATATATACAATTAAGAGTAATAATGTATACAATTTAATTGTTAATTTTTTAATGAAAATTTGTATATAATATTCAATAAAAAGTTATACACATATGGATGTTAGTTTTTTTAATAAAAACTTAATGTGAAAAAAGTATAGAATTATTACAAAACACGTATACAAAATAGAATAATATGTATACAAAATAGAATAAAAAGATATACACATATGTATGCACACTTGCACCCGGATGCACCCAATATACACTCTTAATTTAATATAAACTTGAACTCTAAAATATTATTATTAAACTTATGTTAGCATGACAAACTATTTTGTATCCTATATAACAAAATTTGTAATGATATAATAAAAAAAATATTACTTTTTTAAAAAATAGTAATAGTTATCATACATGAAAGTACAAATTAATATATACATATATATAAAAAGAATTCTCATCCTTACATAATTATAGGATTCACACAAGGGAAATTATAAATAGAATATTGACAATGCATGATAGTTAAAAGAATCAAAACCACACTTGTCATCACTAAAATAATACACCCTATTAAAAAAAATGGAATCACAGATGTAACATGGATATATTGATTATAATATTGATAAATAATGAAAATTTTACATTTAAATAGAAATTTTAATGTGAAAATTTGATAATTGTTTTACATAAATTTAATACATAAAAATAATTTTTTATTATTATTTATATAAATAAATACTCCATATCAATAAGACAGCTCATTCTAAGAAAAACTATAATGTACAAACCATGCAAATAAATAAATTCACAATAACAATTGATATGTTCTATGTCTGGATATAGATACAGTTTGGTTCAAAGTTATATCCCCCTCCTGTATAGTTACTTTTATCAATTTTGAGTACATCCTTTCAATTACATTTATCTATTTTGAGTACATTTTCATGAAAACTCCATGAAAAGTTAATATATTTTCATGACGTATAGGCAAAATATTAATATACATATTCATTATATATCCTCTCCGTTTGCTATATAGGTGGACATTTTGTAATTTTGGGCTTCTGCATCAAATGTATAGATTTCTCTTTTTAAACATATGGAACCTACATCATCACTAATACAATTAATATATGGGACTCGCACCCCTATATAGAGCTGTCAGAATTGGTTAGTGGGGCGGTTTATCCCACAACCCACCTTTTGATGGCTCAAGTGGGGCGGGTCACTTGCAGCGTAGGCTACTGGTGGGCCGGGCAGCGAGCTTTTTTTTTCATTGTTGAGGTAATATTACCAACAAGCTCTACCCCTATCCACCTACCCACCCCTCACCCACCCATCCCAAAAAATTTTAGATTTTAATATTTAAATAATAAAAATATTATCACTCAACCCTATCCCCTACCTACCCACCTCACCCCCAATTTTTTTTAAATAAATTTTAGATTTTATTATTTAAATAATAAAAATATTACCATCCAACCCTACTCTCTTATCCACCCATCCCAAAGTTTTATAAAAAAAAATTGGGGGATTGGGGGGTGGTGTTAGGTGGGGTGGTAGGTAGGGGGTAGGGCTAGGTGGGGGTAGATAGGGGGTAGGGCTAGATGATAATATTTTTATTATTTAAATATATTAAGCTAAAGTTTTATAAAAAAAATATTGGGGTAGGGGATGGGGTTAGGGTAGGGATGGGTGGTAATATTTTTATTATTTAAATATTAAAATCTAAAATTTTATTAAAAAAAATTGGGGTTGGGGGTTGGGTGTTGGGTGGTACTCCCTCCGTCCCATAGAAGTTAACACACTTTTCTTTTTAGTTTGTCCCACTAAAGTTGACACATTTCATTTTTTAATATATGGACCCACACAAAAAATAATTAATCTATTCTCATGGACCCCATATATCACCTCTAATACAACTACCCACTACACATTAAATATTATTTCTCTCACTTCACTTTACTCCATTTTACATTAAATTATTATACTCCTTAATCTCAGTGCCCAAAAAAAATTATACCAACTTCTATAGGACGGAGGGAGTAATATTTTTATTATTTAAATATTAAAATCTAGAAGTTGTATGATAATTTTTTAAATTTTAATTTATAAAAGTGAGTTGATGTTGGGTTGGTGGGGCAGTGCGAGTTAGCCTACACTTTAGTAGGGATGTCAATTTGGGCCCGGCCCACGAGTACTCACCCCGCCCGCGTGGTTTGGGCTGTCCCGGACCCGCACAGCAATGCAAACGGGGCGGGTCGCCCCGGACCCATTTGGAAACGGTCCAGGTCCTGGTCTCATTCTAGACCCGCGGGTACCCGACCTGGCCCGATCCGTATACATACATACATACATATATATATATATATATATATATATATATATATATATATATATATATATATATATATATATATATATATATAATATGTTATTTATATTTTACTATTTATTATTTAAAATTATTTTTTAAAATATTTCCCATTTTCACTCTCACTACTATTACTATTATTATTATTATTATTATTATTATCTAAAATTGTAGTTATTTATAAAATTTGGTGATTAGGAATAACGAATGATAAGTTGCAATAACAATTAAC
The DNA here is from genome assembly GCA_023678885.1 of Pogostemon cablin. NCBI lineage: Eukaryota > Viridiplantae > Streptophyta > Magnoliopsida > Lamiales > Lamiaceae > Pogostemon > Pogostemon cablin. The sequence continues at coordinate 22,827,270 of CM042995.1, forward strand.
TCTTGTAAACTAACTGTCTAATTAGTAATTATATTTAAGATGATAAGTTACGAGCATTCAAGTATAAATAAATGAAGTTTCAAAAGTAAAAAAAAAAAATGGGGCGGGGTGGGGCGGACTCGTCCCCGTAGGGTCTGGGTCCCTATACTGAGACCCGTACGGGTCACGGGGAGGGTAATTTGGGAACGGGCCGGGTCCAAGTAGTAAACTACTCGGCCCGACCTGGCCCATTAACATCCCTACACTTTAGTGGGTTTGAGTGGGCGGGTTTTTATGGGACGGGTTAATTTTGGGCTAGGTAATTGGTGGGTTTAGGTGGGCTGGGGCGGATTGAGCCCACTAGTCTCATTCCATTTTGACAGTACTATTCATATATGTCGTATATGATAGTCGAGATCACCTAAACCTCGTAGGATAAAATCCCGAGGAGGGCAACAAGAAGGCGACCCATCTAATCGGCGGATGGAGGGAGTATTAAATTATTATTTCTGTGCAAACAATAAAATGTACTCCCACAACAAGGTATACGTAATAGAGATTAAGAAGTATAATATTTTAAGTATAGTAAAGTGAGAGGAATAATATTTTAATGTGTAGTACTAGTTGTATCAGTGTAGTATGTGGGCATCATTAAGATATAATAATTGTTTTGTGTGGGTCCTATCAACAGGGAAATGTATACCTTGTTTTTGGATAGACCAAAATGGAAAAGTGTATATATAGTTATGGGACGGAGGGAGTAATTTTTTCATAAGACAGAAGGATTATTTACTTTGCTATTTGGACGGAGATTAATATAATATTTTAATACGTACTAAGTTAAAAGATATAATATTTAAATGTTTAGTGAGTAAGTGTACAAGTATATGAATATTTTAATTATTTTATGTGATTTTATATACTATTTTTGGTGATATATCCTAATTAATAACCGTAACTTTTGCGACGGAAGAGTAGGATAACCGTCTCTAGAAATGGTAATATTTTTATTAGGCAATGACTATGGTGGGAAAGGTCCACCAAATTGAATTGATGGAACTTCCTTCTTTCACCTTTAATGTGTGTTTCACTGTTTTATCTAATTTCATTTTTTTCTTTTTGTACGGTTTGCTGTTTGTATTTTTTTTATGTTATTTATTTATTTATTTGTTTAATTTTAGAGATATAATTATAATTTCGCCCTTATAGAATAGGGTATATTTAATTCTTAGAGTTTAAGGTTTAGGGTATAATTGTAATTTCACTCTTGTTGTTTAGGGTATATTTCACCTTTAGGGGTTTATGGTATAATTGTAATTTCACCTGAACCACATATTAACTAAAAAGAGGTGGGTACCAACAACGGATTCACCCAGTCACACTCCTTTTATGAAACCTATCCACTTCAATAGAAATATACAAATATACATATAGTAGTGAAGATTAGAATCAAATTTAATTCTTGATCAAATGTATGTTTGAGGAATTTTATTAAAACATCACTTGAATTTCAATATTTAAATGGTGAGTGGATGACGCATAGTGAATCGCTGTGGACTCAATACTTGCCCTTTCTCAAGTGGGTAGTAATGTGGATTCAAAGATTAAATATTACTCCTTCCGTCCTAAATTCATCTTTACGTTTATTGTAAATATGGAGTTTAAGAAAAGTTAATTTTTGATTTATTTTTGGGGATAATATGGTATTTTTGGATAATAAATAAATGATAAAGTATGTTATGTGTGTTAAAAATATGATGACAAATTTGAAATTAAAATATGTTAGAAGGATATTAGTTAGTTATTTTTTTCTTTTATGGAGGTATATAGTTGAATTTGGAACGGATCAAAATGGAAAGTATGAAGTTGAAGTTGGGACTGAGAGGTATAAAAGATTCGTGAACTTTGTTGTGGAAGGGGGAAATATTAAACTTATTGTGTTATACCTCATATAAGAAAAGCATAATCGTTCATTTAACATATTTAATTAATGAAAGTGTGAGGCTCCCGTGCACCCGAAGCACATTCTGTGCGCCTTTGTAATTTTCGTACTCATTTACAATTTAAACCCCTAGCAATACATAGGTTTAAATAGGATATAGAGGGGGAGAGTTGTGTTCACATGGAGACACGGAATATCCCTCCATGTCCCGGGTGCAAAAACTTTTGCCTTAATGAAATTTATCTAATGTGATATTACAGGTATTATTTTGTCATTTGAATGTCGAATAAGAAAAATATTCATTTCTTATTTAAAAAAAAGAAAAGGAGGAACCCACTATTAAAATAATATTTGTATGATTATTCTTTCACAAACTCGTATCAGTCGGTCAAAAAATAAAAACAATCCTATTGTTGAGGATAAATTCACTTCATGATCGGTTCAACCAAATACTATCTGATAAAAACTAATACAAATACTGTATGAAGCCCAATATTACGCAATCAAAAGTGAGAAATATATGCACACAATAATGGGCCAAAGCTGGTGTTGGCCCAATTAAATCGGACCTCTTGAAATGGGCTTGGCTGAGTTGAATGGAAACCACTCAGAGTGTGTCATAGAACATTGACGAGTTAAGAAGGTTTCTCGTATGTGTTCTGCTCTCTGAATGTAGCTATGGCAGTTCTAATCATACCAGCAACATCTGATCTCACAAAAAGATGAGTGTTATCCAATACTTGTATTATGAACTTCTGCGACTGAGGCAGCGCCGCATTCATGTTGATGATGAACTGTGCCATGGGAACGTCACTGCACAAACAAAACGAGACAGGCCCGCCAAAATTAGACAAGGAGCGTAAACTAAACAATGCTTGTACGGGAATCAATGGAATTTTACCAGGAAATATACAATCCTTTGATGGCATTCACCATGGTCGATTAACAATGTCCTTGATCTGTGGAAAAGTACAACTCTGTGAGGGAACATACATACATGAGCAACGTTTTCTATGCACCTAGGTGTACGTATTCTATACAATTCTAAGGGTTTTATTGTCTTTTTAAGTCTATATCTTTCAATTGAATTCAGGTGTATGCAATCATGCATAGACTAACACATACTAATACTTACAATGTGTGTGTAACTAATTCTATGACTATTTTAGCTTTTTACTATTCAATTTCCAGCAAGTCCAATCAAAACCAAATGCACCCTTACTCGAGTCGGAGTGACCTTGAAAGGCAGTAAAAGAATGCATACCAGATAGGACTCAAACAAAGAATAACCAATACAGTATAACCCCAGTACAGGTGAATGATTAAACCAATATATAACATGTTATAATCAGAAATTGTTTGCAGGCAATGGCAAGTAGTTAATAGTTCAATCAATTGTGAACAATTGTTTGCTGCATCATGGATCTCACTCACTCTTGCGTACTTTGATACCAAAAGTAAACAAAGAAGAATTTTCTTTAACTCAAAAGGAATTCATTCCAAACAAACATGAAATACGAAAATGTTTTTTCTAAAAACCTATCAAATCAGTAAATTTATTGCTCAATAAGTAATAATCCCTGCCATTGTTTTTACTATAACCATGTACTTAACTATTTTTTACATATTATCAAATGATCAAATGTGATGTGTTTATAGCATTCAGGTTCAATCTATGAATTCTCACAAAACCAAATTAATTGAATTGTGTTCTATTTCAATCGAAATCAAACAGAATTTGAAAATATAACCTACAAACTAAGTATCCACGTTATTTAAATTCTTCCTAATAAAAATTTAAAAAAAAAAAAAAAGAAGAAGAAGAAGAAATGATTATTCTTTAAGATTTCTGAACAACAGACATCAAATTATGGAAGTTTGCATCTCATTAACTCAATACACTTCCAATCACACATTACAACCAATCCATTCTCAAACTTAACAGATTAAAGCTTATAAATATCCAAAGAGTACAAAATTAGGGTACGAAATTCAAACTAATAAACTCATTCCAAACCAAGAACACCACGAATCTCCCTCAAAAAAAAAAAAAGTAATAATAATAATAACGATCCATATTCTAATTCCCTGCTGAATATCCATTATACGAAGCAAAATATTAATTCATAATTTTTAAAAGAATCTCAAGCTTGAATGTTCAGTTTCAACTGCTTAAATATGAGAAGCATTACAATATGTTCAACAGTAGACATTACAGAAAAGAAAAGTGGTGGTTTGCTGAGTTCATATGAGACAGTGAGGTGTTCCGATTCTCTAATGGAAGCCAAATCCCTAATTCATACCTAGTTTTCTCTGATTGGGGGTTTCGCAAATAGCAATGGTAGAAATAAGCAAGGTCAAGTGAATGCTACTCGAAATAAAAATACCTAGATAGAATACGCCGGTGAGGGATCGGAAGATACCTAGTGTTGTCAGCGTCTGCTTCGAACGGAGGTTCCAGCGAAAATGAGGAAGAAATGAAAGGGGTGAGAGGGGGAGATTAAGAAATTAACAGGTGGGAAGGAAAATTAAGAAATGAACAGACTGTTTTTAGAGATTGGATATATTCCAGGGGTTCATGACCCGACCCGAATAAGTTACGTGGTTGTTCCAATTGATTGTGTTTGGTCCATGGGCTAAATTGGGTTGGCCCATGGAGGAGTCCTGCAGTCCATACCATTTTCTGATCATGTTCAACCCAAATCACAACCTGTAATTTTATTGTTCTTTTTTCTTTTCTTTTTTTACAATTTTATTTTTTTCATTTCCATGTTGAGGTGACTTTCATTTGTATACTAATTTTGATTGTCAATTTTAAATTTTAAATTATTGAATTTTGAAAAAAAAAATTATTTAAAGATTAGTACCTAAATAATCACTAAAAAAATATCAAATTGAAAATAAGTATTTGACAAAGTCACACGAGTCGACCCATCACTAAATTATGCTTATTGTAGAGATAAAGTATATTTAATAGTTGTTAAAGTATGTTTTCTAAAGTATGCTGAATTATGCATTAAAGTATGATTTTAGTGTGTTATAATTAATTTATTATTAACATATTTTAATTACAAATAATATCTATACAATAAGCATACTTTAATGATAGGTCGACCCGTTTCACAAATAACTTGTCTCACAAGAGAATCTCTCTAAGTATTTAGGGATGACATTCGGACTCGTGCTTATATCAAGACTCATGCTCCTATTGCGGGTTTCGGTCGCCCCGTGTTGAACGGGGCAACTCCCCTCTATTTTGACCCATATTGTTAATTATTTTATTTTATAACCCTTAATTTATATATATTAAAAATAATGTTTGTTTATAATAAGTTTACATGCTTTTCTGTTCTAATTAATCAGTTAAATAAATGTATTTTATAAAAAGTGTATATAATATAAGAGTGAGGCTTGCGTGCACCCGGGCGCACGGAACACATTCCGTGCGCCTTTAGAAATTTTGTATTATGGATAAGGGTACATTAATTTGGTCTAAAGGGTATACACTTTAATTACTAAAAGGTACACAATTTTGTTCGAAAGGGTATACACTTTTCATTAATATTTTTTTTTCTTTAGAAAATAAAGGGTACACATTTTTATACTAAAGGGTATACAATTTAACACAAAATTCTAAAGGCGCACGGAGTGTTGTTCGTGCGCCCAGATTTTTCTTTAGAAAATAAAGGGTACACATCTGTATACTAAAAGGTATACAATTTAGCACAAATTTTTAAAGGCGCACGGAAAGTGTTCCGTGCGCCCGAGTGCACAGGAGCTTTTGACATAATATAATACTATAAATATTGATAAGAGGAGTACATCTTATACCCATAATATATTACTATATAATATATAGAATATATGAGACGGAACTAGACAATGATCACTACCCAAACCCACCTTATTCTCAAAAAGGTAGATTGGATTCGCCCCAAATACTATAAGTTAGGTTAGGACAGGTCAGATGGGACGTGATCACTACCCAAACCCACCTTATTCTCAAAAAGTAGGTCGAATTCGTCCCAAATACTACAGATTAGGACGGATCAAATCGGACCATGTCAACTTGTCATTCCTACAAGTTAAATTTGCATGAATCATCTTATAAAAATAATATACTCGTTTAACCAAAAATAATATTCATCATTAATATTTACATCACTTTTTTTTTTAAAATTAAAAATGTATTACGATATCAAATAGGATTTGTTTATTTTAAAATAACTATTTGTCGATGTCCCAATAGTAGGGATTAATCCTCTTTGTTTCCACAAGTCGTATTTGAGTTGATCATTCAAGATGAATTGATTTATGTTTGACCCTTAAAAGAAGAATTGAACTTGTTAAATTATAGTATATCACAAGAGCAATAATTGTGTTGGAAATTTTAATTATCTTAATTAATTGTCACTTTTTGTTTATACTACAAATTGTGTGTGTAATGATTTATTTGGACAAATAACATTTTTTATCAATCACGCGTCATTTTTTTTTATATTAATGTTATTATTTGTTATCCATTGTTCTATGGAATGGGTTAGAAGGTTTTCTATGTCGCAAAGTTTCTCATCGATCATTTTCAAGGAATTCACTTACAAGTTACAACATTTATATTTAGGTGGTGTTTGGCTGGTCACTTTTAAAATAAATGGAAGACAGATGCATGCAGTTCGATTTTAGGGAATGATTCCATGATCAATTATTTAATTCCCAATTTCACTGGGAATCACCCATTTTTATCAAATTTGGGAGAAATGAAGTCATTCTTCTTAAGTTATATGATATACATTTCAGTTTATATTTCTTTGAAGGTTGAACAAACCAAACACCCCAATTACCAAGACACATGCAAAAAATTTGAAGTTTGAACAAATCAAACAACCCATCAGCGGATTTTGATCATCTCCATTTAAGCAGTTGTATGTTTCTTAAATTTTGCCACGTCATCTTCTTTATTAACTACTCTTAACTCGAGAACAAGTTATTTTACTGTTTATTTCAGTGTGTATGATTTTTTATCAAGTGAAAAATTATTAAAGAAAATAAGCCGATTTCAATTAATTCAGTTATTTTACTTTATTTTTACATTTTATTAATGAAATAAGCAGATACAGAAGTTCTAATCTTAATAGAAACTCTTGAGCATCAATTAACCTTCTTCCACGGCAAATCTAGAAAATTTTTAACCCACAAAACCAGTGAAAGAGAGAATTCATCAACATATCTTTGGCGACAACTCCAATTTCTCCCCTTAATCTTCATTCAACTTAAATTAATTGAGAACAAATTTTATTTTCAATTGAATTATTTCAGTTATATTCAAATTGTGCTCAATCACTGGAAGGTGCAGTGAATTAGCACATCAGAAAATTCTTGCCAACAAATTCACAAAGAAATGGAATGAGAAGTTTTCCAGGCAAAAGGAAGAAAATGACACTTCGCAACAACGAATCATTCATAAATCAATTGCAAAAATATCAGAGAAGAATTTCAATTTAGATAGGTAGGTTATAATTATATGAAAAGCAATTTTAATTAGGGACCTACATGCAGTCACAAATACATTTTGAAAACGACATCTGCAATTGAATTAAAATTATGAAAATTTTAAAATTGCAAAACACTACAAAAAAATGTTAGCAGATAGCAGAAAAGGAAATAAATTTTTCTAAAATTATTATCAAACTAAAAGGTCACATCAATTATAATTATTAGATTAAGTCTTAAGTTAGTTCAAATACCATAAAATGTGCTTCAGTAAAAGTACCACTTTATTCCTCCTGTAAACAATCTTACAAAATTTTGCCTAATTAAAAGGCTTCAAATAGTGACAGCAGCCTATATGCTTCATCAGCATATCTGCGATTCTTGACTTGGTCATGCATGAACCGAGTTTATAATTATTTATACATATAAATACACCCCGGTCATAATCAATAAACATGAAACGACAATAATGACCTCGATACGAAGGATTGAGTTCCCTATGAACGACGTAGTAAAATAGGATGATAAAATCCGAGTGTACAAAAAATTAGTAAATTTGTATGCAAGACTTCAACTTGATTCCAAGGGGTGGGAAAATATCAAAAAGTTTGGCACAGAGGATACAGTATTAAAAAATATTCATTGTGTTAATACCAAAATCACCCCTATTGATTCTTTGTTGAGCTTAAATATACTCAGTTATTCATCACAGGACTCTAATATTGAAAATCAACACAAAGACAACACTTGACTCGACAGCTTCAATGTCATTTACCATTGATATTATTATCATTACAGCACAAGAGCACAATCCAAATGCAAAATTTAGCCAACTACAGCCTCATGTATTGATCTTCTACTCATTAATTCGAGCTTATATCTTTCTCTTTACCTTGTGTAAAAGCCTGATCACATAAACTACCCAATCAAGATCTACTAGCGCATGCAAACATACAATCGAATCTCCTAATTTCAGAACAGTGCCTCTGATATTTACTTACATGACCACAAGCAAAATTTTCATCCATAACATATTTATTAATGAGTAAGGCTCTTGTGCCCCCGGGGACACCGTGCCTCTTTGCAATTTAAACCCCTAGCAATACATAGGTTTAAATACAATATGGAGGGGGAGGGTTGTGTGATGTGCCCCTTTGCAATTTAAACCCCTAGCAATACATAGGTTTAAATAGAATATGGAGGGGGAGGGTTGTGTTCCCATGGATCACGGTGTGTCCCCGTAGGCACACAAGTTTTTGCCTTTATTAATAATTCCAATCATTTGAAATTACACAACTCAACTAGCATTCTCATTCTCACCGGCAAGTATCCATTTTCATTATTTTGGTATATGCATTAAAGTTATTGCTGAAAGTGCAAACTCGAAGCTTTAATATAACATGACATGTCAAAAATAACTTAAACCGAGGTTGAGGTACTTCAAATACACCTACTAACTCTTTCATCTAAAGAAAGGCCAACAACATGAGTTTTTCGACAACACTTAGGAGGTGCTTGGTTGATGCTAGTATGATCTAATGGAAATCAAAATTCTTATCAGTCACTTTCAATCTATTATGATTGACCTTCATAATGATCTCATTACCATTCAGATTGAAGAATTCGAACCAAGCGGCCCTTACAATTTATAACTCTACTCAGATGAACGTTAATGTATATTAAGCTCAATTTCATATAATTGTCCTCCACTAACATTGATGTTGAAAATGAGGAAAGAAAAGGCCACATTCTAACCAATTATAAACACTTAGGAGGGAACATCATGTACTCAATTACTTAAAATGCAGTATAACATTTGATTGAAGATCTCAAGTTTTGAATATTGTATCACAAAAGCCTAAGGTGTTGAATTTGAACACAGTTCATCTATTGCCGAGGAGAGAGCAAATATTACAATTCAATCCAACTAAACTCAATTAAAAAAAGAATAGCTTACCTTTTCAGATCCAATCAAACACGCGTCGCAACAGCCGGAGCAGCCGCAGCCGCAGCCGCCGCGGAGGAGGCGGCGCCGCCTATAAACGAAAGAAATCCGGAACTAATCGGCTCCTGCTCATCCAGGAACAAATCTTCAGGCATACGGAATGCGCCGTGCCCGCAAACAACGGCGAGGCCAACGAGCAACGCGGAGATGAGCAGCGATCCGACGCTAGTGAGGAACACCACAACTATGGTGGACACCACCAGAATTCCCATGATCTCGCGATCCGAGAACGTGCGCCCCGCAATCACCACCGGCTGATCGGAAGGGCGGAACAGGTACAGAAAGAGCCAGGCGGCGAGGAGAGACAGTAAGACTAGGAGAGAGAAAGGGTGGGAGAGGAGAGAGAAAGCGAGAGAGAGAGCGAGGAGAGAGATGTAATTGACGCGGAAGTAGGAGAAGTTTTTCCGAATGCGAGAGGCGGCTTCGGTGAGGGAATCGGGCCGGGAGAAGGAGGAGCGGTCGAGGAGCTCCAACCAGGGGCGGCGCTGGGAGAAGCCATGGCGGATTGAGGCGTTGAGGCGAGAGAGGAAAGCGCGGAAAGCCGGCGTGGCGATAGGGGGTTGGGATTCTGATTGGGCATTGGAGATGGGGAGGGACGCCATGGGCGATTTAGAGAGAGAGAGTAAATGGCAGATTTAGAGAGAGAAAGTTCGGTTAAAATTTAAAAGGAAACCCCTACACTCGCTGAGTTTATTTGCTAGCATCGAAACAACAGCTCACTGATCCTCTTTCCTACTAATTTTTAATTATTGGAGTATTGAAAAGGATTTTTAATAGAATTCAGCCTAAATACTTCTATAGAGGATATTGTCCACTTCTTTCACTTGGAAATTAGTTGTCTTTGTGTGTGTGTTAATAATTACAACTAATTCTCTACCAAAAAAACAGAGGGGTTTATGAGTTGGATTTCTCACCGACATACAATTTTAATAAATGAACCAATAAAAGAAAAGAAGAAATTTTAGATCATAAAAAAATTATTACTACTTATAAAACCATATTCGAAGCAAGAGTCCTTGTCTGCTAGAAGAGTTGATCCTCCTCTGCACCAATTGCCAACAAAATTCACATTATCATTTTAACACAGAAAATTATAAAGATAAAAAGAAAAGAAAATGCATCTTGAAGAAAATTGGACTGGTGATCGTGCGGCTGAGGTTTCACCACTAGTCTCGGCAAAATTTACTTGATACCAGGAAATGATGGCAATACAGCAATGAGGGGGTCTCCATAACCAACGGATTCTAAATATGTACAAAAATAAAGCAATAAGCAGATAATAATAAACAATTTTCACAAAAATGGTCAATGTAAATGAATTAATAATTTTTTTTGAGCATTTTACCTCCATCGTTTATAAGGATCTTCAAGATTTCTCCAGCAACATCTGACTGTAATCCAAATAAGCATATGAAAATCATTAGTAAATCTTCAGACAGAGCTAAAATGACAAGGTTTAAATGAGGCTCACCGTGATAGGGGTATCTGCGCCGAACTGATCCATGTAACCGATCACTTGATCCTCCTTGATCACGTCACCCTAAATGCATGAAAAAGTGTAAAAATAACATGAAAATGTAATCCCTGTAATGACCTCCATAGCACATTATGATAATGCTGAACCATGGAATACAGGTTTGGAGATGAGAGTAGTCAGTAGTGTAGTTATCTTTGGAATGCAATGAAGATTGATGTAAAGATTCAAGAAGGTGATGCCATACATCACCAAACATATGATATTAATTTTCATGCGATTAAGATGCTGTCATAATATTACAGTCAATTCACTTTTTCCGAGCAGTTTAATAATTTATTTATATAAATTTTGGAGGTAATGGAGTGTTATGACCACAAGGTATCATTAACAAGACATCACTGTTGCGAATCTATGTGCACGAGAAAACATCAGTGTGTTATGGAAAATATGTTTAACTTGGGAATATCAGGTGATTAACTGAAGTTATTTACTTCTGATTTGTAATTTCGGTAAACTAGAAAGGAATGATTCACCCCCAATCCGTAGACAACATCCACTGTCCACCACACCAACCACAAATAAAAAGAAGAAAGAAAATATTGAAGTAGAAAAGGCAGTAGAAAAAGAGGAAATCCCAGTAAAGGTAGCACCTCTTTACAAGCAGGAGGCAGCTTCTTTCCTTTTACCGTCTTGGCTCTTCGGAATAAGCCAACCTATAATAGGAATCATATGGATTTAATTTAAGTGTTCCCATAAGGTAGAAAATAATGAATCAATAACAAGCAGTCATGCCATACATACCTTGGGTGACGATACTACGACATACCCTGCAGGTCCAGTAGCCTCCAATGCTGCCAATTTAGCTGCCTTCTCAACATTGATGTTTGTAAATGGACTCACCTTTTCTGCAGAAGACTTAGGAGGGGGTGGAGGAGCAGCAGAAGTTGATTCACTTGCTGGTTTGCTTGGAACCGATGATATAGTTGGTTGGGAAACTAGTGCAGGTATTGTGGGGACCTCAATGTTCCGCTTCATATGGATTTCGAAAGCTCCAACCTGTGGTATAGTACAAACAAATCTACTTTATAAGAATATTCAGGAATGACCCAACCAAAGTTTTAGGGTAGCAATATTCTGCAAAGCTCTCACATCAAAAATGTAGATATAAACGATCATAGTCATATCTTTAAGCCGTAAGCTACTAAAAAAGCATATGTAACTTTTAAACATCTAGTTTCTTTTTAAAATTTAATTACTAAATATGTTAGCAAAGCCAGCTAATGTAAACAACCCTTTATCACTTCTTTTATTTGGAAAAAATACAGCACATAGAGCTGCATTTAAGCTCAAACCAATTTAACTAACCCAAACTTAATTTTTTTACAAAAATATTAAAGGTTGGCCTTTGTCACTAAATTTTGATCTAAAGTTTTACTGTATTGAGTCTTTGATGAGTGATAAGCACACTTTCTAGCATTCTTATTGCTTGATTTCACTTCACTGTCCATTCTGCATTACTGGATACAAGTAGCAAGGAAATGAAAGCAATTAATTAATGCATTGTTTTCAACAGGAAACAGTTTGGAAGCTGCAAGGAGCAATGGAATATCATATCATTAAATAATTTAATTGGAAAATTGGAACTTGATTAATTTTTGTAAACCTAGCTCAATTCATCTATTTTTTATCACTTAACAATATCTCACTTTAAATTTGTTTTTATTAAAACATTTCTTAAATGTAGTTCCTTGACAGTTGCCATGTTGGCTATCATTTGAATCACCAAATTCTTCAAGATTTTACTACTATTCCAGAATTTTTAAGTTTATTAGATGAAGAAAACTCCATTCAAAATAATTCCAGAGTTTACAAAGAAAAGATTATTTACCTTGACTTTAAGCTCAGCGATCTTTGTCTCATCACAAACTTCTGACAGTAAAGCCTGCAATAAATAAAATAACTTTGCCGATAAATAGAGCAATATAAATAAATAAATATATACCATTATTCAAACAATACAACAGAAGAAGGAAGAACAGTTGCAACATCAAGAGATATTCAAGAGGTGCTCTAATATTTGCTTTCTTGAATACTTCTAAGATGAAAGCAAAGGCAAAAACCATTGCTAAGTAGAATATATCTTTATGGAGTGAAATGGCAGTAACGAAATAGCAAAATTAGCAGATTGCTTTTTAAGTCAATACAGTATATTTATGCAGACTGTGATTTCAGGAGTTTTTCACATTTAACTTTTCATTGGAATATTTTTGTTTTATGAAAAACCATCATCATTGTCAGTTCATAGAGAACCAATTATTTTCACACGGAAATAAAAAAAAATAAAAAACAATTGTCAGTAAACAATCTCCACAGAAATTTTATCCTACGAATGGATCACATTATCTACTCCAATTAACACTCACGCTTCTCACAGACGAGATTTAGTAGTTTTATATACTTGTAGTGATAATTCTTTGTCATTGACTTAGAAGGCTCAACTCTGTCCGAGCACATAGGATATATTAAAAAATAGTTGCCAGTCTATAAATCAGAGGTCTAGCCTTCAAATCCTAACCATCATATAAGTGTCTTCTTCTATCTTTTGGGGGTCAGTAGGCTCTGTTTACTAAAGTTATAATGGATGAATTGTATTACTGATGAATATTTTCATGATCATCACTCAAGAGGTCGAAATTTTGAATGTATTTAGTAATTTCGAAACTCTAAACAGTTAGATACTAGAAATATGGGAGAGGACTGTATGTAAAGTCACAATTACATAATAGTTTATGCTTGAGTCTATAAATACTAAACAGGCATTCCAAGAAAATAATATGAATAGAACAAAAAGGATATTGAATAACACCTCAAATCCAGTAGGAAAAGTGGTGCTGCTTGGTGATTTCTTTTGTAGAACTCCATTTTGTTGGCCATCTGACAGAACAAGTAGATATAATATGATTATAAATTGCTGAGACTGCAGAAAGACAAGAGAAATTAAGGACTGAAGTAATCATTTTTCTGTTCTTCACTATTAGTATAAGAAAAAGGCAATCCACCTTTGGATTTGGCTGTGATAGAAGCTTCGGAGGTCTTCACACATGAAACAAGTAGTGCTTCATGCCTTCTTGTAGACGAGAAAACCATTCCACCACAAACAGGCAATTTGCTCACCTTGCAGAAGGTTGTACTATTCATGGCAGTAACGCCAGGTCTTTGTAGCAGAGACTTGAGATGAGTAGTGCCAACAGCACCTGAAGCAAAATAAGCAACAAATAGCTGCTTCAAACACTGTTTAGAAATTTAACATGGAAACTGCTACTTTAGCAATATTAAAAGCCATATATTTACTTTGGACAAATATAAGTAATCCAAATTACAACTCTTTGATCAATAGTAGTATCTATTTTTCTGTATTCCTATACTTGTATGAATCTCTCCCTCCCTACTTCTTATACCTCTCAATCCTCGTATCATGATATTTCATGCATAAATCTTTGTACAGGATCACCCAACTAACCAGAAATGAATACCACATATCTCAATTTGTAATCTGAATAGATCAGGCCTTCTTGGATCATTACATCACAACTATCCTCCACAATCACATTGACATAAGATCACATACGTTATTCCAATCAAGCATAGTTTCTGCCTCAGAAACCCTCAAGTAGCACGAGCTTTCAACCACAAAGGTCAAATATACACTGGCCTCTGAAAATACGGTACTAAGTGCATAGTTTTAGCGAACACAGAAGTTCACTGCTTTGTTTCTCCACTTTCTAATGTCAAACAGGATACGTGAATTCATCTCATCAAAGGCTTAAGTTACTACAGCCCAAACGACCATAATCCGTAAGACATCAACACCAATTTCACCACCCATACATTATATTTCAACACTATCCTCTCTACTTCACCTATTTCACCTCACAATAACAAATTAATCAAATCTAGCAACAGGACTTCCAAATTAAAACAGCATGTATCAAAAGCAATTTCAGAACAATCTTACACAAGGTACATTGGACGAAAACAGCATTTTAAAACGACAAATCATGAAATGCACCTAATATTCAGCTCGATGCATTGCCTAAACATAACTCTCAGATCAGACGAAGCTCGCATTTCAACACAATCTATTGAACGTTAAATAAAGAGAGAAAGAAGAGGAGTACTTACTATTGAAGGAGCGGAGAACAGCGGCGGACTCCATGGCGAAGAAATTACCGATCAGCGAAGAGATCTGAAAATCAAAGTTTACAGATGTTTTTTTTATAGCTTAGATCAAGGAGAAACGAGAGGGCGTCGGGTATTACAATGCAAGTAGGAATTCTACAGTATGGATGAATGAGAGGATAAGGGGAGGGGGGTGGGTCGTTTGTTAAGTAGTTTGTTTGGGCTTTGAAATCTCCGCCCTTGTCTTCAGTTTCTTCACCCACCCAATTTGATTATTTCCTATGTTTACTATCTTACGCTCTCTAAGTTGCGCCTCGTACCTGCAATTTTAAGTATTTGCAAAGTGCATCTGCCGCACGGAGCACATTTTGTGCGCTTTAAACTATATTTGCAACGATACACGCGACTACATGAGCGATCGTTCACATGTTTAATTTTTAACAAAAGTGCGACCACTGCACACAATTATACGTACAATTATGTAATAATTATATAATGAATAGGAGGGGAAAAATGTCTAAAACTAACAATTTTACAAAAATAAATAAATAAATTATGTTAAAGGGCATTTTTCAAAATCAATTATTAAAAGTGTATTTTTTTCTTAGTTTCGCGTAATTAGTATTGTTAAAAAAAATAGTAAAATAAAAAAACTTTCGTACTATGGAAAATTTTTCGTACATAAAATTCTTTATGAGTTAAAAATAAATAAAAATTAAATTTAGGAGGATTACTTATGTAATCCGGGATCACCCATGATCCTCTCAGGAAGTGAGCTCAGAGAATCGTGGTGATCCGGGTCACCAAGAATTACCCTAAATTTAGTTATCAATTTGTTTCTCTCGCGCCAAATGGAGAATCTTTTTGATAATGACTCAAAGGAGGGATGTTGATGTTTGCATAAAAAAACAAAAAAAAAAAAAAGAAAGAAAGAAGAGGTCATACACGTGTAGTCCCGATTTGGACCAAATACAGAGCTAATGTTCAAATTTTGGAACAATGATAATGAAAATTATGAAATGATAATGGCAACAAAGTTTATTTAAAGGAATGTATAGTCATTGAATCAATAAGTATAATCGCAAAATTTGGATTCCTATCACCTCGTGCTAAGCAATGACAAATTCAGAATTTTTGTTTTTTTATATGTAATTGTGAAAATATTAGTACTTTGTTTCGATAATTAACACACGTATTTTTGTGCATATATATTAAGAAAAAATATTTTGTATGTATTAAAATATGTAAAATTGTTAAGATGGGTGTAAAAATAAGTATTTAAAATAATTTAATAAAAAAAGTTTTAAAATTTTTTAGATGTATTTTTATCAAAATTTGAGTTAACATCTTTTAGTCAATGAGTCAAATAATTTTGACTTAACATTTCTCAAGTTAATATATTGAGTAAATATAATTTCAAGTAAAAATAATAATTTAAGTAAACAAAATTTTGCTACTATTGCGATCGACTTAACAATTCAAGTAGAGATAACAAATTAACATTCTTTTATTTTCGAGTTTATCTTCATTTCGTGTTAATGACTGCATAATTCAAATTAATTTGACTTGAAAACTCATTACTCGAATTAATCCAAGGATATTTTTGTCAATTATTAGAATATAAAAGGATACTACATCCATTTCAACTTCAACTTCCCATTTTGATCATTCACAAATTCAATTTCACACTTTCATACAAGAAAAAAAACTAATTAATATCTCTTTAACATATTTTAATTTTAAATTTGTCATCACATTTTTAGCACACATTATATACTTTATCATTTATTTATTATTTTAAAATATCATACTATCAAAAAATAAGTTAAGACTTTTTGAATTTGGGGTGGTGGCCTGGTGGGAGTATATATTCTTAAATTTAAGATATAAAAAAAAGTCATTTTCATTTTATATTTTTGGGCACTACATTCTTTTTCCTTCAAAATTTATCTTACCGTGAATAGTAAATGAATTTCATGCCATATGATATCTGAAAATCTTACCCTAAATGTCAAATCACCTTTATTTCTCAGAAAAAAGAAAAATTGTCAGTATACTCAAATCAAGGGAAAATTGGTGCAGTGCCTGAGACAATATAGAATAATTTTGTTGCCCTACCCTGCAGATAATATAGAATAACTTTCTTGCCCTATATTTAACAAAATCTCTTTTGTTGTCCGAAATTACCAAAATGTCCATTACTCAAATTTTCGAGTAAGTATAATTAGAGTAAAACCCTAAGTAAACCAAATATTTCGAGTAAAAATTTGAGTAAATGAGCGAGTAAAATTTAATTCGAGTAAATTTAATTAATTATTTAATCTTCACTGTCGATTATAATTTAGGGTATAAATTCGAGCAATATTTTTTTTATTTTATAATTATTTCGAGTAAAGGAGTATTGTGTTATATTGTAAATAATTAATGTTGAGTAATTGGCAATTCGAGTATGGCAAGTTTAAGTAATAGTCAAATTGAGTAAGTCTGACGAGTAAGGAAATTCGAAAAATAAATTCGGGTAAGGCAAATCGATTAGAAAATATGAGTATGGAAAATACGAGTAAGAAAACGAGTAATAGGAAAATTCGAGTAAGCAAGGCTAATTCGAGCAAGTTGAATTCCCTGTTACATTTCCAGTGTTTCATCGGTGTTTCACAACATAAAAATACTATACCCTACAAATGACCATTAAACCCTTTGGACAAGTATTAAATTTTGGGCATTGATTGTGCCACGTGTCAATCATTTAATTTATGAAACAGTAGATGAAACACAATTGTGAAACAGGTGATCTCATTTGTAATTCGAGTAAGAGAAATTGAGTAATAGTAAATTTTGATTTTTGAGTAAATCAATTTTCAAAAATAAAAAAATAATCGAGTAAAGCAAATATCAGTTAGAAGATTTCGAGTAAGTAATGGAAATTTGATTAAGGAATCTCGAGTAAAAGTATTGTGTCAAATTCGAGTAATAAGTATTAATTGAGTAAGGCAAATCTGAGTAAGAATATTTTGAGTAATAGGCTATATATTTCGAGTAAGTCAAATTTGAGAAATAGTCGAATTTGAGTAAGCAATTCGAATAATTCGAGTAAGACTAATTCGAGTAATATTAATTTGAGTGAGGCAATATTCAATATGGAAATTAAAGAATTAATAAATTTTGAGTAATGAAATTGATGAGTAATGTGTGTGAGAGTTAAATTTTTTAAAGTATTATTAAAAAATATATATGTAGAGTAAAATAATGATTTGTAATGTGATTATCAATTTACTCGAGGAATTCTTTATTCAAATGTAATATTAGTCAAAAAAAAAATTTACTCCCTCTGTCCCGGGTATTTTTACCCATTTGTAAGGGCACTGTGATTAAGACGTTTTATTTTTTTAATATATAATATAAGAGAAAGTAGGGATAAATTGATAATTTAAAAAGAATAAGTAAAAAATGTTGTTGGAAATGATGAATAAAATGTAAAAAAGTAATTAAAGTTGTTGGGATTGTAAAAAGTAGGTAATAAAATATTATGTATTTTTACCATAAATGGAATGAGTAAAAATACGTGGGACACCCAAAATAGAAAGTGGTAAAAATACGTGGGACGGAGGGAGTGCTTTAATTTAGTATCAATATGACATTTATAAAAGAGTTAATTACATTAAAATACACGACATTTTCTCATTTTCTCAATTTAGTGACGAACTAATTTTTCATAAAAAAATACACAATCATTTCTTATATTTACCCAATTTAATGAAAAATTTAATTTTTTTTCTTTTTGAATTAAATACATGGTTCGTTTGTATTTTATAATTTAATTACAAATTCTTCTATTAATAATTTTTATGACTATCTTGATTAAAATATATTACAGTATTTTAAAAAATATATATAAATGGCATATTATATATTAAAATTTTATAGACAATTTTTTTTCCAAAAAAAAGGGGTGATAGTTTCACATACGTTTTGGAAAAGAAAAAAAAACAGGTGCGATAGTTAAAGATTATGTATGAAATATTAAAATGTTATAAAGCAATTTTTTTAAAAAAAAATGGGTGAGAGTCATATATCAGGTATTTATAAATTTTATATTTATATATAATTTATGCATTGTAATTTTAATATTAATATAATATAAATATTTAATATATTTAATGTGAATTGATTTTCGTTTATTAACATACTAATATATTTAATTAATAGAAGAAATTGTGATTAAATTGTAATTGTAAAAGAGAAAAATAATATATTTAATTGGAAAAAAATCAGGATTAAATTAAAAAAAATACATTAAGATCATGTATTTAATTAATAAAAAAAGTTCGTGATTAAATTGAAAAAAATAAGAAGGTGATGTATTTGTTTATAAAAAAAATAGTTTGTTATTAAATTAATAAAATAAATAAAGGTCATGTATCCTATTGTAACTAACCTTTTATAGAACCAAGTAAACTGCATTTTGATTTGTAACTCAAATTTTTGTAACTCAAAATTATTAATCGTAATAGTAATTTGAAAACCAATTTATTCAAAATTTAAATAATTACTAGAATTTTGCATTTCTTAATCGAATATTAATTCTTCAAACAAATAAACTTAAGTAAAATAAAATAAATAAAATTTAATTGTAATTGACTATAATAATAATAATAATAATAATTATGTTGTTATTGAATTTCTTGTGCTATAATACGAACACAAAATATTATACGTTTAATTAGTGGATATAATTTTCAAACAGGGAGTCCATTACAAGACAAATACTCATCGAATAATAATGTACTATTAGAAAAACAAAATAAAATGAACTTATTCCGGTGGAGGAAAATGTATGTCAATATTCCTCCTCAATGGACATGTAGGAGCCGTGTGGTCATTCATTCTGCAAATCCGACACTTTTTTTTTTGCACGACGTGTTCTGATCAAATTAATTTTCATTATCATCTACAACATTGTGGCTAATATCAGCAGTGCATGATTTGGAGTTGTGACTTGTACCGCCACACCGTCGACATTTTTGGAGTTTTCTGGATCGAGTGGAACCTCAGCTGCAGATGGATATCTCTTCTCTTTAGGTTAATGCGCATAAATTTCGAGTATAGGTTAGTGTAACTGCAATCTGAATAACATTTATAGTCTTCAGAAAAGACTTTGTCTAAATGATAATATATTAAGTTATTTAATGAGATGTTTCGACCCGTAGTTAAAGTATAGTTGCTATATACGTAAAGTCTTATATAACATTTTTTTAGATGGGATGGTTGCACTTTTTTTAGAGAGAAAAAGGGAGTAATAAATAGTTTTCAATTGTATTATATTATAAAGTAACATTAAAAATAATACAAATCAAGATTCTTTCAAATAATTAGAAAATGTGTACATATATATTAACTTTTTACCTGATTTAGTCATACGTTACGTGATAATTGATCTAGTCATCGATTAAACATCACCTGTGAGATATGCAATATCATTCGGGCTAACAACATTCACACAAAAAGCCAATATCATTCACAAAGTATCACCTATATACAAAATGTACCATTAATGACTTGGATAATATCAATTTACACAAGTGAGTTAGTGCAGTGTTTCCTTGGGTACTAAACCTCCATATAGAACGCGCCATCTTGCATCTAAATGCTTCAATCTCATCCATGGTTGCAGTATACAAAA
Organism: Pogostemon cablin; assembly: GCA_023678885.1. NCBI lineage: Eukaryota > Viridiplantae > Streptophyta > Magnoliopsida > Lamiales > Lamiaceae > Pogostemon > Pogostemon cablin. The sequence goes on from CM042995.1 coordinate 22,848,022, forward strand.
AAGTTTTCTGGACAATTGACTCTAACTGCGAGACATCCGACTGACTATAACGTGACTTTTCATCTGTCTTACGTTCATAATACCCAGCACTCTCAAGGGCAACGGGAATCAAACGAACTTCCGCATCATTTCCAATTTCCAACCTTTATCATCCTGAATTTTCAGAGAATTTACTCTGCGAGAGAACTCAAATACACAGCTTTCAAATATATACATTGAATTTTCAGAGAATTTATGTACACATTGAAACCAATACACTTTTCTTCAATATGAAAGGGCTTTAGGGTTTAGGGACGAAGCTTTCAATCATGAACAGTTTTAAACCAACAATCTCGTCGAAAACAGCAACTCCATCGAAGGTTTTTTTTTTAAAAAAAGCCTAAACTACCTGGTTGTTGTCTGCATTGCCGGAAATGGGGTTGGAAGTCGATGGGGTCTCCTCCATTTCCCTTTCCGTGGTGGCGGCGGTTGGAGGTGGGTGTGCTTCTTCCATATAATCATTATTCATTTCTTCCTCTTAATTGCAGGCGACAATGTCATCGCCGGAGACGGACGGGCACGTGCGTGCGGTGGTGGGCGACGACTCCAACTCCGTCGCACTTAACGGCGTATTCTCCGACATTACTCGAAGTATGAAACCGAGTTAAAAAAAGTCAAAAACGTTGAGTAAAAAAAAATGGGTTTAACCTCGGTAACTCGGGTAAGAAGAAAAACCATTTTTCAAATTATTAACTCAAATATTCATTTATTCGAATATGATTTGAATTTACTCGACATTAACCTCTATAATTTGAGTAAGAAGGAATTTGATTTTTAAATTAATAATTCAAAATTTCACTTACTCGAATTGGATTTGATTTTACTCGAAAATATAATCTTTTAATTCGGGTAAGAAGGATCTGTAATTTTTCAAATTATTAATTCTAGTATTCACTTACTCAGAATTAGATTTGAATACTTCGGGTAAGCAGGATTTGTGATTTCCAAATATTAGGAGTAAGTCTAATATTCACTTATTCGAATTTGATTTTTTCCTCGAACTTTAATATTACTCGAATTTAATTTTCATTTTACTCAAATATTTAATTAATCATATATTGTTATAAAATTTGCTTTTTTCTTTTGACTTACTCGATTGTTTACAACTAAACATTTTCATTACCCGAATTACTTATTTACTCGACTTTTTAATTTGCTTACTCGAATTTCTAAAGCGAATTAACATTACCCGAATAAGTTATTACTCGAATTTCTTAATCATTACACGAATACTTACTCGAATTATATTTTAACTTAATTAATTGTGTTAACTCGAATGTATTACTCGATTTATTACTCGAATTATTCGAGTAAAGAGTATTTACGTAAATTAGGGTATAAAAAGATATAGAGTTATAATTAGGACAACATAGTTATTTCTTAAACTCTATAGGGTACAGTGTCTAATTTCTTCTCAAATCAACTCTCTATTTTAAGGTTCAAACATCTATTATTTATTTTAGAGGATCACTTGGGTGACCCGTGGTCATAAGAGGGACATGGGTGACCACGGGTCACCCAAGAATTACCCTTTATTTTATCCCTATCTAATCTTTTCCAATTGTTTGTAAAAATCCGATCGAATAAAAGATAAACACTACCAACTATTTGTAAAAATAACCAAAAAAATATCGAATTCCTTGAGCGTAGGAACACGAACAGGCATAAATGTGAAGTACTCAACTTTATTTAAATCTGATATTTCCACTTCTTCGAATTCAGCCAATTTTTTATTTTTATTTTTTCTAAATTTTAATTTCGTAATTGTTTTGAATTTTAATATAAAGAAGTGGGGTGCATTTACAAATTTAGTACTATAGAGTAATGTAAATATTATTACAGATAGAATATAATTAACATTTAATTACTCTAACAAATTCTCATGTGCCAATATTTAGAATTTATAATAATTAATAAAAATATGAGTGGGACTCTGTGCACCCGGGCGCACGGAGCACATTCCGTGCGCCTCTACAATTTTTATGCCCCTTTGCAATTTAAACCCCTAGCATTCCTCCGTGTTACTCGGATTGAAGGGGGAGAGTTGTGTTCACATGGGGACACGGAGTATCCTTCCATGTCCCCAGGGGCCAAGACCTTTTGCCTAAAAATATAGTATACTATAATGAATAAGAATTTATACATTTTGTTGAGAGTTTTTAATGAATTATTTGTTAATTTTTTAATAAAAAATTAAATATAAAAAATTATACTCTTTCTATCTCGTTCAAGGGTCTCATTTTCCATTATGAGTGTTTCACTCAAAGAGTTCTCTTTCATTTTTTATCACTCAAAGAGTTCTCTTTCATTTTTTACACATATGAGATCTACACACACCCACTAATACAATTAAAATTTGGGGTCTGCACACTCACTAATACAACTACTCACTACACATATAATACTTCTTAATCCATGTAAAAAAGCAAAAACAACCATTTGCATGAAATGGAGTATCTATTAATAAATACATGTATATTAGTAGTATTAAATAAAACTTAACACAAAACATATCACCCCTTAGATATTGGCCTTGCTAATTTTAAAATGTGGATTTCGGAAGTTCGATTTATTACATGCAATTTTATTGATGAGATGCTATAAATAATAGATGAGTGACATAAATTAAAAATTAAAAATATTTTAGAGCAATTTTTAGTTGATTCAGGTCACTTATGAAGTTGATTAGTGTAGTTCCAGGTCATCCGGTAAATACACGTAATGTCATAAATTTGACTTTATTAAATTTTTTAAAAAAACTTAATTTTAATTTTCGTGAATTCTATCCACTATCTAAGCACCGCCTCTTGATGAAATGGCATCCCTACTTGCATAAAATACTTTTGTATTAATCACTGTTAATTTCTTTCACATATGTGCATCCCCTTCGCGAAATTAAAAGAAGGGTCCCTGATAAAAAAAAAATGATAATAAATAAATATTTTATAATTTTCTGGTGTAATTATTTATAAAAAATGTCTAAAAATTTCATTCTTAGGAAGTTTGATAGTATTTTATTTTTTAGAACATTTCTCTATCAATATATTCTAAATTTATTATTAATATTATTTTAGACTTTAGGATCGTATGTGTATTCAACCTATAATTTTAATTTTCCAAAATATTTTGCTCATGTTACTCAATTGCATTACAAACCCTTCATCGACTCTTTCTTTATCTTCCAAATATTGTCCATTAAATTTTATTTTTATTCTTAATTACATTAGTAAATTTTTTTCTGTCGTTTAGTTTTTTTATTTATTATTTAAGTCATTTTTCATTTTCAACTTTTATCTCATTAAAATAATGTAATTTATCATTTTTCTTAATTCTTTTTCTCATTTCATTTGGTACATATTCATAAAAAAAATTATTTACTCATGAAACTCACCTTTGTAAAATGATCGAAAGTACCTATTTTAGAATTTAATTTCTTCTCTTTCAAATAGCTTTCTTTTATTTATTCATTTTCTCCCTATTAATATTTTTAGAAAAAAATTAAAATTAAAAACACATTTACTTAGCAAAAGGAATAGAGAAATTAAAATTAAAAGATGGATTTGATAAAGATCTACAACGATCAAACTTTAATACATAATAAAAATTAAGAAAGTAAGAGATTCATGATCAAAATTTTGATTTGATAAAGAAATAATAAAAAATAAATAAATGAAAATATTATAATGATCGGATTCTATTAAAAAAAATTAAAAAAATAAAGATTTCTCTTCTTACACAGATTTGGAGATTAGTCGACGTCCATGCGGAGTATCCTTTCTATGCTTTCTATCCTATTCTGTATGCGTACAAAACAGATTTTCCACGTATAATGTATATCAGGACAACCCCATCTAGGAATGATCACATGACATGACTCCTTCCTGGGTCAAAATGCAACCTCATCTGGCATAATCACATGACATGACTCCTCCCTAGATCAAAACGCTCATGACATGACCCCCGACTCCCTTCCTGATCAAAACACCTCTAGTTCATATGCTGCACTTATCAGGTTACGTCATTGCAACCCGTCACCACCTGTCTCATTTTTCCCATCTTTTCCACCAGACCAGCCGACCTAATCCAAATGTCTCCACATGGTCACCTGCTTAATCCAAGTGTAAAGGCGATTCTCCTACTATGACTTGAATCCACTTCTTCTGATGATATCCGCCTATTATCTCACTAATAACCGAGTCAACGTCAAATATGGATTGAACGGGGTAAGCGCATTTGCTTAGATGATTATTTGACTAGCATATGAAATGTTCTCAAAAGTGGAATATCTGATCTTGTTGGTAGTTTCGGCGCCTTCGCTCAACGATTAGGTCCAGCAAGACGAATCCACTGACTTCTTTTGCACTATAAGACTATAAAATTAACTGTTGAACTTGAGCGTGAACAGTTTGAATGACAATGAAATGTGAACAGTTTGAATGACAATGAAATTAACTGCTGAACTTGAGCGTGAACAGATTACGAGATAGACTGTTGAATTTGAGCGTGAACAGTTTGAATGAATCTGTCAAATTTAACAATGTTAGCGTGAACAGATTACGAGATAGACTGTTGAACAGTTTAAATTAATCTGTCAAATTTAACAATGTGAGCGTAGACAGATTACGAGATAGACTGTTGAACTTGAGCGTGAACAATTTGAATGAAGCTGTCAAATTTAACAATGTGAGCATGAACAGATAACATATGAACTGTTAAACTTGAGCGTGAACAGTTTGAATGAATATTCAAATTTAATAAATAGTCTTTAATTAAGAGAAATATTTTTTTTTATCTAATGACTTCGATTAAAAGAGGATTGATTCAAAATATTCACGAGTAACACAAAATATTTGTGTAACAAATTAAGATCTCCTGATTCAAGAGTACTCTCTCCGTCCTAGGAAAGATGACACACCCTTCATTTTTGGTTGTCCCACAAAAGTTTGCATATTCCTAAAAAAGTAAAAAGTCAAACACAATTACCCTTTTCCACACACTTTATTTAAAAAAAATCACCCCTACCTAACACACATAACATACTTTATCATTTATTTATTACAAAATAAATACCATAATACCCTTAAAAATCACAAATTTATTAATCTCAGTGCCAGGGACGATGCAATCTTTTATGGACGGATGGACTAATTGATTCTTATCTCTTCCCATTTCTCCTAGCTGTTAGGGGATAGTTTTGTCATTTTACGGACACCTGCCACCTTTTTATGGAACGCAAAATCAAGCTGAAACTCACACGCCACTACCGTACGCACCCCCGGCGTTACATTACCCTCCACCATTACAGAATTCTCGAACTCTCCGAGCACACTTAGTTTTCATATCTGTTCGTTACATTTTTAGACTCGTATTCTTCTCCTGTTGTCGACGGGCTTCATTTATCGCGGATATTTACTCGGCCGTACGTCCACTTCCCTAAAATCTGACGTAAGAAATTCGATTTTTTCACTAGCTTTCGCCTTTTTTGCTTGAATGATGGTGAATATGTAGTTTCTGACGCAGTCACTCTAGTTTTTGTGATATTTTTTGAACCGTGCTGTAAGTTATTGTTAATGGACGGTTCTGCGTGAGTTTGTGGGTGATTGTGTGTGTAAAGATGGTACTATATGTAATTTCTTGTTCGTGTGATCGTGAAGGAGCATTTGTCATTTTCGCTTTTTTTTTTTTTTTCAAATGGTAAATGCTGTTCAGTTAGAAAATAGGGGGTGTTTGATTATCGAGTGTATTTTTTGTGTTTCTTTAATAATTTCAATTTTTGGCCGACCTTAGTTCCTAGAACTTTCCATTTTCAAAATTGAATTTTGTTCAAGTTTTCTCTGGAATTTTTGGTTCAAATATCTAATCTCTTCAGTTTATTAGTGGAGTATGGTACACAATCTATGCTGTATGTATTAAAGGTGAATTTTGATTGGATTAATCCTAAAAAAAAAATTGTGAATGTTTAATACAATTGGACTAAATTAGGCGCCTTTCTGTAAAATTAGGTCGGCCGGTGAACATCAATGAAATTTCAGAATTTGGTATGTCTGTCTATGTTTATGATAAAGCTTCAAGGACTGGCTCAACGTTTAGGACTCGTAGTTTTGTTCCCTGTTATAACAATTCTTTCAGCATTCCTCTCACCATTTCCCTTATCTATGTTGTTGGAGCCTTTAGTTTCTTACATTTCATCTTCATATAGTTGTATGGCTTTTTGAGTCAGTTCTTAGCACTGTGAAATATTTGTTGTAAGTGTTTCTTTCTACTATGATAGACTGTCATGATGATTCGTGATTTTTCTTTCAAAATTAAAGATCTGGAGTATTTCAATTAGTTTGCTTCATTTCTATTAGTTATATTTTAATTGTTTTCTAGACTCTATCTAAATTGTAACTTTTTTCTTATGAAGGTGCGGTTGTAGATGGGGAAAGGGAGAAAAACTATGACTCATTCGGTGAAGGGAAACTATGAAGTCAACTGGGCAAGAAATTTGCCATTTGATAAACTTGGCGCTGTCATTTTTGGATGCAAAAATCATACGATAACTGAATGCCTCGACAAGAAGATATTTGGTATGCTTTCTAGTACTTGACATGCATCTTTACACCATATTTGTTGGTTTGTATAATACTTAAAAGTTGTTGATTACTGATTAGTGACTTGCAAATACTTGAGCAGGATTGCCTGCTGCACATTATAGATATGTGAAGAACATTGCTCCTGGCCTTCCACTCTTTCTATTCAACTACAGCGATCGATTGCTTCATGGAATATATAAGGCAGCATCATCTGGTGAGATGAATATTTGCCAATATTCATGGATTGATAGTGAGGGTACAGAAACTACACCATACCCAGCCCAGGTAAGCAACAATGTGTAGTGCCCCCTCACACCCCTTCTTAAAAAAAAAAAACACTCAAAGAAAAGAAATATCACAGTGCTGGAATCATGCGTGTCTATGTAGTGAGGATGAGTAGATAATTGCCACTTCGTTTAACAAGTATACTCACATTCAGAATGTTCTTCTTTCAGGTACGAGTATGTGACTTCAGGAAATGTTATCCATTGTCAGAAGAAAAATTTAAACCTTTACTGGCAAAGAATTACTATGAGGAGAGGTTATTTCAGTTTGAGCTTGACAGGGAGCAGTGTAAGAGCTTGATGACATTATTCTTATCATCACCAATGCCAGAAAAAGTGCCTCGTCCTCCAAATCCATCTCTGCAGAGCAACCTGATTGTTGTTTCATCCGGATCCAGTGTAACTGAGACTGCTGATGCAAGATTTAAGAATCTGGACTCAGAAAAGTGTTCTGGAACCTCTAAAGATGCTTGTGGTTCAACTTGGGCTGACTTGCTAAAACCTTCATTGCCTTCATTCAAGAATAAGGAGAGTTTAGAACCTCAGAAAGTGATTTTAGATTCAACAATGTCAGATTGCCTTGACATGGAGGGGAAATTACCCTCATCTTTTGAAAGTAGTGAACAGGCTATTGAATGTTATGTAGATTCAGCCAATACAGAGAGTGATTCTGATGTTGTGGAATGGGGTAGAGATCCTCCTTTTTTGGAAAATGATAGTCAGAATAAAACATATCAAAATGAGCTGCTGCTTTCCCAATATCATGGTAGAGAGAGTGATACGTCTGATCTTACAGACATTCCCTCGGAAAACAATTCATATCTGGATAAAGAGGTTGGATATGGGCTAGCTGGCAATGCTATTGTGCCCCTAGAAAATTGTGAGAGAGTGTATGGTAGGCCTAACTTGACTGATGGGGCTTGTCAAGAGGACAACTTTGCTTCTTCTGAAGCTTTACTTATGGGTATACAGTCATGTAATTTACACAGTGTGATTGTTCAGGTAACTTCAGATGTCTTGAAATTATAAGATTAATTAGCATTTTTGTTCACCTGCTGCAATTGGTTTCCCCTCTCATTTACCCCTTATTTTGAAGTTGCTTCAAGAAACTGAAAGGTTAAGGGTGTCTCAGTTGGAGCAAAGGCAAAAAATTGACTGTCTTGAGCGTGAATTGGTATAGTTTCTTTCATGCTATTTGGTGTTTTCATTCCCAGCTTTATCTTGTGCTTTTCTCTTCCTACTTTATAATTGAATATATCTTGATGTCGGGGTACTACCACACCTATGCAGGTCGATCACAAGATTGAAATTGATCAATTAAGGAACAAGTGCCGCAAATTGGAATATATATCATGCTTCGCAAGGGATAACAATGAGGGTGCCTCTAGTTTCATTGAGAAGTCTGTCTTCCTTGTTGGAGGATTTGATGGGAAATCATGGCTTTCGGATTTGAGTTTGTATTCTCCATCTCAGGATTATATTACAACTCTTTCTCCAATGACCTTTCCAAGGTCACATCCCGCGGCTGCAAAGTTGAACGGAGAGCTTTATATCTATGGTGGTGGTTATGATGGTTCATGGGTTGACATAGGTATTAATTCCATAACTCTGTTCTTATTTCATTTCTCTATCTCCTTTATTGTATTCTGGTAATTTAACTGAAGATTCACTTGTTGATAGTGGAATCATACAACCCAGACAGTGATGTGTGGCTCCAGCGGCCCTCTTTAAATAGAAGTAAAGGAAGTCTTGCTGGAGCTTCTGTGTATGGGAAGATTTTTGCAATTGGTGGAGGAAATGGAGTCGAGTGTTTCTCTGAGGTAGAAGTATTTGATCCAAACCTTGGAAGTTGGATGTGCACTCAATCAATGCTCGAAAAGGTTTGCAACTCCTCTGAGACTGCCATGCTTATAAGTGCATCTGCTAGTCCTCTGTTTTTCATGAAATTCTTTTGTGACTTGTGAGACTATCATGAGATGCATTCAAATTAAAAATCTGTTTTACTCGCTTAGTTACCTGATCTCATAAGAGAATCTCCTCGTGTTAATAATCAATTTGGCCATGTCATGAATTTTCTGCCATTTTTAAAACTGGCTTCTCATTTTTGAGGACAATTTGTCAAAGTCTTTTTATTTCCTTATCTTCATCGAGACAGATTTAATCAGAATCAATCTTCTGTCATGTTTGTTTGAAATTTCTTAACTTCTGTTATTTGCTGCTTGCAGCGTTTTGCTTCTGCTGCAGCAGAATTGAATGGTGTGCTCTATGTTGCTGGTGGTTTTGATGGCAAATACTACATGAGGTTAAATTAATTTTTTACTGTTTCCTTCTGTCACAGTTTACACTGCTACTGTGCTACATATAATTGAAATTTCTTTACACATCCTTGGAATTAAATTAACCTGTTGGTTTCCTATCTAATTTTCTTCTGGTTTAGTTTGTGCACTTGGATCTTAGAACCATAACATGCATAAGCTGGCTTGCCTTTGCTAGTAAATCAGTAAGGTTAATGTTCTATTGCTTTTATTAAATGAAAACTTGTGCTATAAATTATGAGTTTTTAAAACTCATTCTGGTGATAGAATTCCAAGGAGAGTTGTACTCTTGTGGTAGAGTTGCATTGATTGATGATCCATGCAATTGGGTTGATCAAATCAGAATGTAATTTGGAAGAAAAAATATTACACAACACATGTTAAAGTTTTGAGCCGTATAAATTAAGGTATTACACTATATAAGATGAAGTATCATTATTGTAATACTTTTTATAAACGATTTAATAGGCCCATCTTGCACTTTAAAGTAATACTTTGTACTCCTATTAAACAAGATACTAATTAAAAAGATGAAGCCAAAATTTAATTAAAGTCTTCGGTGATATACTCGTTTCTTGACTGAATTTGGTGCCATCAAATAGTATTGCCTTTTCCAACTGAAATAGATGCTTCAGATTAATATATTTTAGGACCATGGGATTATGAATTTTAAAGTTGATTATACTTCATTGCTTACACCTTCTCCACATAACAAACTATGTTTCTTATTCTTTTCCTCTTTAACATTTTTTGTTTATTTGTTCTTTATTTCAAGCAGAACTGTTGAACGATTTGATCCCAGAGAACGATCCTGGACCAGGCTTAGTGATATGAACATCAGGAGAGGTTGCCATTCTCTGGTTCCTTATAAAGAAAAATTGTAAGTCCTATTTATCTTATTGTAAAAATGTAGTATATCATTTCCCATTTTTAATGTGGATTAATGATCTATTAGTGTTTGATTGCACAAGAATTACTTTCTTCCTGGGAAATAAATTGGATGTAGTTTTAAATTTATGGCACGTAAGTCATAATTATTTTAAATTAATTAGCTTGTGAGACTTAGATGAGCAGTGGAAGAAATAAATTAGGAGTTAGATCAATATACCATTAATTATTAGTATTTTAAATTGAAATGTCACTCCTCCATGATTATGGGTCTTGATAATAGTATTTTGTAGTTGTAGGATATCTACTCACTTGCATTATAATGCAGGTTTGCTATAGGTGGTTATGATGGAGACACAATGGTACCATTTGTTGAGGTTCTTGATCCACGGTGTGGTTTATGGATGGAGGGGGCACCAATGACAAACTCTAGGGGATATGTTGGTTCGTTTGTGTCGGGGGAGAAAATCTACGTCGTTGGCGGTGTGCAAGACGGCCAGATTTTGGATGTGGTAAGTCACGTGGGAGAGAGCAAACGAGCAATGCAACTCATCTGTGAGACAAATGGTGTTCCACTATTTAGATGTGATAATTACTTGTGTTTGATTGGTTTTAAGTACTACCATAGTTGTTCGTTAAGATTTTTCTATAGAAAGTGGAACACTATTTGTGTTAAAATCATTTCATTCATGACTAAACTCTCTCTTTTCTTTCATGTCCCTCCACGAAAACAGACTGAATGCTACACGTATGAATCCGGGTGGCAGACAACCGGAGCGAGGGCAGTCGGTAAAAGATCTTCCTTCTCGACTCTTGTTTTATGAAAAACTATACAAAACTTAACTCTAGTTATCTCTGTAATTAATGAATGTGTTAGCTGCTAATTGAAGTGACTGCTGTATCAAGAAAGACATACTCCCAACTCTGTTGCTGTAAATTTTAATATTTGCTCCTGCTTTTATCATCATATTGCAGAATCTTTTTACTATTTAAAATATAGGTATAAATATATACATGCATATATTTGACAGAAATGAATGATAGTAATGTTTGAGCTGTGTAGTCCATTGATATCTGATCATAAATGTGGATTTTCCAATTTACAGACGCTACTCAATAGTAATCATACTCTGTGTTACAGTACTGAAAGATGAGATATTTGGTGTTAATTGAAGTTGTACTGTATTAATTAATCTTACACCTTCATACAGTATGGTTTACGTCACTGTATTATTTATGGTTGGACCAACTATTTTGATTGCAACGCTTGGTTTTTTGTTGCTCCTTATTTAAGAAATGTTGTGAAAAAAGTAATACGAATATACGATGCTATTAAAATTACTAATTTTTTAAAACGCCTTTTTTTTCTTAATTAAATAAACCAAATAACGAGTTTGATTTTCAAATCCATTAATTAGGTCGAGGGACTGATTATCGAGATGCAGTAATATGAAAAAATAATAATAATTAAAATAAAATAAAATAACAAACAACAACATTGTAAAGAATTGAAACTGAAGCTCATAAAAGAATAAAATGAAGTATTTCTAGTTAAAATATGTTTTTTTAAAGTATGATAAATAATGAATTAAAATATATTTTTATAATATTAATTATAGTATAATTTGTTACAAGTATACTTTAACTACTAAGAATTACAGTATATTTTGTTTATATAACAGCTATATTTCAAGAGAGTATTTTAAAAGAGAGTGCTTGTTTGGGAACGTAAAACGCGACATCATTTTTATGTTTTTTTAAAATAACTGTAATTTTTTATTAAAGATATTAAAATTATTTTTCATTAAAAATATTACTATTACTTTTTATTTATATACTATGAATTGGTCATAAAATAATTTATTGTATCATTATTACTTTTTATTAACACAAATATTATTTTTTATTCATCTCTTTCCAAATTCCATTCAAATGTTTTCTGTAAATAAAAAACATGTACTATGATTGAAAGAATAATTATATTTTAAAAATTAATATTATATTTTAAAAATAAATTTTAACTCGGGTAATATAATTAAATCATAAGGTTTTATGCATGCACGACTTTTTTATTTTACTAATATATTCCGTCGGTGCGTTGCACGGAAAGTATTTTATATGATTGTTAGTTTTTTTTAATAATGTTATGTATCTGGATGAATATGTTTGAGCTTCTCTCATTCGATTTTGGTCTGATTTGAATTTTGTTGTAGCATTATTTTTTTATTTATGTTTATAACTATCACATATGTGTTTTGCACGGAAATAATTATATTTTGCGAATAATTTTTAAACATTTTATTATAGGATTATTGTTAATTATATTTTAGTTTTAATAGTTTTATCTCTACAAATATGTTTGAGCTTGTCTCGTTCGATTTTGGTCTGGTTAGAATTTTGTTCTAATATTATTATTTTTATTTATATTTATAATTATCACATATGTGTTTTGCACGGAAATATATAATTATAAATATTTTTATGTATAATTGGTTTTCTTTCTTATACTTCCTATGTCTTCCCGGCCTTGTAGTTATATATTTTCAATTTGGGGATCAGTTGGTTTATTACCCTTTTTGTTATATGGGACCACACAAAACGATTAAACCATCTCCATATGACCCACCTACCATTCTAATACAACTATCCACTATATATTAAAATATTATATTCCTTAATCACCGTGCAAGAAGTAAATGTAACCATTAGGACGGGACATATGGAGTATTATTATTTTTTTCTCCCAAAATACAGTTCCACCCGCGTAAAGTTTGGTTGAATTTTTTCTATTTTCAAGTTGCATGATGTCTTTTATGGTTTTGTCAAGGACCTCAATACACAATTTATTGACAATTGATGCTTCATCCCAAATGATCAATTTGCGAATAGAAAGGAGTTGAGCAAGATCACTTTCCTGCCTTACATTACACGTTGAATCCTTGCACCGAAAGTGGAATACAAAATCTCGAGTGTGTTGTTCGGCTCCCTAGCAAAAGTAAGGATGCAATTCCACTTGATGTCACATTCAACACTATACCCACCTTTGATCTAATATAAGCCAATATCGTCTTCCATAGGAATGACTCTCCGGTGTCTCCGTATCCATATACGAAGAAAACTCTATCACTTCCAGAAATAAAAATATTGAAGTGTTGGGTATTTATACCCCTTGGGAGGCTTCTAGAAGGATTCTGATGTGTTTCTGATGCTGCAGCAACACGACTCGTGTGCTGCAACACGACCACAGGGTGGCCGTGTAGGCGTTTTTGATGTCAGAAAACGGCCAGGGCTTACAGGGCCGTGTTGCATAACACGGGCTGCGCAGTCTCACCGTTTCGCACATAACTTCCACATTCGATCTCTGATTTGAGTAATTCTTTCGCTCATGTGATTCTCTTTTCTTTGGCTTTCTATCCATATAAAGATCTGATAAAACTTCCAATATTTGAGGGTGTAACAAGTCATGCAAAATAGCACAACCGTGCTGAGTAGGAACAGCTTGCGCGACGTCACCATTTTAATCATAACTTTCTCGTTTCGGCTCCAATTGAAGTGTTTCTCATACCAAAATAATCCTCTTTTCTATGGCTTTCCAACCATGTATTAAACTTTTAGTTTTGAGCTCCACAAGAGTACAGAAAAATTACACAAGTTGGACGTGCGTTTTTTCAGCATTTTGCTTGATTTGACTCATTCTCCCTCGTTTCAACTCCGAATTGAGATCCGCTTTTTCCTACATCTTCCTTATCACGTCTAGGATCTATTTTTACCTAAAAATCATATGTTTAAGCTCATTCACACACATTTACATAAAAACACAAAACACAACCAAATAACACATAAAATACGGATAAAAAGATACAAAAACACATATAAAAAGACACTAAAATCTAGGTGAAAATATAACTCATCAATCTTGTACCTCCACCTCCAAACACAAATATTGTTGGCTCAAAATGGGTATTTCGAACAAAATACAAGTTCAATGGGTCTATTGATCGTTACAAGGCTCATCTAGTCGCTTAAGGATTCACTCAAGTACCAGGACCGGATTTCCATCAAACTTTCAGCCAAGGCTGCAACGGTTCGAGTAATCCTTGCTCTTTCTGTCCATTTTTTATGGCCCTAACATCAACTGGATGTTAGAAATGCCTTCTTGAAAGGTTTTCTATCCAAAATCTATCTACATGACTCAACCCCCAGGTTTCATTGATCCACATCATCCGACTCATGTTTGTCGCCTTAAAAAGGCGCTATATGGTCTTCGGCAAGCTCCCCTTGCTTGGTTTCAATGCTTCAGTAGCTTTCTGTTTAGCCTTGGGTTTCAACAAAGTCGGTGTGATACTTCTATATTTTTATATAGGCAAGGATCCTCAGTTATTTTCTCCTCTTATACGTCGATGATGTCATCTTAACCGGCAACAGTATCTCTTTGCTTTGGCAGTTCATTTCATGCGTCAGCAATGAGTTTGCTCTTAAAGAATTAAGGGCTCCTACATACTTCTTAGGTCTTGAAATTACCTCTCAACCTAAGGGTCTCTTCATTGGTCAAGCAAAATATGCTCATGATATCTTATCTCGTGCCCAACTCCTTGATTCAAAGCCAGTTGCTACGCCCTTGGTTGCTGGAGCTTTATTACAGCAGCACGACACACCATTTAATGACTCTTCTCTGTATCATTCGTTGGTTGGGGCCCTACAATATCTTACCATCACTCTGTGATCGCTATTTTCTTTCACCCTCAAGTATAAGGGATCGATTGTAGTGCGCATGACCAAGTGAAATATCGTTCCCACGAGATAGTTATAAATTTAAGAAGTAATTCTATATGATAATTCCAATGTAAGACAAATCTGGGGGTTTTGAAGTAATGATTAATTCAACTAATAAAACTGAATTAAAATAATTAAACTAAGCAAATAAAATAAATCACACAAAGAAAACGATTTGGAATTCAAGAATGGATAATTGGTAATGCTCGGGCAAACAGTTTAACTATATGACTAATTTATTAATTACCTGCAAAGAAACTTAGCCCATGGAATTACGAGGGCAAATCACTAAGATGTAATAAACCCTAACCATTGTTCTAAAATAACAAAGAAAAATAATTAAAGATGAAGAACCCTTTTTGGAGGACTCCGTCTCTTCAATTACGATCTCCATCGGAATCTCCGTCTCCGATCCAAGTAGCAACTCCGATCGTCTTTCCGGTGGATGGATGGAAGGTGGTGAGTGAAAGGTAGGGTTCTGTGATGATTGAGGCGTGAATGGGGTCTGTTTCATGAAGGTCAGGATTGGAGTACTTATACGGATAGAATGGGCCTGGCCTAAAAATATGCTAAAAATAGAAACTGGGACCTCGCACGGCACACGCACGACACATGCACGGAACATGCACGACATCGTGCTTCAATGCGGCATATCTATTTCTCGCACGGCATCAACCGTGCGCCAATTCTTCTCGCACGACCTCTCCCGTACGCCAATTCTTCTCGCACGACCTTGCCCGTGCGACAATTCCTCAAGCACGGCGTCGTGATCTTCATGCACGACATCGTGTCTTGTCACATGGACTTCAAATGGCATCACACGGCACCTTGAGACATCACACACGGCTGAAAGATAGTGAAAACGTGCACCAACTTGGTTCACGCACGCCCTTGCCCGTGTGTGCGCCATGTGTCCATCGGCAGCTTGCGCAATATCACCGTTTTGATTATAACTTCCTCGTTTGAAATCCAATTAAGGCGTTTCTTATGGCAACACGTTCCTCTCTTCTGTATCTTTCTAACTATATATCACATGACTAATTTGGACAACCACACAGATACAGAAAAATTATGGAAGTTGGACGTCTGTTTGATTGCAAGGAGCATGAATTCATCCTTCATTCCAACTTCGCGTTCTTGATCCTTTTTCTAATCAAAATACAACAAAATACCTCTCATGCACCTTTTAGTCAATAATAATCCAAAGTATAAAGATTTGTGCAAATAATAATAATTAAACACTCAAAGAGGTATTAAATCGGACTCAAAAGTACATGAATTTCCACTCTCATCACTCTGCCTGATCTTTCTTTCGTTGTTAATCACATAAGTCAGTTTCTGCATTCCCCCACTGATGAGCATTTTAACGCAGTGAAATGTATTCTTCGTTATGTTAATGACACTATTCATCTTGGGCTCTCTTTCACTCATCATCCTGATTCATCAATTCTTGGTTACTTTAACGCCGTTTGGGCTCGTTGTGTGGACACATGTTGCTCCACTTTTGGATTTTCCATTTTTCTTGGTGGTTGATTGTTGTCATTTTCACCTAAATTTTAGTTTATTTGTTTGTGGATTTTCGGATATTTTTATCCGTATTTGTGTGATTTTTGGTGAAGTTATTGTTGTTTTAAGAAATGTGGTATGAATTGATAGAATTATGTAAATGAGCTTAAATATGTGTAAAACAGGTCAAGAAATGGATAAAAACGGAGTTGAAAGCGAAACGGAGACGGAGGAACAACGCATACTTGTACACGGGCCGTGTGCGGAACACGGCCCTTTA
The DNA here is from genome assembly GCA_023678885.1 of Pogostemon cablin. Taxonomy (NCBI): domain Eukaryota; kingdom Viridiplantae; phylum Streptophyta; class Magnoliopsida; order Lamiales; family Lamiaceae; genus Pogostemon; species Pogostemon cablin. Next base: position 22,864,682 of record CM042995.1, read on the forward strand.
ACAAGTGGCCGTGTATTGTCATCAGAAATCGCTGCTCGCTCAAGAGGAAGGTCGTGTGCTGGTGCACGGGTCGTGCTTTGCTGCACGCCCCGTGTGCGGAACACGGCCCTGTAAGAAGAAATCGTGTATTGTCATTAGAAAATATTACACGCCCATGACTGAGGTCGTGTAGCGCAGCTCGAGCCGTGTCCGGAAGCACACACAACACACCGAAGTAGGTGTGCCCTACACGGGCCGTGCGCTGCTGCACGGGCCGTGTAGGTGCAAAAACCTGTGCAATTTTCAGAATGTTCCGGAAGCTTCTAGAAGGTCCATTAGTGATATAAAAGGGTGACTTGTGCGAAATTTGAGTGGGGAGATCATTTTCAGAGCAGTTACGCACACTCCACACCACATTTTCTCACACACTAGATCCATAATCCATCTCTATCCATTAGATCCATCCAATTTCCATTTGATCTCCACAATCAATCTATAAATCCATCATCCAATCCATCCATCTACCATTTGAGAAGAGGAAAGCATCAAGGATTGAAAGAGTTAGCATATTGAAGAAAATGAAGGTTTCTCCATGAAAGGGAAGTTAATCTACTTTTCAATTGTTGATTTTCTTCTTATTTTGGCTCAAATGGAGCAAAGCTTGATTTGTAATGGTATAAACACAATGTTTAGTGGCTAGTCCTATAGTAGGGCTAATCATATGAATGGTTGAGATGAAGAGTTAGATGTGTAGAACTTGAGTAGCGATTTGAATTAAATTGTGGATTTCCTTTTATGATATATCAATCATGTTTCATTTCAATACTTGTGTGATTAAATTCTCTATTCATAGTGTTAGGATGGCCATTCCAATGTTTTGAGTGGATGTTTAATTGAATCATATATTGAAATGTGCATGCATGTTAGTATAAGGGGAGGTAAGACATACCCTCTTTAGGCTTAGAACATTCGTAGAGGGACACTTAAGAAATTGAGTGAAAATAACCAACTTATGATCATAGTACCTTAAGGGAATTGAGATTAAGACTAATCATATGAGACTTAGACTTGTAAAAGAGTCGATAATCTAATTGCCTTGGCCATAGGGATTAGGGGTAAAATCGTGATTGCTTTTAGTCCACAAATTAATGAAATTCACCATCAAGAGTTTTGCATATCTAGCTCAAGTCTTAACCATGATTATGATTAGCCTTGCTCTCTTCTCAAGTGAATTCTATCTCCATTCCATTCATCACTTGTTTATTGTTTGATCCAGTACTTTGTTAGTTTAAATTCTAGTTGATTTAGTAGAGAATTAAGTAGTAGTTTCATATACAAAACCTTCAAACTATCATCCCTACAAAGCATAAATCAAATAAAAATCCGGATACAAGCATGAGTTTACTTTCCCTTGGGACGACATTATTATAAATTTTGTATTTGGTCACATGTTTACTCGACGATAGAGTCTCTTACTCTTACACATTTTTATAAGAAATGCGACTAAGAACATGAGTTTAAATGCGTCTAGCTCGACGGCGTTAAATCGAGCGCTTGATGGGAGGCAACCCATTTTAGTAAGTTTTTTTGTTGTTTAGTTTTATTTTCTTGTATATTTGGTATGTAGGGGGTGAATCTCATGGAGAAAAGTGCATGTAATGGAAGCCAAAAGTGAAAATGGTGAAATGATGATGTATGCCACACCACTCTTTACAAACTTAAATTTTAACACTTGTGTTAATTTAAGTTTGGGGGGAGGTTGCGTGGTGGACATACTTGATCATATGTAGATTATAAAAGATGCACATGAAGCATCATGAGGTAAGTTCATGAAAAGCATTGTGGAAACGACAAGGGTATGTCTCACCACTTTTTACAAACTTAATTCGCAACTTGTTCCGATTTAAGTTTGGGGGGAGAGTGCATGGCGTGACTTATACCTTGTTTATGCTTTAGTGTGTGATGAATCATGTGTTTTATATTATCTTGCAAAATGGTCAATTTTAAAATTTTTCTTATGAGTTAGGATTAGTTTTGGTATGTTTGGTGGTGTTTAAGTACATGACAATCCATCATTTGATCTTAATTGTGGTGAGAATGATGTTTTGAAGTATTTTGAGCATGAATAGGGTGTATGAGAAGTGTAAAGACAGGGCAAAGATGAGGTGAAGTGTGAAAGTTGGAAAACAGGGTAAAAATGCTACATGGGCCGAGCTCAGTACACGGCCTTGTAAGGGCAGGCCGTGTACTGTCATCAGAACACGCTACTCGGCCAGGAGGAAGGCCGAGCTCCGAGCTCGAGCCGTGCAGGAGAGCACGGCCCTGTAACGTGTAGCCATGCAGGAACATCAGAACACGCTATAAGGCCTCACTTGAGGCCGTGCAGCGCTACACGGGCCATGCATGGTTTAATCCCAATTTTTAAAAGGGCCGATCCGTACTCATTCCACATGTTTCCATCCTTCCGTACACACTCCCTTCACACCGAATTCTTCTCCTTAGGGCATTAATCGACAACGAAAGTGAGTGTTGAGGGATTGAGATTAAGGTTCTTCAATTTTGCACATCAAAAGCACTTTTCACATCCAAGTTTGAAAGGTATGACTTCTTTGAACTATAATCTTCAAGTTTTGAATGAAATTGATTGAATTGGTACATGGGCTTTGCGATAGTGTGAATCTTGCATGAATTATTGATTGATTATCATACATGTTTCAATTTGATTTTTGAATAAAGGTTGAAGTTAGGGTTCATGAGAAGTGAATTAGGGGATTGTGTGAGAATGGTGAAATTGATTATATGTGTTGTGCTAATTGAATTATCACATGAGTATAATGCTTAATTGTAAATCATTAGACTTAGATATTGAGGATTTGGGCATGAGGCTATGTGAATTATATTTTGAAATTATAGCGAAACATTGTGCATGCCAAGTGTTCGATGAAATGTCTAAGAGAGAATTTTGTTTGAATTTGAAGATCACATGTGAATGATGCTTGGTGATGGTGTAATTTGGAATTCATGTGTGTAAGAATACTTAGAAATTGAGATATGAATCATGGTTAGTTGAGATGAATGATGATGAAGTGCATATTGTGATTAAGTTTGAAGTTTTAATGATATGAATAAGTGATGTTGATGCATAGTATATTTCACACTTAAATTGAATGACTAGAGTGGAATTTAACTTAATGCATTAACATTCTCATTGATGAAGTTTAATATAACTTGAGCATTGTTGTATTGTAGATGGCTGAGAGGAGAGTTAGACCAAGAAATGAGGACTTCATAGTCATTACCGATCCAGGGGAGTTGGCTAATCTTGATGCAAATTTGATGAAAGATGGGATCCATCCGGATTATTTTGGAGTGGAGTTTGAAGATTATTAGGGTAAATTTATGCTCCGTTGGCAAACGTTGAATCCGAAGATCAAACCAACTCGATTCCAAGACACAGAAACGATGAGAGGGTTAGGAATTGAGGAGGATTTGAGGAAGCTATTTAGATTTGCACAAATGGAAGCTTTCTTTGACAAAAGGCCACCTACCTATTACCATTTAACTGCCGAGTTCATGAGCACGTTTCAAGTGAAGAAAGATCGGAATGGTTTCCCTCTTTGGGTGACGTTCCAGCTAGATAATGTGTTGAGAAAAAATATTCCACTACCTGTGTTGAACGAGTACTTTGGACGCCCACCATGTGAAAATCACCAGAGTTTCTATGTAGGAGGTGGTTTCAATCAACAAGAATGGTGGAAGAGCTTAGTGAATGATAGGACATAACAAGCAGGTTATGTTCCCAGTGCTTCAAAGGGAACTACAATCCGAAACCCAGTGATGAGATACCTAGAGAAGATTATTTCTAACACCATCTTAGGAAGATTCGAGGGTGGAGCAGTAGGAGAAAAATAGTTGTATATCATGTTCTGCATCTACAATGAGCGATCCTTGAACGTTGCAGCACATTTTGTACAACATGCAGAGCGAGTCGCCAAGAGACAATCATCTCAGGGTTTGATCTAGGAGGCATGATCACCATGATCGCTCAAGGGTTGGGAATTAACCTTGCTGGAATGGAGAATAGGATGGTTAGTGATGGCTTGAACTATCAGCAATTGATGAGGATGGAGTTATTGTCTGTGGCTGGGAATCAGTATTGTTTGAGGCAAGAGAAGGGAGCTCCGTTTCCTTTGCCAGCTCCAAAGCTTACTACAATTTACACTCGAAGGAAGTATGCCAATCTGGTGATGGCTAGTGCTAACCACTTAATGGTCGTGAGAGCTTTTTACAGAAAGAATAGAGATGAAGTGGAAGAGGTTCTCAGACAGATGAGGGTTGAAGAGAACCTCGAGCTAGCTAACTTGAGAGCAGAGACAGTGCCTATGGAAGGCGATGAGCAGGATGCACCACCGGAGCAGGTGGAGTTTGATGAGCAAGCCCCTGATCCGCCACAGTTCGAGGAAGAAGAGCAGCAGCCACCAATAGGCCCGGAACAGGGTAATGATCGATGTAACTATATGATGGATGAGGTGAGAGATATGAGGCATGTGCAACAGACATATGGAGCACAGACAAGAGAGATTTGAGAGGTCCAGCAGGAGCACGGAGTGCATATTCACGAGTTAATAGCTGGACAACATCGGAGGGAGTATTACGAGGAGCGGTCATGGGTGCACTCCAACAACATGGAGGAGATGATGACGATGATGTTCAACTTCCAGTTCCCCGGATCTCCTCGTGCATACATTCTATGGAATGCCTATCATTCACCTCCACTTCCAGAGCCATGAAGGGAGTACTTTGAGTGCTAGGCACTTCCATTCATTCATCTTAGCTATGATTAGACTTTTTGAAGGATTCTTGAATTTGATTTGATTTGGTAGATTGGATTGTACTTAAATTGTTTATGTTTGGGAGGTTTCATTTACTTTGGGATTTTATTTTAGTTTTATGCGATTTACTTTTTGTTATTTTTGGTATTTTGGTTTGATTTTCATTATTTGGATGTGATGGGAATTTGATCTTAATTGTTATGGATGTGAATTGATATGTTTGATATTTTGAGATGGATGATTTTGTTCATGCATGTTATGTGCTTGTTATGTTGTTTGGTGAGTCTTTGATTATTGTGTTTTGCTTGTGAATTTTTATTCTTGTATGGATGGTTTGGTGGTATTGTTCTTGGGAAGGTGTTGAGTGTTTTGAATATGAGTTATGATGCATTGTTTGTGATGAGTGATGGCAAGTATGTTAATGGTTTCTAATTGTTGAAATTGTGACATGAACTACTTAATTTGTTCAATTTTGAGAAGTATGAAGGGTAATTAGGTTTCTTTTGGTCCAAGCAAAAGCTTGTGAGAATTGAGCTTCAACCGTGCCTCCATGGTTAATTCTTGATGAGAGGACCGGTTGTACTTAGACAAACTAGAACTTGCTCATGGACTATAGGAACGAAGCCCGAATGGTTGAGATTTGTGAAATGATCTTAGGCCATCCTTGTTAAATGAAGTCATAGCCATAAAATTCTTTACCAAAAACATGATCCCTAGTAAGCCACTTTGAGCCTATGAGCCTTTTTCTTTGTAATTTGAGCAAAATACAAGCCTTTAAAACCCACTTGAGCCTTATATATATAACCTATGTGTGGGTGATTGAGGAGATGATGATTTGCAAGGTTTGATGTGAGAATTTTGCTAGAGAAGAAAGGAAATGGTAAACAAGCAAAAGAAGGATGAAAAGGGCTCACGCAAAATGAACATGCAACCTCAAATCGAGAAAAAGGGGCAAAATCAACAAAAATATGCTCAAGAAAATTCAAAAGTCGAAAGAAATGAAGCATGCAAATTAAAAGAAGCTCAAGAAATTCAAGGAATGATAATGATTAGTGCTTGTGATTAAAGGAGAAAACAAAGGAAGCTTGAAAATGAGGGAGATGGAGAAGAGAATCATCTCTTCGATTATCCACACTTGAATAGTCATTATTATCCAAAGTTCCTTACCTTACCAAAGAGCCTAAACATTACATCCTACGATAAAGACCTTTTTGATCACTTATTGAAACTAGGGTGACTTGTGAACATAGTCCATGAGCAAGCCTATGGTGAGTCGGTTCTAACTGGTTGATGAGTGATGTTCAAAACCCTACTCTATAGAGTGTTGAGTGAATTTGATATCCTATGAGAGGCTTGGATTGAAAGGGGTGTGATTACTCTTTTGTAATTTTTAGGATTGAACTTGTTAATTTTCATGTTATAAGTTTGATGATATAGGGATACTTAATGTAATTTATTACTTGTGATGCGTTGTGGTTTATGTTCGTTAGGTGTTTTTTCTAGGTGAAAATTACTCCACTTGTTTATCATTTTTCATTGTTCGAGGACGAATAATACTTTAAGTTTGGGGGGTTGATCGTTGTCATTTTGTTTGCCTATTTTTGTAGCACTCACGAGCAAGAATACTCGATCGTTGTAGTAGTATATTCCAAGAAAAATTATCAATCCACAAAGGAGTTATGCTCGGACTAGCAATATACGTGAGCTCATGTTCATGTCGTTTTTGTAAAGATGATCGGGGGTTTTGAGATTGATTAACAACTAAAACAAGTAGCAAGTAAATAAGAGAGCGAATAGGAGAAATGACAAGTAAAGATGAATAACAAGTAAAGAAAATGGGTGCTAAAGTTCAAGTATGGAAAAATATGGGATTAGAAACATCCAAGCACACTCGATTCATATTATCATGCAAAAGGAATTCAACTCAATTGATGTAGACTAAGGGTGATCACGATTGTATCCTAAGCTTCCTTTCGGGTTACAAAGGTTGTTGATCCATTTTAGACTCCCAAAAGCACTTAAGATCAAAGCCCAACATTAACCCATTCCATCTAGGTACTAGTTAGATTAAACTCTCCCTTTTTGTGTACTAAGGTCAACGAATGGATTGGTTCCCCTCATTGAATTCAAATATTCTTTCGGTCAAACCCAAACTCAATGTCTAATCATGCCTTCCTAATACTATAGAGGGTCGTTTCCGTCTCACTCCAAGCAATACATACATGAACATCATGATATCATTTAATCACCATAAATTAATTCATTGATCAACAATCCATTAAACCAATAATCAATTATGAATAACAAACCATGCCATTACAACATCAAGACAATTAAACTCCATGAATAGAAATCAACATCAATTAAATCAAAAACCAATTTAATCCATATGATAATATAAATCTAATATGCTCTTCATATTCCTAATCCCACTAGAGGGATTAGCCTAACATGATAAAAGTAACAAAACACATAAATGATTCATTACAAATATCCATAGTCTAAATCCAAAAGAAAATCAAATGAGATGTAAATCTTCCCCAACAATTTCTTGTAGGAGATCTTCAATACTCATGGATCTTCTTCTCTAGCTATTGATTTCTTGAGATCTCTCACACTCAATGGAAGGGATGAAGTTTTGATGGAGAATTAATGGAGATGATGAAGATGGATCAAGATGGATGAAGGTGGATGAAGATGATGGTGGAAAATGGAAGAAATGGTGTGTGATGTGTGTGTAGAGGATGTGAATTTCGGATCTTTCTCAATTGTTGAATAAAGGGGCATTTATACCCCTATGGAGGCTTCTAGAAGGATCTGGAAATTTCAGCAGGATTTTACACGGCACGAGTCGTGCTTTGCAACACGGCCACCTTGTGGCCGTGTTGTGTCTTCTGATGCTGCCGCACGGCCTCTCCTTACAGGGCCGTGTTACGCAACACGGCTCGTGTACTGCAACACGGCTCGTGTGTTGTAATACGGGCACAGGGTGGTCATGTTGGATCTTCTGATGTCGGCACACGGCCACTTCTTATAGGGCCGTGTTCCGTACACTGCCCGTGTTGGTGCATGCCCCTGTTTTTCACATTTTGTTTCGGCTCGTTCTCGTTCGTTTCAACTCCGAATTTAGATTCGCTTTTTCCTATATCTTCCTTATCATGTCTAGCATCCAATAAAAAGTGAAAATCATAGGTTTAAGCTCATTCACACACATTTCAATAAAAACACAAAACACAACCAAATAACACATAAAATACGGATAAAATAATACGAAAACACATAAAAAGACACTAAAATCTAGGTGAAAATAGCTCTAATCACATTTTCACCTAGATTTTAGTTTATTTGTTTGTGGATTTTCGGATATTTTTATCCGTATTAGTGTGATTTTTGGTGGAGTTATTGTTGTTTTGAAAAATATGGCATGAATTGATATAATTGTGTAAATGAGCTTAAATATGTGTAAAACAGGTCAATAAATGGATAAAAACGGAGTTGGGAGCGAAACGGAGAAGGAGGAACAACGCATACTTGTGCACGGGCCATTTGTGGAACACGGTCCTGTAACAAGTGGCCGTGTATTGTCATCAGAAATCGCTGCTCGCCCAGGAGAAAGGCCGTGTGCTGGTGCACGGGCCGTGCGTTGCTGTACGCCCCGTGTGTGGAACACGGTCCTGTAAGAAGAAGCCGTGTATTATCGTCAAAAAATGCTACACGCCCATGACTGAGGCCGTGTAGCGCAGCTCGAGCCGTGTCCAGAAGCACACACAACACGCCGAAGTAGGTGTGCCCTACACGGCCATGTAGGTGCAAAAACCTGTGCAATTTTCAGAATATTGCGGAAGCTTCTAGAAGGTCCATTAGTGATATAAAAGGGTGACTTGTGCGAAATTTGAGTGGGGAGATCATTTTCAAAGCAGTTACACACACTCCACACCATATTTTCTCACACACTAGATCCATAATCCATCTCTATCCATTAGATCCATCCAATTTCCATTTGATCTCCACAATCAATCCGTAAATCCATCATCCAATCCATCCATCCACTATTTGAGAAGAGGAAAACATCAAGGATTGAAGGAGTTAGCATATTGAAGAGAAGGAAGGTTTCTCCATGAAAGGGAAGCTAATCTACTTTTCAATTGTTGATTTTCTTCTTATTTTGGTTCAAATGGAGCAAAGCTTGATTTGTAATGGTATAAACACAATGTTTAGTGACTAGTCCTATAGTAGGACTAATCATATGAATGGTTGAGATGAAGAGTTAGATGTGTAGAACTTGAATAGTGATTTGAATTAAATTGTGGATTTCCTTTCATGATATATCAATCATGTTTCATTTCAATACTTGTGTGATTAAATTCTCTATTCATAGTGTTAGGATGACCATTCCAATATTGTGAGTGGATGTTTAATTGAATCATATATTGAAATGTGCATGCATGTTAGTATAAGGGGAGGTAAGCCATACCCTCCTTAGGCTTAGAACATTCGTAGAGGGACACTTAAGAAATTGAGTGAAAAGAACCAACTTATGATCATAGTACCTTAAGGGAATTGAGATTAAGGCAAATCCTAGGAGACTTAGACTTGTAAAAGAGTCGAGAACCTAATTGCCTTGGCCATAGGGATTAGGGGTAAAATCGTGATTGCTTTTAGTCCACAAATTAATGAAATTCACCATCAAGAGTTTTGCATATCTAGCTCAAGTCTTAACCATGATTATGATTAGCCTTGTTCTCTTCTCAAGTGAATTCTATCTCCATTCCATTCATCACTTGTTTGTTATTTGATCCAGTACTTTGTTAGTTTAAATTCTAGTTGATTTAGTAGAGAATTAAGTAGTAGTTTCATATACAAAACCTTCAAACTATCATCCTTACAAAGCATAAATAAATGGAAAATCCGAATACAAGCATGAGTTTACTTTCTCTTGGGACGACATTATTATAAATTTTGTACTTGGTCACACGTTTACTCGACGATAGAGTCTCTTACTCTTACACATTTTTACAAGAAATGCAACTAAGAACACCTTATTTTTTGGAGTGCAAAGAAACAACCTACTATTGCTCGTTCGAGCTGTGAATCTGACTATAGAGCCCTTGCAAATGTTGTTGCTGAGGTTGTTTGGCTTGCTAATCTGCTTCATGAACTCCATGTTCCTGTCGCTACTCGCCCTGTTCTATTGTGTGATAATAAGTGCAATTTTCCTTAGTCAAAATCCGATTTCGCACAAGCGCACCAAGCATATTGACATTGACTGCCACTTCATACGTGATTTGGTATCTGTAGGGACGCTCACCACCAAGTTTGTGCCCCTCTCATCTCCAGTTGGCCAATATTTTCACCAAGAGTCTCCCTCGTCCAGCTTTCGAGTTCCTTCGATCCAAGATCTGCGTATGCTTTCACCCCTCGCAAAGCTTGAGGAATGGTGTAAAGATTAAAACGTCGACTGTATATTATCTTTGCTAAGAATATATATATATATATATATAGTTTGATAGAGATTGATACGATCCTTAATTTACGAATCTTAATGTTGTAATCTTATACTATTAATAGTGACAATATACGCAGTTACCATACACGATGAAATTATTTCCATTCTCATATTCTTTCAGCCATTCGAATTTCATTTGGGCAGCAAGATATAAATGGGCTTTAATGAATTAAAGTAGACCCAATAGTTAGTGAGAAAGAAGACCTTCAAAATTGGGCTACACAAGGGCCCAACGGGTCAAACACTGTGTGTAAATTTTAAAAATAAAAAAAAAAATTAAAAAACAAACATAGCCATACTAGAAAAATTAACCAATAAACCATTCGATACAACCAGACAGCCCAAGAAAAATCCTATATAATTCATCACTCGACCTGACACGGATTAGGCCCGGTCAAAGCCCAAAGGGATCATGATCCGCCCGGAACCCATTAAGTCGGATTTAAACCCGTCTTGTTTGGGTTTGAACCGTGAGCAGTCACAATAAATACCGCATTGCAGCCCCCTTCTATGTATCATATTCTCTGCGCTCAATCTCCCTCGTTCCTCTGTCCTCCGTTCCTATATCTCGTAACCGCTTTCGAGGCGATTCTAGCGGACTTAACACCCGCTTTATAGCAATTCACCTTTCTTTTTTGTTACTGTTCTTTGGTATTCCATTTTCTTAGGATTGCCTGATTTGCGCTTTCGCAGTTAGGGTTTTGAGCTGCGAATTATGTTGGTTGTTAGACATACGATCGGCGCCAATCGGGGGAAGGCTCAAGCTAGATCGTCAATTGAAGTGGTTCTCGCCGATAATTCATCCGCCGACTCCCGTCATCGGGAGCCTATCATCGGAAAGAGGTCGACTTCACTTTCACCTAATACTTTCTTTTTTATTTCTTTTTTTTAATGTGCGTTCTAGTGTAATAATTTATATTCTCTGGATATTTATTTATTTATATAAGATGAATTACTGACCTTTCTTTCAAAGTTTTGAGTGGAACTTTTTTGCTGATCCTGTGTTCGTGGCTTCATGCACTTTTTAATCTTTTCCTTTTTTTTTTTTTTTCCCTTGCTTAGTTATGATAGTAAAAGAATCTAGTTAGGATGAATTGAATTGTGTTTTTATAAGCTTTAACACAAGAATTGAACTATGGCTCCTTTTTTGTCTTTTTTGCTTTTTTTTATTGGTCCATAATTATGTTATTTTCTACTTAACTAGCATGTGAACTTAGTGTTACTAATGAAAATCTTCTTTAGAGCTTGGTTTGTTTGATTATGGGAATAAGTTTTGATAAACCTTCAAACTTGGTGATAGATCTTGAGTAAACTTAGCAGTAGTTTTGGTTTACAATTTAACCATATTCTTTGGTGGAGGCTATTAGCCAAGTTACCTGGAGTGCAGTGTATGATTCAGGCTGTGGGTTGTGTACGGATACACTGATTGGGAACTCAGCTGATATGATTTACAATGGGGTAGGTTTGATTGGTAGACAAATTCTGGTTGTGGTAAGATTGAAAAGCTCATTTGCATAGATGCTGTGGAAATTCATAGAATAATACATAAAGCATGTGGTTTAAATATTTCTTCAAGAAGCAAAATATTTTGTTAAGTGCATGCGCCTAATAGCGTGCCTCCTAGGACTCTTTGGGATGACAGCCTCTTTTGTGGAGATGCAGCTGTTGAATTGCTGGCAAGCTCCTAAGTTATCGTCTAATGTTCCTCTTAGCACTGCTTACCCAGCCAGCCTATCTTTCTCTAACTTATTTTTGTTATGCTCGTACAGTTTGTTTCATCTCTTATAAATTTTTTCTTTCTTATCCCTTATATTAGGCAGAAAAGAAGATTTTAGCTCTATTCTTCTTACACATAAGAGACTGTTTCTTTCAAACTTTCCCTTGCCCTTGCCCTTGCCCCCAAACTGCCATGTAGAATAGTTTGTTATTTCGCTAGCCATTTTAAAACTTGATGCACATAATAATAATATAATACTCGACACAAATATAAAACATGTATTAAAATTGACGATGCATATACAACAATTCTTCACAATTGAAATAAAACAAGTTAATCACTCAAGATGTTAGCAACCAAAATAATCTAAATATTAATCTCCTCATTTGCCTAAATCCACATCATCGTCGAGTTGAATCTCCATCTTCTTCGAATCCAACATCTTCTGCATCCTCCTCATATCTTAAGCTTAAAGTAGAGCCTCTCATAATCTTCTCTTTCTTTACAACCTAGTTTTCAAATTAGCTTAAAACCTGATTTGCATCCAGTGGTTTGAGTAGGGCTGGGGAAAAATACCGAAATTTCGGTATACCGCCCTTACCATAACGAAAAATACCGATTTTACCGAAATTTTAGGTATGCCGAAATTTTTGGTAAGGTATGATACCGTATTGAAAATTTTGGTACGATAAAGGTATATAAATGATCAATACCGCGGTATTTTGGTATATGCCGAAATACCGTAAAATATTCAATTTTTGAGTAATATGATACGATATTACCATATTAGATGATACATACAATTATAATTATTATTTATGTATTATAATGTTTAATTAAATTATATATATACACTATTTTATTAAAGATTAAATCTAAAATCCTACTGTATATTTCTTCATAATTATAAATTATTGATAAAGTTCATTGACTAATTTCATGATATTAGTACTTCTTTTTTAATTAAGTATTCTATCTTATATGAAAATTTAAAAGTGTTGATTTTAATATAAGTTCCATATATTTTTGTGTAGATTTCTTAGGTACTATTTATTTAATGACAAACACTTGTGTAAAATGGGTTTAGATATATTAATTATGTAAACTCGATTACTGTTTAGTACATAAAAATTACTCTTTAGCACATATATTGTTACTTTTTAAATTAAAAAATTACTCTTCAAATTCTTTTAAATCACGATGTATCGATTACTTTAAGTACATAAAAAATTACTTTTTAGAGATACGAATTATTACTCTATAGTGTAAAAATTATTACTCTTCAAAGAGTAATTTTTTATATATTAAAGAGTAATAAGGCTTACCTGTAAACCCAGTTTTCATGAGACTTACTCTTATTTAATTTGGTCGTTTGTAGATTGTCATATAATTTTGAATTTGTTATCTATTAGAGTTTGTTTTATAGCTATCTTTCACTTTTCTAGTACATGTTTTTATTAGATTTATTGAATTTTAGATGTATAACGGCATAACAAACTATCTAATAGGATGGTATATACCGATATTTTAGGTATGGTATGGCATATCGAAATATTGGTAAGTAGAAGGTATACTATTTTCTTACACCGAAATATTGGTATACCGAACTAAGGTATACCGAAAGTTTAGGTAAGGTAACGGTATGATTTTTTATATATCGAAAATTTTGGTACGGTATATGGTATGACCAAAAATCTTCGGTATGTCATACCGCCCACCCCTAGGTTTGAGGGCAGCGGCAGCGGCGACCGTGGAGGCAAATATGTGAAGGTCTCGATGAATCACTTAAAACCCTAGTCATTTGTAACCTTAAAATCAGTGGTTTGAGGACGGATACACTGATTGGGAAACTCAGCTGATATGATTTACAATGGGGGTAGGCTTGATTGGTCCACAAGTTTGGGAAGGTTGTTGCTCAACTAAAAACTTTTAACCGACAAAGTTACTATTTCATCTAAAATCTAGAAAAATACTCAAATAGTTCAAAATAGGCATAAACCTCAAGGGGTATGTGTATCTTGAGGCGCGTCGGAGGCACTCCGACCAAGGGACCAAAGAGGTGCGCAACTGGAGATCAGTTCCCTGACCCCATTATTTCAAGGCACAAGGTCTGTATCTTTGACCAAGGCATGTCTTTAATCACTGTGGATTGAACATGTGCATATGTGGCCTCCTTGGTAGATCCCAGCATGACGTGCCATAGGGAATCATTAACTTAGATTAGAACTGGAGTACATTTATAATAAACTATTAAAACGGATACTACACTTAAACATTGATAAGAGATGTACATGATGATGAATCATGACACATATGTGGTACGCCAGAACCTACATGTTAGGGTAAGGATTGATTGTTGTTTTTGTAGAAGTAACACAATTGTATAAGAATCCCATGTGCCCAAAGTGCTTAACGAGGAGATTTTGGGGGATCATTTTTTCTTCTTTACTAAAGAAAATAGCACCCTTTTATTTACCAAATAAACTTTCTTCATGCAGGCGGAGAGAAGATGATGATGTGAACATATATCCAATAATAAGACTCAAAAGAAGGTACGGCAGCCAATGGCCTTTATTTTATCATGAAAGATTTGAATTGTGTACTTCGTTCGTTGCCCGCTCATCTTGATTCTTTCTAGTTTATCACTCCAGGTGTGGGTTCTGTATATTTTCCTGTTAATTATTTTTAACCTTACTCAAGTTCATATATTTATGCAGATTGAGACCTTAGACAGCTTCCTGCAATCCATTGGTCTTGAGAAATACTTGGACGTATGTCATGATAAGAAAGTATGCTTCCCAACTACTTTCACTTATATTATTTACGCATTATTTACAAGTATGATAACTTTTTGTGGAAAATGGCAGGTCAATTTGACAGCACTAATTAACATGTGCGATAGAGATCTATATAATGTTTTGAGAGTGAGGATGGTAAGGTTTTCTCTATTTCACAGCTTTCAATGCTATTTTCATTAGTAGTATGAACTTATGCATTTATGATGTTGATTTTTTATTTTTCCATGTCCTTTTGTTTTAGAATTATAGATTGAAGATCTTCATTAGCATCAAATTTATGCATTTAGTATGTCGATCTTTAATTTTCCATATGCTTTTGTTTAAGATATATTGATAGAAGATTGTCACTAGCAGCAACTTATGCATTTAGGATGTCAAAATCTTTCCTTCTCCATGTCCTTTGATTTTGAAATTTTGATAGAAGAGGATGATCTGTAAAAAAAGAAATTGAGGGGTACTGGGGTAGGAACTTCATAGGGCTACATCTTTTCCCCTAGAAGAATAAGATATTTATCTATAGTGTCTTGCTAGTCTATAACTACCACAGGCATTGATATCTTCTTTCTCTGGACATGTACGCGTTCTCTTGACATGTTGGCCTGTTCATAGCTGCTTGCCTGCTTACAAAAATTTTCTCATCCCTATTGAACTAAAATCGGAAAATGAAAAAGTTACATTAATGCTATCACACCCTATAATGCACGAGAAACCTTATCCCCCTTGTTTATGAATCATCTCTTCTGAATTAACTCTAATCACATGTTATGCCTAAGACTGATTTAGCTCAATCCCCCTTTTCAACTTATGGGAGTCCCATTCAGGTCGAAAACAGACTCCAACTCTCACTCTGTTTCATTGTATATTAATGAATGCCTTCCTGACTTCCAATTGAAGTTGAACATGGACTGCGTCAGATGAAAACAAGTGATGTGCATAAGCAATTGAGCCACTTAGTTATTTTAATAGAAATATCTTTTTGAAAAATGAATGTTCCTCTAATACAGTTTTGTTATTGGCTGAAGTGGAAAGATGCTTGAACTTGAATTATAGTGAATGTTATTCAATTAATTAGAACTATCACTGAGCGTCGCTAAATTTATTGCTACGATTGTTGTGGCTGCGATTCGAGTAGGATCATCATTGCATTGTGAGGCTTTTAACTTTATACAATTTTCATTGTTTGATATTTGTGTTTCAGCTCGACAGGGTCAAGATACTTGATGCCGCTCAGGACTTTCACATTGGCTACCTGAGAAACAATTGTCATTGCTGCGACTAAGTAAATTTCTGATCTTTGTTGCGTTTTGAGGCTTCTAATTTAATACGATCTTCATGATTTGCTATTTGTGTTTCAGCTCGACAGGGTCAAGGTAGTTGTGTTTTCGACCTTGGCATTTGCAATCACAACATTCCTAGGGACTAATAGGCTTATTTTCCCAGTGAACAAGTGGCTTACCTTGGGCCAGTTTGATAAATTTACTTATTATTGTTGTTGGGATATGTATATAATAACTCTAGAATGATCGTATCTTTTCCAATATAATTGCTCGACTATTTTGCATCCTTATGAAGCTCAAATTTGTGTGCTCGAACTATCAAGGATGTTATCACTAAGAACATAAAAATAACTAAGACGTCTCGCCCTTCATGTTAAATTTCGTATTTTTCATTTTTGTCCTTTCTAACTTCACCACTCAAAAATATGGAGCCAAGGTGAAAGTCAAAATATGAACTCAAAAATATGAACTCGAAAAATATTTTTCACAACTCTAATTTCGTATTTTTCATTTTTGTACTTTCTATCTAGGATGTCATTTTTGTCCTTTCAAACTTCCCCACTCAAAAATATGAACTCGAAACACTCTTAAACTCTCATTACTCAAAATTTTGTTTACTCGAAATATTTTACTTGAAATTACTTTTACTCAAGACATTAACTCGAATTTGTTTAAATCATTCACTCAAAGAATGTTAACTTAGAAAAATCATTCACTCGCATTACTCAAATCATTAAGGGAAAATATCACATTTAGTCATGTAAGTATAATTGTTTCTAACTTTAGTCCTTTTTATTATGGCAATTCTCAGTTGTAGTCATTTTTTGTTCAATTTTGTTCGTTTTTAATCAATTTCAATTCCTTTTCGCCGGAAATTAAAAATGCTCCCCATCAGCGATCGAGTAGAACTGGGAGTTGCAAGAACCTTCGTCAGCATTGGAGAAACAAACGCAGCTCTCCTCTTCAATGGTGGCGCCGCCGTTGCCCCGCCCACACCTGCATTCCAAATCCATGTGTTGAGGAGTAAGAAAGATACATTTGATATAGCAATTGAGGGAACACTTGAGAATATCAACTCTAGGATTCAACAAATTTCTGGTCATGCCACTGCAGATTGAACTACCCTAACTTACTTCAATTTTTGTTACCATGGAGTAGCTAATTTGGCCCCATTATTTTTTTTACTAAAGAAGTATTTGGATGTGTACCTGTATATAATTCAGATTAAGGATATGGTCATTGTGTTTTCTTTTACTAATTCTCTCAGCCTTAGTATCTGTTGAAAAATATTTTCTTAAACTCTTATCTGACCCCAATCCAATCCAATCCAATCAACTCCTCCCCTCCCTTATTTGTCAATTAACAACTTAAGCACTCTCTCTAAGCGCATTAAGTTCAGCATTTATGAATCTTGAAAGATCTCGTATGAAAAATTTGAAGATTGTTAATCTATTTATGAAGTCTCAGAGTACAATGTGAAAGGACGAATATTAGATTAGGTAATTCTTACAACTCTCCATGGTTTTTATGTGACTAAAAGTGACTTATCTCACCAAAACATGGAGAAAGAGCTAAGAATTTGATGATTAGCGTTTCAGTTGGGATTGAAAATTGTTGGAAACGAGGTGGAGTTTAAGAAGGAAAATAACAAGAATTTACAAAGGAGAACACCGTTCCTTTAGACACTCGACTCGAGATATATTACAATTTATTTCTGTCACATTACAATGGAATTAAGAAATGTTTTGTATTTATCAATTTTTTTCTTTCTATTTTCTCTTTTTAAAATTGTTGCAAGAAGAAGAAGCGTGTGAGATTGCATTTTGTTGTTGCCGGGTGCAGCTGTGTGCCATGGTATAGAATGCATTTAATAAAAGGGTTTAATTTCATATTCTAATGTGTATGCATTCTGTAAGTTGTAGATTATTCTATAGAAATAATTAGATTACTCTTTGGAATTATTTGGATCACTCTTTGATTTGAGACTCCGATTTCTAAAATGAAGTCATGCATTGTGAATAATTCAATCTGTAAGTTGATAGATCACTCTATAGAAATAATTAGATTACTCTAAGGTATTAATTTAGTGTGTTGGTAATTTTTTTGTTGACTTACAAGGTTACTCTTTATAATGATTAGAATTACTATAATCAAGTTTTTGGATTACTCTTTATATGATTTGCTTATATATTGTTTTGTTTGGTGAACATCTTCCAAGTTTCTTTTTTATATTAATTATGATACTCTTTATAATAATTTGGGTTTTTATGAAAAAAGTTTTTGGATTACTCTTTATATGATTAGTTTATATATTGCTTTGTTTAGTCAACATCTCCTAAGTTACTCTTTTCTACTCTCTCCATCTACTATCAATCTATCAATTTTACCATTTTGGGTCATCCACCCTTAATCTATCTATTTTCCTTTTTAGACTATGGGATCCACACCCTCTACTAATAAAAAAAACATGGGACCCACACCCCACTAATACAACTACCTATTACACATAAAATAATACTCCCTCCGTCCCAGGTATTTTTACCCGTTTATACGGGCCTCCACTAATAAAAAAAATATGAGACCCACACCCCCACTAATACAACTACCTATTACACATAAAATAATACTCCCTCCGTCTTAGGTATTTTTACCCGTTTATACGGGCACGGAGATTAAGACGTTTTATTTTTTAATACTCCCTCCGTCCCAAAGATATTGACACACTTTCCTTTTTGGGTTGTCCCACAGAAATTGACATATTTCCTTTTTAAGAATATGGGACCCACACAAAAATAATTTATTTATTTACATGGACCCACACACCCATCACACTCACCACTAATACAACTACCCACTACACATTAAATATTATTTCTCTCACTTCACTTTACATTAAATTATTATACTCCTTAATCTCCGTGCCCAAAAAAAATGTGTCAATACTTCCGGGACGGAGGGAGTATATAAATAGGGATAAATTAGTAATTTTAAAAGAAAAATTAAATAAAGTTGTTAGGAATGATGAATAAAGTGTAAAAAAGCACTACAAGAAAAAATGCTTATTACCACACATATTTTAATGTCATTTTAAAGTCAATGTAATAATAGGTATTGTATTGATACATTATGTTTTTAAGGGTGTTAATATATGATCTATAAAGACACTTAATAAATCGATGTATTGATATTTGCCCTATCACCACACTTCAGAAACAACACTTATCTATTACTACACTTTTGTTACACATTTTTTAACACACAAAAAAGTGTCATTATATGTACTCTATAGAAACACTTAAAAGTATATGTATAAATAGTATTTTGTTATCACAAACGTATTATAAAGATTACTAATCATTAAAATAATTTTTTTTAAATTTTTGTTTCCTCATTAAAATATGAAATATAAATTATTTCATTATAAAGTTAAATTAAAATTTTAAAATTAAGAAAATTAAATTAATAATTTTTTACATTTTATTTACTTAAATTGATAATTTTTTATTGTTAATTTAATTTAAGGTTATATTTATTTTAAAATAATAATTATTTTAATTAATCTAATGATTAAAAAATAAAATTTATTTTTATTTTAAAAAAAATATTTGACATTAAAATTTAAGATAATAATAAATATATAAAAATGCTAAATATTTTAAAATAATTATTTATATATATTTTTTTTATATTACTATTAATTTATTTTAAAAATATTAAATTTGAATTATAATTAATAAATAATTCTAAATTTAATTTATTATACCTATTAAATTGATAATATAAAATTAATATTATAAAATTTAAATATTAAAAATTAATTAAGTATTCTATGTATATATACTATTTTTATAAAAAAATCACAAAAATTATTTATGGTTTAATGGTTTCTGACTTAATATAGAGATCCCATCAGGTGATACCCGACACAGGTTCGAATCTAAGAGAAATCTCTTTTTAATTTTATTTTATTTAATATTACTATATTGTAACATTTAAAAGTGTCTTAATAAGTCACTTTTCTTCACACTTCAAAGTGTATTAATAGATATAAGTGTGTTATTATGTCATAATTCTTTACACCTTAAAGTGTGGTATTAGGGGTACTACCTATCCCCACAGCAGAATGGACCACACAAAAAATCAATGTAGTTATAGGTAAAATGTGTTAATATATTACCTATAACAACACTTTTAAATGTGTTTAAATGCATTTTTTCTTGTAGTGAAGTAATTAAAGTTGTTGGAATTGTAAAAAGTAGATAATAAAATATTAAGTATTTTTACCATTTATGGAATGGGTAAAAATACGTGGGACAGCCCAAAATGAAAAGTGGATAAAAATACGTGGGACAGAGAGAGTAATACTTCTTAATCTACGCACAAAAGGCAAACGAATAGATTGAGAATGGATGGAGGGAGTATTAATTATGTTCCCGGAGCCCAGCTGAGCTGGAGAGGCCTAGCCTGATCTGAGAAGTGCTACTCTTTATAA
Source organism: Pogostemon cablin (assembly GCA_023678885.1). NCBI lineage: Eukaryota > Viridiplantae > Streptophyta > Magnoliopsida > Lamiales > Lamiaceae > Pogostemon > Pogostemon cablin. The sequence continues at coordinate 22,885,283 of CM042995.1, forward strand.
TGATTTGAGTTACTATGAAAAAAGGTCTTGGATTACTCTTCATATTGATTTGTTTATGTTATGTTCTATTTGGTCAACATGCATGTTACTTTTTTCTATTAATTGTATTACTCTTTGTAATGAATTGAGTTACTATTTGATTAGAGACTTTGATTTTCAAAAAATGAAAGTATGTATTGTGAAAAATTAAATTGTAAAAAAAGCCTTCCAGAATTTTACCTTTAAAGACAATTGAATTTGTGTGCGTCTGTCTTAAGAGGCTAGCTTTTCTTGTGCTCTTGTTCTTATTTGATTATGTCATTAAAAATTAAAATAATAGCTAGCTAGTTGTATATAATGTTAGAGTGATTTGATTAAGTATTAAACAATTATTCTCTCTAATAGTTTAAGATTTTAGATAAGGTGGTCATTTAATATTAGTAAGTCTTAGTTATATGCTTCTCCATGACCATGAATTTTCTGCTTTTACATATGAATTAGAGTAACTTAAACCAGACTCATCCATCCGGTTATGCACGTAAAATTCTTTACCAGTTTAATTATGTGAATTATATGTAGCTCTATGTTTCAGTTCATTCAAAGTAGCACAATAATAATATGTAAAATTTATGTATGGTTAAGATGAATAAAGAAATTTAATATCTACAAAGTACAGCCTTACTGGTTAATAAGTCAAATCCTTTCTATTTGGAGGCTTTGTCAATCTGTGAATAATAAATTGATTTTATTCAATTTCAATAGACAAGCAAATATATGCAAATTCAAGATACAACGATGGATCTCTCTTTATATCTCTAAATAACCAGATTCAAAGTCTGATTTTTCTTTTAGATGGTCTGAAATATGGCAAAATAGAGAGCCATTCTTTCTAGAAAATAATAAAATTATACTTAAGTAACTATATTAGAATTAATTTAATAGTCACAAATTTTATTAAATTATACTATGTTTTAACAATATTTTGCATGTATATATTTTAATTCTCTCATATTCTAAACAATGTATGAGTTAATTTTGAATTTATAATTTTTTAAATATTTTTTATTGTATAGCCTACATGCCCGACACGTCTAACGCGAAGCTGTTAGAGTTATGATAAGATTTACTTTTTAATAACTCATTTAAACAGACCAAATTAATCCAAAGCCTGAATAGTCCGAAGCCCCCGTTCAAAATCCATATAATTCGGTAAGAATTTAGTTAACTTACATTTCTAATTTTAGGAAACAAAGTAGGTGTGTGTAATTATAAAAGGAAGGATTAATTAGTATTAGATACATAACATTAAATGATATTATTACTTTAAGATATATGGAATCAAATATATTATTACTAGAGACAAAATTTTTTAAGTATTATAACTAATATAAATATTTTTAAAAAAAGAAATAAATATATTATCATTTTTTAAATATTATAACTAATATAATTATTTTAAAAAAAGAAATAAATATATTATTCAATTGGTTGTTATGATCTCCATTAAATAAGAAATTCCTCCATTAAAATCTTCCTAATTAGTTAATTATATTATATCCTGCATACCATCACCTGCGTTTCATCTTCTCGCCATCATCATACAGAACCTGCAGCACCACCATACACAAGGCGCACAACCAGTGTCTGTCGTCCATCGCTTCGACAAGCCGTACGATAAAAAGCTGTTCATCAAGAGCTGCCACATCGTGGAACAGTCGACGAGTGAGAAAAAAGCTTTGAGATGAGATAAAATTCTACATGAAAAGAAGAGAGAACATAAGTGTAAAAATGAAAATCGTGTAAGCCTATAGAAGTAAGATACAAACCTCATTTATCGAATGAACTATTGAGATTTAAATTTCTTTACTTTGCAACGTCTTCTGGCTATATTCTTTGTCCGTCCCATAAAAAATACTCCTTCCGTCCCGTTTTTATGGTTACATTTGTTTTTTGCACGTGGATTAATGAGTATAGTATTTTAATGTGTATTGAGGTGAGAGAAATAATATTTTAATGTAAAATGGGTAAGTGTATTAGTGTGATGTATGGGCCGAGAGAAGTAATTAATTTGTGTGGGTCTCATATGCTAAAAAGGGAAATGTAACTATTAGGATGAGATACCAAAAAGCAAATATGTAACAATTAGGATGTGACGGAGGGAATATGTAAAAGATTATGTTGTGCATAAGTATTAATTCGTTGGGCAGAAGTATTCACTAATTATGTAGCATTATTCAAGTCACCATTAGTATATGTAATTAGTATATATGCAAAGTATATTACTTTGCTTTAATGTGTTGCAACAATATAATTACATTGTGCTGCAATCTAATTAAAATAATTTACATTCAAAACATTTAATTGATTTTGCAACTGTATCATTATGATTTAATGCAAGAAACATACCAGATTCATAGAAAAATCATAAAATAATATGCAAAATATTTTGAAACCGTGACTTATTGTGCAAATTCGGGGATTGATAACGAATTGAAATCAACCAACCGTCTATAAAATGACATTTTCCTGGGCTCCCAACTAGTTGAATTGAATGGCGGCCCAATTTTGAAGCCCAACGAATTTCCTTTTTATACGTTCTCTCTGGGTCATAATCTCAACCCTTTCTCCCCCATACCTCTCTTCCTCCGCGTTTCTCCATGGAGAAGAAGTGGCCACCGTTGAAAGAATGCCCGCAATACATTTACGGTATGATAAACGACTACCTGGGCTAATTTGATTGGGAAGACCAAGTATTCAATGATGAAGAGAAGTGCTACTACTACTCATCGGATGAGGATAGCGATACTAGGTACGAGTACAACCCCAAAGTCATGAAGAAATTCGTTCAACAAGTGCGGGATAGTAGGGTGAGTTTGATTGATTCATTAACTCAATCCAATTTTGAATTGATGATTTGGATTATTGGCTAATTTAATTGGAATTGTGATGTAAATTAGGGTTACGATGTGGACTGCAGCCCTCCTGCATTCTTCAACTCTCCTTTCCTCTTGCCCTTACCCTCATCTCTCGAGGACGGCAAGCCCGTGCGTGATGAGATGCTGAATATAGCACTGGAAGTGGTGCTTGAAGATATCCGTTTAAAGGTATATATGTTCTCTTTCTTATTCTTTCTAATTCCATCGTCTTACTCGTTTATTTTTGGTATGAACCGGGTTTTCTCATAACCTTCACAGCTAAGGAAGCTGTCCCTGACTCTCCATTGGAGACTTTTCTAGCAGCAGTGTTTGCACCAACTGGCGGCGGACCAGAGATGTATGAGGTTTTAGAGTGCTTTCTTAAGCCGGACGTAGCTGCTCCTATAGTTTGATGCCTATCACCATCGTATTTTGTTGGTTATACTCTAGTTTTACCTGTGATCATCTATTAGTATATCCCTCGAATTGTTACATGCTTTAGTCTATGCTGACATCCCTATTTTGGTTTTCATTAGTACTGTTGGTATTTAGTATCTAGTTGTATGTATTTTCTATATGAAACTTTATTGTTCGACCATTATTAATATTAGTTATTGTCTTATCGATCCTTGTCCTTCGTGTACTAGTACTACTATGATCAACAGAAATAATCTGGATGATGTAGTTCAGAGTACAACATTCGCATTGGATCTTGTTGCACAAGCATCATCCACCCGGTCTGGTCATCAGGAGCTTATCATCGGAATGAGGTTGACTATATTTTCACCTGATTCTTGTGTTAATGTGTTTTTTAGAGTAATAATTTATATTCTCTATGTAGTAATTTGTGTGCAAGATGAACTACTGAGCTTTCCTTTTCAGTTTCGAGTTGAAGGTGTTTTGAGTTTCTGCATTCGTGTGCTTTTTAGTCTTCTTTTCTTGCTTGGTGATGCTGGTTAAAGAAACTTGTTGAGTTCAATTGACTTTAGGCTCAAAATGCAGAACAGGAATGAAACAATCAAAATCATTAATGAGAGTAATGATAATGAGAACGATTGCACAAGGAATGAGAATCAACATCCTTTCATTTCTATTACCATCCCTCGGTACCCCTTATTTGGAGTCTTATGAGCTTTAACCGCATTGAACTCCCTTGTTGGCCTAGATTGTTTTTCTTACATAATTATGTTTCTACTTATCTAGCATGCAAGCTTAATATATTATTGAAGGGAAATTTGCATTATTGGTTGGTCTGTTTAATTAACAAGTTTTAATATACACTTGTGATGGTTCTTTACTTTAGTTATCAGTAGTTTTGGTTTACATTTTAACCATATTCTTTTTTAGACATTGGAGAGATGTGAATGTAGTTACCTAGAGGGTGGTATGGTGTGGCTTACGCAGTTGGGAACTTAGGCGATGTTCTATACAAATGGGTAGGCTTGATGGCTACATGATGTCAGGATGTGGTATGGTTGAGAGGTTCATTTGGGTAGATGTTATGGTCAATGGAAGTACATAGAATGTATGGTAAGATTGTTTTGTTAATAGCATACCACTTAAGATGGATGATAGAGGTGTGCCTCCTTGTAAAGCTTTGGGATTGACACCTCTTTTGTTGGTCTGGATGTTCTGAGCTACTTTGGTGCAACGTTCCTGTGTCATAACAAAGAGGAGAGAGAAGAAAAACTATATTTAAGTCAGTGATAAACTCCAATGGCAAGGAATTAAATTTCTCCATCATGCCATTTATAAAGAGATGTTACACGACATCCCTCCTTCTGTGGAGGCAGTGATTGAAGGCAGTGATTGAATTGAATTGCAGGCAGCCGGTCTCTAGCCCCTCCTACCTGTCCACTCTATTTATCTTCCAAACTTCAACTTATTTTTATTCAGTTTTACAGTTTGTTTTGTCCCTTTAAAACATTGTTATTATTACTTGCTTACCTTCTTTGGTATATGTAAATAAATATCAACAAAGTCTTTACAAATGGAAATTGTAAAAGTAAAATATTATGATTTTTTTAATATTTTGAATCCTCGAGGGGACATTTCCTTTACTTCTTTATCATAGGAAATTGTGTCCTTCACTTTGCAAAACTCATGACATATCAAAGTACGATTAACCTTTCTTTGTCTATTTTGTTACTACCCTCTCCTCTCATCTTAATTAGTCACTCATAAACCCTACATCATATAAAGGAAATAATATTTTATTCAATAACATCACAAATTACGTTAATCTCAAAATTAATAAAAAAAATTTTAAAGTAGCAAATGAAAAAAAACTCTCTCTTTCCATTCTCAATGTATCCATTTGCGTTTTGCACATGGATTAACAATGTATCCATTTGCGTTTTCCACATGGATTAAGGAGTATTATTATTTTATGTGCAGTAGCTAGTTGTATTAATGGAGGGTGTGTGTCATATAATTCAAAAAGGAAAGTGGATAGATTAAGAATGAACAACCAAAAATGATAAAATAAATGGATTGACAATGGACGGAGGGGGTAAATTTTAGAGTGAAATTTATAAGTAGCAAAAGAAAAAATAAATAAATTTAGAGTATAAATTTTAGAGTGGAGTTAAATAAACATTCTTTTATTATAAAATACTATTTATTATTATAATATTTAGGTGAAGCTTTCAATAAAATAAATAGAAAAAGTCTCTTGTGAGACGTTATTTATGTGATACCGCTTGTAAGACGTGTTAAAGTATGTTTATAATATAGATAAATTATGTTGTTAAAGTATGTTTTGTAAAGTATGATGGATGATGAATTAAAGTATGATTTTAGGATGTTATAATATGATTCATTATTAACATACCTTAACTACAAATAAACATATTTTACTTATATAATAAACATAATTTAGTAATTGATCGATCCGTCTCACAAAATACCCGTCTCACAAGAGAGTTTCTCAAATAAATATTGGAGTACTTCATGTTGGGTGAAATTTATTACCTACTGTTGGTTTTGTCAAAATAAAATAAGGTTAGTTTTTGTGTCCCACATTGGATGGGAGATCAAAAGAGGAGAAATGTTTATGCTATTTAAGGAGATCCCTGATGAGAGTGGAAATTCATGTATTTTCGGGTCCAATTTTATACCTCTTTGAATGTTTATTTGTTATTATTTGCACAAATATTATTACTTCTAATTATTATTGACTAAATGGTGCTTGAGAGGTATTTTGGTGTGTTTTGATAGGAAAATGCAAAGTTGGGGTGAAAGGTCAATTTGAGTAAAAACAGAGGACCATCTTCTATAATTTTTCTGTAATCGTGTGGAGGTCCGAATCAATCTTGTGAGACATGGTTGGAAAGCCACAGAAGAGAGGAACGCGTGAGCGCAAAAATCACCTCAATCAGAGGTCGGATGAAGAAGTTATGAACGAAACGGTGAGGTCGCGCACTGCTGACGGGATGGACGAAATTTACGAAATTTTGGGCCATTAAGCTTGTTATTATTTATTTAAAGAATTTTCAAGGCCTATGGATGAAGTGAGGCCCATTAGTCAATAGTCCAGCATTATTAAACTTTGAAAAGTTGTGAATTGAGGATAAAAATGGATGTGACCAGCAACTCAAGAATCTGAGTATCTACAAATTAGTGGTGGGCCATGTTTAAAATTAGAGATCCTAACTTCAAATATAAGTGCCGTTAATTGATGTGGAAAAAGGAATTGGATTCAAGTTATAATTGAGGGCCCAGATTGTTATATTATTCTTAGCCCAACACAACACTTCCATCCGACGGCTTCAGCAATAAAAGGGCGAAATTGCGATAATGAGCAGGGGACTTTTCTTTACAGTAGGCGATAATTCACTTTACTTCCAGCCATCACTCATCCTCTTTCCGCCATCCACCGTAGAGAAGATCGGAGACGGAGATTTCGACGGAGATAAAGATTAAAGAGACGGAGTCCTCCAAAAGGGTTCTTTATTTTTAATTATTTATTTTTGTTATTTTAGTACAATGGTTAGGGTTTATTACATCTTTGTGATTTGCCCTCGTAATTCCATGGGCTAACCTTCTTTGTTGGTAATGTTAGGGCTTTATACAGTTTTGACTATGTGATTGGATTTTGCCCTAGACTTGGATTGATTATTCTGCAGATTGTTTATTTCCTTATTGAAGAGGATATTTTGATACTTCATATTATTGTGTTTTAGAGTTTTGATTCCTTTAATTATTATTGACGGTATCACTGATTGATAGTTAATAGGATTCTTTATTTCTGCATAATAATTGTTGTTTCATGTGACAGTATTAGGGGATTGACCTATAATACCTAAGAGTGTTAGACAATCAATTTGGAATATTAATTACTTGGTAAAACATCATTATTAGGTAATTAATAAGGAGACAAAAGGGTTAACAATCGCGTACCTAGAAAGGGAAGTCTAGTGCTCTAGCCTTAATTGGAATTTAGCATGAAGTACCTATAGAGGGAGAGGGAGTTAATTTCTTATTGATCCTAGGATTTTCAGCTCATTATAAGTGTTATATCCTACCCGATCAAGGTGATTTAACTAGGCTTAGTGATCCTCTTATAAACGTCCGCATGTAATTAATTTGGGTCTAGGTAAATTAGTCACATAGTTAAACTGTTTGCCCGAGCATTACCAATTCTCAATTCTTGAATTCCAAATCGTTTTCTCTGCGTGATTTATTTTATTTGCATAATTAGTTTAATTATTTAATTTTGCTTTTATTAGTTAATTAATTATCTTTTCCAAAAACCCCCAGATTTGTCTTACATTGGAATTATCATATAGAATTACTTGTTAAATTTATAACTATCTTGTGGGAACGATATTTCACTTGGTCACGCGCACTACAATCGATCCCTTATACTTGAGGGTAAAAGAAAATAGCGATCAATCCCTAGTTTTGATGTTAAGTGCACTAATCAAGTACACTTTAATTTTTGTGTTTGATTCTTCTTAAATTCATTTCTCGGATTCTCGATTGTGAGAATGGGAAGAAAGGTGTGATTTAGTCAAAGATTTGTAAGAGCGTACGGATTTGGGTTGGGAGAGAGAAATTCTGTATAATTGTAAAAATATTTCACATAGTGATATTTTCTCGGTCCGTAGTTTTTTTTTCCGATTTTAGAGTTTTTCAAGTAAATTCTTGTGTTGTGCCTTTTATACTCTTCTTTATTTGTCTCTTAGGAATGAAATGAGATCTTCTTATCCCAACAGGTGGTATCAGAGCCCGGTTCGATCGTTTTTAAAGTTTGTAGATAGCAGGATTTTATCCTCCCTTAATTATGAGTTGATGTGGCTGTTTTAGTAAAGTGAGAGAGAGAGGATTGTTCGTATTAATCTAACATAATAATTTAGTGGTGAGTTAAAAAATGCTTGAGGGTTCCCTCCATGCGATCTTGTACCTTTTGAAGGTGAATATTGTTATTCTTATTTGTTAGGAGCGAGCTCCATATATAGGTGAGCCGACGTCATCCGTATCTCCGGATAGATCGTTAAGTCACATCGCATTAATTGCATACACTATAGGCATTAAATTCTATAGTCACATGCGGCTACTTTAAGTGATACATTTTAGGATATCCCCTATATAGGAATCTTAGGGGATATCTGTGTAGCTCCTAAGTTAAGTGGTGCAAGTAGCCAAGTGGGATTGGTGAAGGATTCGCCCGAGCCGAGTGCATGAGTTAGACACGCTCGACTATCTCATTGATAGAGCCCATAGTCGTTGGCCCAACAATCCTTTCTTAAAGGGAAAGTTTCATTGGGCCCAATCAAATACAACCCATGTTCTCTTTTCGGAGGCCCACGCGATGGGCCCTACTACATTGGCCCCTAGGGCCTGGCTTTACGAGGATTAGTCGAGTGGAGGCGGGGTCTGCTTCAGTAGCGTATGTGTCCAAACCATTTCAATTTTGAATTTTGAAATTCTTGACGCGATGTTTGGAGAAGACACTGATACGTCTTTTCAAAATTCGGATTACGCCTTCAAGGTGCCGCCTAATCATTGCGTCGATCAGATAAAGTGCTTTATCTTTATTTATCCTTCGACAGATCGTGTTGGTTGGTTGGGGCTTAGGCTAGTATATAAGAGAGCCTCTCCGCCTCAAAATTTTCACACTTCTTCCCCTCCTTAATCTTCTTGTTTCGTCTTTTCTCATCGTCTTTTTCCTTCGGCAAGTCATTGTATGAAGCAAGGCAATCATCCCGATTTCGATCGTTCAGCGGGTTCAAGACGAGCGGTGAGTGATGGGGAAGGGGTTTCAGAGTCTCTAGAGAGGGCTTACCAAGAATTGTGTAGGAGGGTGAAGTTTCCTCCTCCCTGCAGCGCCTCCCGCTTGTATCTCGCTCGCTGCCATCTACTTTCCCGTCGGCGATGGAAGATATGCCAGATCCAGTGAATATTTGGGCTCGCATCGTGTCGCACGATGGGGCTCATAATGACATCAAGGCCCATTACCAAGACAACTCGATTCCTCTTGCCCAATTTGAAGAACTGGCCTCAAAGTATGCGGCACCGGGGATAAGATTTGTAAAGCCCATTGCCGCTAATCGGGCGAGCAAGCCAGCCGAGGGGTTCGTGGCAGTGAACGGTTCGATGCTGAAGCTAGGGTTCTATTTGCCTCTTCACCTTTGTTTGGGCCGCTTGTTCAATTATTGGAACCTGGCTCAGGCCCAGTTAACCCCGAATGCCTGAGCAATGGTGATTGGGCTTATAATTCTGTTTCGCGAGTGAGGCTACCGCCCACCTATCCCCGAAGGAGATGGAGCATTTGTGTTGTCCTTCGGAGGAGACTTTCACTAAGGGGTTCTATCGTGTCAATCCCAAAAATGGGATGTCCCTCTCTGAGAAGTCCACCTCTATCAAAAATTTTAAAGAGTGGTGATGTTGGGCGACGGGGCAATGGAAACCGATCTAGATCAAGGTTTCTTCCATATTTCAGCTCCTTTGTGCGCGTGAGTGTCAAGTCCTTGCATTATTATCTCTTTTTCTTCTTTTTATTTTTATCTTTGCTCGGTGATTCACTAACTTTTTTTTACCTTGCAGATAGGGACAAATGTGCTGGGTCTCCTATCTCCAAGAGATTTCTCGAGCTCGTGAACGTTATCGGTAAATTGAGTCAGCAGGAGAGGAGTACCGACATAATCACCGACGCGCTTCTGATTAAGTACGGGCTTCTGATGGATCTAAATGTGTTTGTTCCTCCGTTGCCGGTGACTGTGGCTGCCCATGCCGAGATAAATATTGAGCTGTCGGGAGCCTCGACCGTCGTCCCAGACCTTCTGATTAGGAATGTGATGGGGTCAAGTGGGTTCTCTATCCCGATCGACTTTAAGGTCGTTGAACTGAGCTCTTTGGTGGAGGTTGTGGAGGTGGACGATACTTCGTCCGTGGAGCCGAGCCCTCGTGCTCCACCAATGAATGTCTTCGTCCCTGATAGAGCCGGTAAAAATGGCCCAGCCCGATGGGCCGGCCCATAACCCACCATAAGTAGGTTGGGTTGAGCAATTAAAATGTAGGTCCGAAAAAAATCGGGCCATTTTGACTGGCCCATCAAGCCCGGTGGGCAAAATGGCCCGAACCGCCTTTTGCCTGCTTTTTTGGGTATGTTTAGTAAGTAAATTTTTTGTAAGGGTATTAAAGTCATACAAATTAAAAATATATTAATTTAGGGATACTTACTTATAAGTGCAAATTATATCCTATTATTACTTCTAGTTACGTCCACCTAAAATTAATACTATTAGATACCAAGTTATATTTCACAATTTCAAATATATCCTTCCAATATATTTATTATTATTACATTGGGTACAATGAAATTTATATCTCATTAATCCCTTAATTAGTGGGATTTGTATTTTATCTAAGCTATATTTTAGGAAACTAACTGCTTGTTCACCTATTTGTGTATCCCCAAGTGTAGGAAATCAATTGCAGTTTAGCGTGTGACCAAGTAAAAATATCGAACCCAAGGGATTAGCGTTAAATAAGATTACACCACTAATAATTAAGACAAAGTAACATTTTCTAATTTTGGAAATTATTAATTATGCAGAAAATAAATATTAAATAAAATAAATAAAAATAAAATAAAAGTCACAAACAATCACAAGTGTTTCAAGAGATAAGAACAAGATAATTATAGGAAAATCCAGTTTATCATGCAAAATAAGACAAATAAACAAGTGAATCAAATCATGCAAAATTTTATAGGAATGATCACTTAAGCATGCTAAATCACTCATGGACAAGTGAGATTTAACAATTTTAAAGAACATAAATTCCTAGGACCAATTTAATAAGATAATTCCCTATTCCCTTTAGGTACTAAGGAAATTAAATACCCACAACCCCTTATTCGTTTTTTAGGAGATTCACATTCAAAATTCCATATAGGCTAGTGCAAGAGACCTATCCTGTATAGGTACTAAAGAAATTGGATTAGGGCTTCCTTACCATATTTCTCTTTAACAATGGTCATGCAAAGATAATAAGATATCCTATATTGATGGTCAAACAATCAAAGACTATATATTGGTCAATCCCCTTCAATTGTCACGAAATAACAAATATAATCATGGAACACATTCAAACTCAATCATACATCAATCAATGATAATATCATAAGAATTAAGAGACATGATTATATAAGTCTAAAACAAAACTTCAATAAGAAATAAATATTTTGCAAAAATTATCATCATAGTGTCTAAAATTTCAAATCAGTATGATAAACTTTCAAACCCTAAAACTATCAAGAGGAAACTAGCTCATGATGTTATAAGCAATAACCATTGTAAAATTATCCTTACACATGAGTTTATGAATCAACAATAAGAAATAAAAAGAAGAAGAAAAATCCTTATCGCGTAATCCTTCGTCTTCTCTTTCCGTCTTGATGATCCTCATTTGTTCTCCTTCTCAAGTAGCAAACACCATGACTGAGTGTGTGGGATGATGGATGAAAGGCGAGTGAAGGGTAGAAGGTGAAGGGCGGATATGGTGGATTAGGGTTTAAAACCCTAAGTGATGTGGTGGTGGTAGATTATGCGGTTTCTCCACACTTTATGTAGTGATGAAAATGTGTATATATAGGTGTGAGAATGGAATAAGATAAGGAGTAAAAGGATGTGGGATCTTGAAAAATCAGGAAAAATATAATTATGGAAGATATAGAGGGATATTAAATTAGAAAATAACTTGGCCACCAAGAAAATAGGAAATAGAGGATAATTTTCGTGAATTTTCGGAATTCTCGCTGGCAGCTGCACGACCTCACGGTTTTGAGCATAACTTCTTCATCCGAATTCCAATTTAAGAGATTCTTACGCTCACGTGACCCTCTCATCCTTGGCTTTCTATCAATATAAAGAACTCATAAAAATCCAATATTTGAACAGCACGAGTCGTGCAGGGTCGGCATAGCTTGCGCGACTTTACCGTTTTGATCATAACTCCCTCATCTGACCTCCAATTGAGGTGTTTATTGAGCTAAAATGACCTTCTCTTCCGCGAATTTCCAAACATATATCACATGTTCAGTTTGGACTTCCACAAAGATACAGAAAAATTATGCAAAGAGGACATGCATTTTTCAGCATTCTTTCACGATTCCATTCTTCATTCAAACTTTGCACTTTTAATCATTTTCCACCTAAAAACACGAAATAATACCTCAAATGCACCAATATCTTAAATATATGGAAATGAACCATTTAGTGCTAAATACAAATATAAATTTCATAAAACGGTGCTAAATCGGACCTTAAAACATGCAGATTTTTACACTAAACACTAACATATATTTATGAATTCCAATTAGAAACGTGATTTTTATACCCAAAATATATTTTATGAAACAACATATATATGTATAAAAATTCAATTTTATTAATAGTATATTAACTAAATCTACACAACAAGGGTAAAAATCTGCGTAAGAAGTTAAATTGTTGCAGACACAGTAATATTATTGCACAATAGTTTTAATTAGTGTATAATTAATATATTTTGTTAACATATTTTTATGGCGAACTTGACGTGAATAATTTTGCACCATTAGTGTATAATTATTCACAATAAATGATTAATTTTGCACAGGCGAACTTGTCATGAATAATTTTATAGAATTATTGTATAATTATGCACAACTAGTGAATAGTTTTGCATAATATAATCTCTTTACATATTTTTACGGCGAACTTGATGTGAATAATTTTACACGATTAGTGAATAATTTTTCACGATTAATGAATAATTCTGTACAACTAGTTAATAATTCTGCACAATATAATTTAACTCATTTTAATTAAAAAAATACTATTTTCCAAGTCCATGCGTATCATGGAGTCTGATGAAGCTGGATTCAAATTCGAACGTCGTCATGTCAATGTTTTGCTCTTGGTAAACTTTAATCAAAGTAATCACGACTAATATCAATAAATGAAGGGAATCGACATGCACCAATCGTCAAAGTTGGGGAGAGAGAGAGGGGAAGAGGAAAGAGGATTATGATCGTTTATGTGGTGCCGTCGAAGTTGGAGAGAGACGGGGTGGGGAGGATTGTGGTCGGTGAAGTAGTGTTGTGAATCCTAGTCTGTGAGAGTTGGAGTGGATATTATATATTGTATGTGTGCTTAGGTGTGTAAATAGGTACTACAGGTGGTGAGATAAGATCATGTAAATAAAAAAATTAATTTTTAAATATTTAATTAATATTAGAGTTATATTAGGTATCTTATTCCAACTTTTTGTATCTAAAAATAATAAATTTTAATGTTTGTATCTCACAATGTTAATGCTTAATACGTTGCACTAGAAAGTAATTAATTCTATAATTTAATATTTTTTTGGTATGTTTAGCATTTTCAGGAATGTAAATAGTTATTCCCTTAAGAAATATAATATTTATATAAATAATTTAAGATAGGGTGAGACCGTCATACGGATTCTAATATATGAGACGGATCATCCAATGATCCAATTAAGTTTTTTTTAAGGCCCTGTTTGGTTGTTCTACTAATTTAGAAAATTAATTACGAAAAAAAATTAATTAAACCTTTTATATAGTATATACTAGATTTTTCAAACGTGCTTTGCATGTTATTTGTGTGTTGTACTTTGTAATATAATTTTAAAATAAGTTAAAATTTTAATTTGAGTAAGACTTGAGTACAACCAGGAACATAGATGAATTGATGGCCCCTCTGGTCTCCATCATTCTTAATTAATTTATGTTCCTTCATTAATATTATTTTTGATTTTATTTATAAATGTATTACACTTAAATGACTATTATAGCTTAAACCTAAAACATAGGGGTAAATTATACCCTAAACCATAAGGGTAAAATTACAATTATATCCTAAACTCTAGGAATAAATTATACCTTAAACCACAAAAGTAAAATTACAATTATACTTTAAACCCTAAACTAAACCACAAGGATAAAATTACAATTATATCCCTAGAATTAAATAAATAAAAAATAGAAAATTAAACAAATAAAAAAAGAATAAAACATAAAAAAAACATTAGTAACCATAAATTAAAAAAAAAACTAAATTAGATGAAACAACAAAACACACACTAAAGGTAAAAAAAAGAAGTAAATTTCAAAATTAGTACTTGCCCACCCTAATCATTGCCTTTTAATTTTTATATGAAATTAAAATATGATATATCTATGCCTCTATCTTGGATATTTTTTCATATATATACGAGGGATGCAGCACCTCAATTCGTGAGATAAAAACCCATATCTTTGTGCATATTTTTGTGATTTGTAGTTTATTTTATATAGATATATTTTGAGTACAATTGGATAGTTGCTATATCACATAACAATCATAACAAAATTGATATATACAATGGGAACACTGGCTGCTATAACATGTGTATAATTTCATGAGCATATTTCAGTAAAATGTAAAAATGCCGAGACATGTGGCACTATCTAGCATAAACTGTTGTAAGTAGGGATGACAACGGGTAGGGTACACGCTTATTTTGTGGTACCCGTACCCGTATCCGATTAAAAAAATAACTATCCGTATTCGTATCCGTCCCATTTAAAAATTTTATTATGGTACCCGTATCTATCCCATTACCGTTTATTAATACCCGCTGGTACTCATACCCATTTAATATTCATTTATTTTATATATATTTATATTCTTTATTGTCTAAATAAGTATAATAATAAAAATTACATTATTATTAATTAAATATAAAATAAATATAATATAAATTGTATTATTTTAAATAAATATTTAATAAATATGATTAAATAAAACTTATAACTATTAATTAAATATATAAAATATCTTGTCAGATACTATAAATTATATAATATATATTAAATTTTATAAAAAAATTATATATAATTGGGGTACCCGCGGGTATTTGAGGCATTACCCGTACCCGTTCCAAACCCTAATGGTATTTTTCACAACTACCCGTACCCGTCCCAAACCCATTTACAATTACCCGTACCCTATCTATTAGGGTTCGGGTAGACCGAGTACCCGGAAATACCCGTCCCATTACCATCTCTAGTTGTAAGTTTATGCAAAATGATTTTTATGAGAAAGGTATCAATAGTTTGCGATGTGGTTTTATCAATTTTGTTTTGTATGTTGGGTCGTGGCATACTTTTGTCACCCGCAGATAGATCAGGTTAGATTGGTCTTGTGCGAAAGGAGTTAATAGGAAAAAATTAATAATAATAATAATATAATAATAATTTAAGAAAAATGAAAAGAAGAAATTGTAATATATAAAAAATAAAAATAAAAAAATAATTATATAAATTGAAAGAGGAAATAAATAAGGGTAGGTGTTGTGTTTCTCACTTGAGGCCATATTTCACTTTTTAAAATAGTTATCACTTTCGCTATAAAACGTTATCACTTTCGCTATAAAATATTATCACTTTTTATTTATATTATAAATTGTTCATGAAATAACATTATCACTTTTCATTAATTTATTATCACTTTCTGGCAGTTTCACGTAAGCACTTACGTGAGAGGTTTTACACAAATCTTTGCCAATAAATAATTGAGAAACTCTCTTATGAGACGGGTTTTTTGTGGGACTGTTGTGAGATGGGTCGACCAAATACTAAAATATGCTTATTATATAGGTAAAGTATGTTATTTTTTAATTAAAGTATGTCAATAATAAATCTTATTAGAACACCCTAAATCATACTTTAATTAATCATTTATCATGTTCTAGAAAACATACTTTAACAATCATTAAACATATTTTATCTATATAATAGACATACTTTAACACGTCTCACAAACAATCTCACATATATACGTCTCACAAAATAATTTGTCTAAATAATTTGTATATTTAAAATAAATAGAAGAAAAAAAAAATATAATGTATATTATCTAAAATTTAAATGAAAAGAAAGAAAGAATTAAAATAATAAAATAAATAATTATAATAGTTTTAAAAGAAAAACTCTCTTGTGAGACGGGTCGATCAATTACTAAAGTATGCTTATTATATAGGTAAAGTATACTTATTTGTAGTTAAAGTATGTCAATATTAAATCATATTATAATACCCTAAAATCATACTTTAAATCATTATCCATCATAATTTAGAAAACATACTTTAACAACCATTAAATATACTTTATCAAAATAATAGACATACTTTAACACGTCTCACAAACCGTCTCACAAAACTAATGTCTCACAATAGACTTTGTCGTTTTAAAATTAGATTACAAAAGAAAACAATAGAGAAATTAAAAGAAAAAGAAGTGGTTTATCACGAATAGAATCAAGCGCATGATGAGAATTGAGAACCATTAATTTAGGGGTTATTTTGGGTGCACCCGCAGAATTATAGGATAAAATTGAGGGGGAGTGAGTAGTTAATAAATTTATTTTTAATTAATTTATATTATTAAATGGTGAAGATTAAATACAAATTTACTCTAACGATTAACATTATATAGGTGCACCAGTTAAACTCTTTATTTAGTATTACCATTAGCAAACGTAATAGTTATAAACGTATTTTACTACTCCCTCCACCTCAATCCAAACAGAATATTTAAACATCCTTTGTAATTTATAAAGGAAGTGTGAAAAATGTGTTGGGAAGAAGGAAATATATTATATATTCACTTATTTTCAAGTATTTATGATCATATACTAGTAATTTAAAAAATGTTAATTTTTAAATATTTAATATATAAGAAAAGTAGGGCAATGTTAGTTTCTTCTTCGGTAGAATCGTTGATGAAACTGGTGGCAGCGATAATGTTAGTTTGTGTTGTCTTCCATTTACTCCACGAGTTAGTCTCTTGTAAACCATGTTTACATTATAAATCTATGTAACCCTTGTGTCCCTTAATTTAAATACCTTATTAATATATAAGGTATGTAAAATTGAAAAATGAATCACAGGATTTACACTGTAAACCTGATTTACACAAGTGTTTGTATTACTCCACAACTAAAGCGTTAAGGAATTCCTATAAGGCCATTCTTTTTGTGCATTTATGTCTAGCGTTGAAAATCAAGTATGTATAAGAAATAATTTTATAGAGCTGTTTATTTGAACTGAAGTGGCAATGTGTGGATGTGAATCTTGAGGGATCACTTGTTGATAGCCTTAGTATGAAAAGATAATAGTAGTTTGAATTGGTCAAACATTTCCCCCACCTATCTTGTGATCTTGTTGTACAGATTGCTTTGTTTTTTGTATGTTGTACTTATTGTTTTATCCTTTATGCACTTAACACTCTTAAATTGAATACTTCTCAATCATCGAGAGAATTATTGGTGATCACATCTCTTTCTCATATAGTATCAGCCTAAACACCTAACCCTATTTCTTCTCTCTTCCTCTCATTTTGCTCCTTCATTCTTTCCTTCAATGGCAGCCACTTCTACCATCTCTCTTCACACTCTTGTTCACATGGTCACTATCAAATTGACCTCCTCCAATTGTTTACTATAGTGCAATCAAATATTGCCCACACTAGCAAGTCAAGATCTTGCTTTTTTTATCGACGGATCTTCTCCTCCTCCTGCTATCTCTCTCACTAGTGATGATGGTTCGGTTGCCGAATCCCGCTTTTACTTCTTGATCTGTTATGGATCAAAAAGTGAAAAACCTTCTATTGTCGACTCTCACAGAAGAATCCATGTCAGAGGTTCTCGGATGCACTAGTACTACACGATCTGTGTGGATCTCTCTTGAGGCAGCGTTTGGTCATTCTTCTCCTTCAAGAACATATCAATTGCAGAATGAACTTCACCTTCTTAAATAAGGTTCATCTACGGTTGATGACTACAACAAAAAAATTAAACTGTTGTGTGATCAACTTGCTTTTATCGGTTGCCCAGTTTCTGAATCGGACAAAAGCAATTGGTATTTGCGTGGTCTCGGCCTCAAATACTCTAGCTTCTCGGATGTTCACTTGGTTATGCAGCTCACACCTTCCTTGCGTGAATTGATTCATCAAGCCAAAAATCATGAAAATCTCACTCGTGAAAGTGATGTTGTTGTCCCTGCTGCCTTCACTGCTAATCGTGGTCCAAATCGGAGTAATTATCAACATCGTCCTGGAAATCGTAGTGGCAACCCAAATATGAGCCGTGGTGGTAAGAAATCCTTCATCCCTAAATGCTAAATTTGTCGTGAAGGACACTGCCACTCGCTGCCCGAAGAGGTTCTCTAGGGATTACAATGGGCCGCCACGTACTCCAAAATCATCCACTACAGCCCATTTGGCTCAAGCTTTTGATGCTCAGTGTTCACTTATGATTGGTCGTATATAGTCGGGATGACCAATTAAAGAATTTATCGAACCACAGGGAGGAAGGTACTAGAGTTTAAGCGATCTCAAGTTTATCGTGATTTTATAAGGACAATGGAATGGGATGGAGGATAAGCGTGCAAATGAACGTACTAAAACTAATGCAAGAAATAAGATAAAAGCAAAGATAAAAGGGATTCCAAATGATGAAAGGATGAGATTAGCAACAATCATGGCATGGATAACAAAGTAATCATGCAATTGATTATAATCTATCATGGACATAGCATATGAACGATCACTAATTCCACCTAAACTCTCTACCAAGATGGATAGGATGTAGGCCCTCAATAAGGCTCCCAAAAGCACTTAAGATCGATACCATAGCGAACACCTCCCACTAGGTACTAATTACTCTACGAGTTCCCTAATTAGGTACTAAATCACAGGCAATATTCCCTTTTAAGGTACTATGAATTCACTAATGGCTTGGGTCTCCTCATCTAATCAACTAATCTCTCGATTAAGCTAATCAAATGTTCTATCAAAGAGTTCTAAATCTAGAAGGATAGACCTATCTCATTCTAAATTAATGCACATGAAGTGTATGATGAAATGATTCAATGAACTATCCCAAACATATAATTGATTTGCCAATCTAATCACATACCCATGACAATTAATCACACAAATCAATCATATACATCAAACAATTAACAATCAATGATAGAAATAACACAAATCTCATTCAAGATTAAAATCAATTTGCATAAAAACTAAATTATCCAACACCAATCATGGAGCTAATCTCACAAAGGAGATTAGCCTATCATAGTCATAGAGAAAAAAATATAGACCGTTGTATCTACAAATCCCATGACAAAACTATAAAGAAGTTCACAAAAATTAGAATTAGATTCCCCCTTTGAAGTCCTTCAATGGAGTTTCTTGTAATCTTCACTCCCCCTTGCTTCCTTGATCACTTGGATGGTGGATTTGATGGAGGGGATCAAGTATAGATGGATGGATGAAGAATGGATGAAGAAGATGGTGAAAAATGAAGAAAAATGTGTGTGATGTGTGTGTGGAAGGAGAAACCCTCGAATCTCCCTTTGAAATGATAAAGGTGGGGTATTTACACTCCTTGGAAAACCCTTGAAATCGCACTTTGACAGTTGAAATTTTGCACAAAAATTCGACCGAATTTTTGTGCTTCGGTCGAATTTTTATTACAGTGCGCGTGCTCTGTTTTCACCCGTGTTTTTCACAAAAATGCACAAAAATTCGACCGAATTTCTGAAAACTCGATCGAATGTTTGTGACAGCTTCGCGTTGCTTTACTGTTTTGGCTCGTTCTCCCTCATTTTAACTAGGGGGTAGGCATCGGATCGGGTTTTGGATATTTCGGGTACCCCAATCGAGTACCCAAAATTTCAAGTTGGGAATTTCATTATCCGAACCCGATCCGAAATATCTTAGACCCGAAAATTCGGGTACTCAAAATTTTTTGGGTACCCGATTCGGGTACCCGAAAATTTCCTTTTTTTATCTTTATATTTTTTAAGTATTCTTATAATAAATTAATTATGTGTGATTTAAATAATTTTTTTTAATGTTTAATCTTTGAGACAATATTTTATTTGATCTCTTTTATCATTTTTTTCTTCATTTTTAAATAATTATAAAAGAATATAATAAATTCATATCACATCATAATAATATTAATTTTTATACTAATGTTAGGATTTAGATAGTATATTTTAATTATGTTGTGATATATTTAAATTTATATATTTTTATATGTTATTTTTATCTAATTAATTAAAAAATGTATACATTAAAATATATGATAACTTAAATCATATTAAAATTGAGTGACGCTTGTGTGCATCTGGGTGCACATCATGCGCTTTAGAATTTAGTATTATGGATAAGGGTACATTATTTTATTATAAAGGGTATACACTTTAATTAATAAGGGTACACCATTTTGTTCTAAAGGGTATACACTTTTCATTAATATTTTTTTATTTTTCTTCAGAAAATAAAAGGTACACATCTTTATACTAAAGGGTATACAATTTAACACAAAATTTTAAAGGCGCACGGTAAATGCTCCCAGTGCAACCGGGCGCACACAAGTTTTTGCCATTAAAATTAATGATATAATGAGAATTCAAATTTAAATTTGATAAGATAAGAATGTAATAATACAAAATTGTGTTTTTATAATGTAAAAATAATTGATAATTTAAAAAATAAAAAAAATTAATTAAGTAATGTTTAAAGGATAATATATATATTTTATGATTAAAAAATTAACAATGCATCAAAATTTTAATATTTCATGAATCAAATTATTTTTTATAATTAACATAAGAGTGTAAAAAAAAAAAACTTCGGGTACCCGATAGGGTAATTCGGGTACATTTTCAATACCCGAACCGAAGTTATAGCTTCGGGTTTAGATAAACCCGAAATCCGAAATTACCCGAAAAAATTGAGTTTTCTCGGATAATTTTTTTTGGGTCGAATCGGGTACCCGAAACTCGAAAAAAAATGTCCACCCCTAGTTTTAACTCCGAATTGAGATTCGCTTTTTCCTACATCTTCCTCTTCACGTCTAGAATCTCTTTTTACCTGGAAATCATACATTTAAGCTCATTCTCACACATTTCTATAAAAACACAAAACACAATTAAAATACACATAAAATACGAATAAAATAATTCAAAAACACACGTAAAATGACACTAAAATCTAAGTGAAAATATCACTCATCACACTCGTGAATCTGCTTCCGATTGGTATATGGACTCCGGAGCCTCCACCCACATGACTTCCACTACTGCAGATCTTGATAACTTTGCAACTTATCATGGTAATGATAAAGTTGTGGTTGGTAATGGAAATTCTATTTCTATTTCACATATGGGTTCTTGTCAGGTTTCACGTAATATTTGTTTAAATAATGTGTTGGTGGTCCCTCATATCACTAAGAATTTATTATCAATCAGTAAGCTTACTTCGAATCTTCCAGTTGATGTTTTGTTTACTGACAAGTTATTTGCTTTCAGACTAGGGCTCACGGGAAATTTTTGCAAAAGGGACATGTGAAAATGGCCTTTATTTTTTGCAGCATGAGAGTTCAGCACTAGTTGCAGCATTACGCTCGAAGCTTTCGACGGCATCCTTTGAATTATGGCATTCCCGTTTAGGGCATGTAAAATTTTCTATTATCAGTTTATTGAACAAAGTGGGATAGCTTTGTGTCAATTCTGTTTTACAAAAACCCACAGATTTGTGGTTCTTGTCAGTTGGCTAAATGCAATAAATTATCTTTCATTGAGAATAATAAACGAGCGTCTGCAGTTCTGCATCTTGTTCACTGTGATTTATGGGGACCTGTCCCAATTTGTTCTAGAGAAGGTTTTCGATATTATGTTGTTTTTGTTGATGATTTTTCTAGGTATGTCTGGCCTTATCCTGTGCAAAATACGTCAGATTTCTTTGATACTTTGGTTAAGTTTCACACGCTTGTTTGCAACCAGTTTGATACTACTTTGAAAGTTTTCCAAAGTGATGGCGGTACTGAATTCACTAATTCTCGGGTACGTGAATTCTTTAATAATAATGGTATTCTTCATCGTATGTCTTGCCCATATACTCCGGAGCATAATGGGCTTGCGGAGCATAAGCATAGACATATAACTGAAACTGGGTTATCAATGTTATTTTATTCACATACTCCTGCAAGCTTTTATGTGGATGCATTCTCTTCCGCTGCTTATATCATAAATCGTTTGCCCACACCCCTACTTGAAAATAAGTCTCCATTTGAGCTACTTTTTGGTGTTGTCCCAAATTATGCAAACTTCAAGACATTCAGTTGTAGAGTATATCCTTGTCTTCGTGATTACTCTAAACATAAGTGATCGTTGTCATTTTCATCTAGATTTTAGTGTCTTTACTTGTGGATTTTCAGATGTTTTTGTTTGTCTTTGTGTATCTTTGGTGGATTTTTATGTTAATTAGGAGAAGTGTAGTATGTACTGATAAAAGTGTGTGTAATAAGATTAAATGCATGTAAAACAAGTTAAAAATAGAGAAAAATAGAGTCGGGGGTTGAAACGGAGGAAGAAGAGCATGGCATGCTCGGACACGCCCCGTATGCAGAACATGGGCCTGTCCGAGGTAGTTGTGCTCGAGCATCAGAAGATTGGACACGCCCAGGAGAAGCTCGTGTTTCGGCGCACGAGTCGTGTAGGAGTACACGACCCGTGTGCAGAATACGGGCCTGTTCATGAAAGCCGTGTACAAACGTTAGAAAATGCTACATTCCCAAGAAGAGGCCGTGTGCTGCTACACGAGCCGTGTTTGGCAACACGCAGTTCACGCCGAACTGTGTGCACACTACATGAGCCGTGTGCTGCTACATGAGCCGTGTAGGTGCTGAATCCAGAATAAGTTGTGCAAGTGTTCTAGAAGATTCCAATGGGTATAAATACCCAATTTTGGCGTGAATTAAGGGAGAGAGTCCCATTTGAGCAGTTACAAAGATCAAACACACACTTTTACACCATTTTGACACACAGACTCTCTCCTATATCCAATTTCACCAAATTCATCCATCTTCATCACTTTGATTTCATAAATCTATCCATACATCCTTTATTAACATCATCCTTAGAGAGTTTGGAGGCTTATTTGCATGTAAAGCATATGAAGGAAGGAGATCAACTCTTAATCACAAAGGGAAACACTTCTACTTTTATTTTGTAATCCGTTAGATTTGAAGTTACCAATGGCATTTTATGAACTTTGTAAGGTTTGTATTATGATTGTTGGTGGCTAGACCTCTTGTGAGGCTAGCCACATGATGAGTTGAGGGGAAACTAGAATTGTGAGAAATTTAGGAGTAAATGAATCAATGATGGATTTTTCTCTTATAAATGATGATTCATGTTTATTTTCATTAATTGTGTGGTTGATTTCTAATCATATGGTGTTAGGATGACCATTCCAATAGTATACGTTAGGAATCAATTGAATCGATTAGTGAGGAGAACATGCATGTTAGTGTGATGAGAGGTAAGTCATACCCTTTAAATGCTTAGAACACTTATGAGAGGACATTTGAGTAATTGAATGAGAAGAACCAACTTATGATCATAGTACCTTCATGGAAATTGACAATAAGATCAATCTAAGGAGATTTAATCTTGTAAAAGGGATGAGAACCTAGTCACCTTGGTCATAGGGATTAGGGGTACAATTCTGATTGCTTCTAGATCTATTGTTGATGATATTTGCTACTAAATTCTTGCATATCTAGGATACTACCTTAACTTTGATTGTGGTTAGCCTTGTACTCTTTCTAAGATCTATTTCAATCATTCCATTTCATCTTTGTTCTTGATAGTCATAGTCTTTGATTGTTTTTTAGTTAGTTGCTTAGCATAATTGTTAGTATAAAACCAAAACCCAAATTCTACTTTTACAAAGCATGATTAAAGGCAAATCCGGATATACCTTAATTTTTATTTTCCCTTGGGACGATATTCTATAAATTTTATTACTTGGCCACTACGTTTACAACAACGATAGAGTTCTCTTACTCTAAAATCATTTTGTACAAAAAATGAGACTAAGAACACTAAGTTGGCACCTCGCAGTCATTCATGCATTTTTTGGGATACATCAGAACTTACAACGATCCTGATTCTTCTCGAATCTTTATTTCTCGTCATGCTCAATTTGATGAAACAAATTTTTCTTTCTCAGGGAAATCATTAATCTCTTCTGACAGATTGTCTGTTTCATTATTTTTGGAACCCTAGGTCACTGAACGTGCCTCTATTGAAAGTCCGATATCTGTCTCGAAGGAGTCTGATTCCTCATCTCCTTCAACTTCATGTTCTCTTTGCCCAGATACTCTGTCGGCTGTTGGTGAACCTCTTTTACAACAAGCCGAGTTGCATGACCCCGTTTCTCTTACGAGACTTGATCTAGTTCCACAACCACTTGATTTCCCGTTCGTTATTGCACCATCTCATCATATGAAAACTCGTTACAAATTAGGTATTTTCAAACCTCGTTACATTGTTGATGTTGCATCTACTGCTCTTATCACAACTCTACTTGCTTCACCTGAGCCTAAGGGGTTTAAATCTGCCATAAAGCATACTCTTCAAAATAATGGTACATGGGATCTTGTTCCACGGCCTTCGGATGCTAATATTGTTGGTTCAAAGTGGGTCTTTCAAATAAAGTTTCATTCTGATGGTTCTATTGAACGTTATAAAGCACGTTTGGTTGCTCAGGGGTTTAGCCAAATTCCTGGTATTGATTTCACTCACACTTTCAGTCCTGTGGTCAAGGCTACGACAGTTCGGATTATATTGTCTTTAGCAGTTCAACGTCAGTGGCCACTACGTCAACTTGATGTCAAGAATGCCTTCTTGAACTAAACCCGTTTACATGTCACAATCCCCTGGCTTTATTGATCCTAAATTTCCTGATCATGTGTGTCGCCTTCGTAAAGCTCTGTATGGTCTTTGCCAAGCGCCTCTTGCTTGGTTCAAATGATTCAGTGATTTCTTGTTGAGTTTGGAATTCTTATGTAGTCGAGCAGATATATCCTTGTTTTACTTTATGTGTGGCTCTTCTACTATTTTCTTGTTGCTTTATGTTGATGATATCATAGTCACGGGAAATGATTCATCACTTCTCCGTCGTTTCATTTCAAGAGTACACACAGAATTTGTAATTAAGGATTTGGGCTCCCTCAACTATTTTCTTGGTCTTGAAATCACACACACTGCGAATAGCTTGTTCTTGAGTCAAGCCAAGTATGCCCACGATATTCTTTCTCGGGCATCTCTCCTAGAATCGAAGTCTGTTGCCACACCTTCAGAGGCTGGAGTTTCTTTAGTTAGCACTGGGACTCTATTTATTGATCCTACTCTTTATCGTTCTTTGGTGGGGGCGCTACAATATCTCACTATCACTCGTCCTGACTTATCTTATGTTGTGAATCATGTAAGTCAGTTTCTTCATGCGCCTACAGTGGATCATTTTTATGCTGTCAAGAGAATTTTAAGATATGTCAAAGGTACCTTAAGCTTCGGTTTATCTTTCACAAAGCAGCCTAGCAATGTTATTATTGGTTACTCTGATGCAGATTGGGCTCGTTGTATTGAAACACGTCGTTCTACATATGGCTACTCAATTTTCTTGGGCGGTAATTTAATATCTTGGAGTATAAAAAAGCAGCCCACAGTTTCGCGTTCAAGCTGTGAATCCGAATACCGGGCCATGGCTAATGCAGCTCAGGAAATTATTTGGGTGACTCATTTACTTCGAGAGTTACATGCTCTTCCTCCAGATTGTCCAGTGCTTCTTTGTGATAACAAAAGTACCATTTTCCTTAGCCAAAATTCGATTGCTCACAAACGAGCCAAACACATTGACATTGATTGTCATTTCATTCGTGAGCTAGTTACATTTGGTCAACTCTCAACCAAATTTGTTCCTTCTGATCTTCAATTGGCAGATATTTTCACAAAGAGTCTTCCTAGACCCAGTTTCGAGTTTTTACAATCCAAACTTTGCGTTGGGCCTCATCCCACGTCCAGCTTAAAGGGGGGGGGGGTATGAAAGGATAATAGTAGTTTGAATTGGTCAAACATTATCCCCACTTATCTTGTGATCTTGTTGTACAGATTTCTTTATTTTTTTTTGTATGTTGTACTTCTTGTTTTATCCTTTGTACACTTCACACTCTTAAATAGAATACTTCTCAATCGAGAGAATTATTGGTGATCACATCTCTTGCTCAGCTACTTCGACTAAACTTGTTTATAGTTTGCGAAAATTTTAATCCTCACCTATCAATGTATTTAATTCTACTCAACTTTCAATCTATCAACAAAATGTTTAATTTGTATTTCGGATCAACTTACACTCTTTTTTCAAAGTGGTTAAATTCAAACCCTATCTGCACGTTCTCATTTGGACTTCATTTCAAACATATCTTCAATCTTCATACATCTATTTCTCTCAATCCACCAATTCATAATTTCCTTCGTTTAAAAAATTCAAGTCTGACTTTGCCAATAGAATTACACATATGGGTATGATCATTGATCATGTGGGGGTCATGTAACATTTAGTCGAACATATAGTGGCCATGGAGCTGTTGGTTATATTACTACCAAAAAAAAAAAAGTTGATTATTAACAGAATATTTCGTTGGTAAAAGTCTTAATTTCATTGTTAAATTGACTTACCAACGGATTAGTAACGGATTAGCAACAGAATCTGTTGGTAAATTTTTATTGGTAAAATGGTGGTTGGTAAATTTTTAGCAACGAAAAATCAATTCCATTGATAAATAATTTCGTTGATATTCCGTTGCTAAAAATTCCGTTGCTAAATTATATAAGGATTCCCTAGGTAATGCGTTGGAAATTACCATCGAATTGAATTCCGTTGCTAAAATAGAGAATAAATCCGTTGGCATTCCATTACTAATGAAAAATGTCATTTTGATTGCTAATCTATTGGTAATTACCAACGGATTGAATTCCGTTGGTAAATTCCATTGTTAAAAGATATTCCGTCCGTCCCAAACTCGTTGTCTTACTTTCCGTTTTCATCCGTCCCAAACTAATTATCTTATTCCAAAAAAGGAAACTTCACATCAACCAATAACCTCAAAAGTTTATCTTAATTTCAAAAATACCACTCTCACTTAAAACACATAACGTACTTTATAATTTATTTATTACCTAAAAATACCACAATACCCCTAAAAAGTCAATAAAGTTAGTCAAAAATTAAATTTTTTTAAACTCCGTGTCTACAGTAACTAAAACAATGAGTTTGGGACGGAGGGAGTATAATTTTTTTTTTGTAGTGTATTGAGAGTGGATATTTTATATTTTTAAATTAAAGGTAAAATCATAAATGGCTACATTTAATAAATTTCTTATATAATTATAAATATTGAACGAGGTCTATTCAGTAGTATTCTGGATAAGTTAAAAAAGATTTTGGGTGAACAAATATTAGCCACAATCCATGTTAGTTTGAAAAAAATTAAAACAGATATCATCCTTTTAAATAATCAAAAAAAAAATCTAAATAGTAAATCAAAATTTGGAAATCAAAAATTTCTTAGCATATGTCACTCATCGCGAATATAACACACCAAAATAATAAGAAATCAGGTGATATGTATCTCTGATAACAATTTAGAACATTAACGTTGATTAATGTTGGTTTAATGGAATGGTAAAATAGTAATTATCCACTAATGTAAACGGATGAGAACGATGACGTGTGGTGTCGTGATTAATGGCTAAGGGTAATGCAAATCGAGGGGCGCCACCTGTCCTGCCACGTTTGGCTATTGCTTAAATAAAGTGTACCTACTGTTTCTCAGTTCCGTTAACCTAACCATTAAACCTTTTATTACTGCATAATTAACAATTCTTCTTACATTTAATAACAATTAAAAAAGTAAAATAAGTTCTCTCTCTCAAAAAAAAAACTTTAAATTAAAAAATTAAAAAAGGAAATATCCAAATTCTGAAACGCACGTGACCGTCATTCCGTTATCCAAAAACGGTGTTTGTTTTTGTATATAATTGCAGAATACCACCTCACTCTTTACAGTAGCTAATATCTTCACTCCGATTGAAATCTCAAGGTATTCTCAAATCTCCCTCTCTTCTCTCTCCACATTCTTAATCTCGATTGTATATTATCTAATTCATCGTTAATTTCTTAGATCTGTGCAACAATGGCGGCTTCAGCGCTGAACCCAAACGCGCCGATATTTGTTCCGTCGGCGTATCGTGCGGTGGAGGACTTCTCCGATGAGTGGTGGTACCTCGTCCAGTCCTCCCCCTGGTTTCGCGATTTCTGGCTTCAAGAGTGCTTTTCCGATCCTGAAGCCGACTCTCCGTTTCTCGATCTAACCGGTGACGACGACTTCATCGTCAACAATGATCTTACTAAAGGTGAGTTTTCGACTTTAATTGCAGCTTTACTCCGGTTCGACTCGTTCGAGTTTGGTTTACTGAGTTTGAATTGTTTGATCAGGAATGGAAGGGAATACGAATACGAATACGGATGTGGTGGCGTTGGGGTGGTTGAAGTGGAGGAAGCCGCGTGGAGCGGCGGAGGCGCCGAGGTACTGCGAGAAGGCGCCTAAGATTGTGAGTGTGAGGATGAACCCGAGACCGATCCACCAGCCGCGTTAGGATTCACGACTCACTGAGTCAAACCAGTTGGAGTTGTTTCTTTGTAGTTTGTACAATTTCCCTCGCCTGTAAAGAACTATTTTTTGCACGCATTTAATAAAATATTTCATTTTGTAGAAATAGAGTTGTGAATTTTATTTATTTTTATTTAGATTCCAAGCTTTACCACACTATTCACTACTATGAAAAAGATTAGATAATTGCTCTCTTTATTTCCTGATTTATGCTTTCTTCCGTGTAGTGGCCATTAGGGTAGGCACTTTTTCAAACGTTATAATTTACAAGTTGAGTACCCGAACACATACCAGTCTCTTTTCGGGTCTGGGCCTTCTCGTGATTCGTTCGGGGCGGGTCCAATACGTTATTGCTCATTTTAATTTTTATTTTATTTTAAATATTTATATTTATCATTAATACTATTAATTTACAAGTGATTGTCAAAAATATTTTTTTTTTAAATTGTGAGGTAGCGGCGCCACGTTGCTCCTTGAAAAATTTTATGTATGTGGCGTCGCCATGTTCGTTCTTAGAAAATTTGTGTATGTGGCGCTCCCACGTTGATCCCGCAATTAATGTTTATTAAATTTAAAATAATTAATATTCTTTAATCCTATCATTAATACATCTTAATTTCAATATTTAGTAATCCTACCATTAATACATAATAATATTATTTTAAGTTCATATAAGTAATTTAATTTAATATTTTAAATATTTTTTATTTAATCCGTAAATTTGATGTGAATTTTAAATTATTTATTTTCATTGGATTTTAAATTATTTATTTCCTTTAATCTGTAAATTTGGTGTGGATTTTAAATTATTTATTTCCATATTTAGCATATAAATTTTAATTAAGGCATAATACAATCGATTAGTTATAAAGTTTTGGTAAATTTATAGTATTATGTAATAATATTATTTTAACTAATTTTCTTATAAAAGTTTATGTAAGTAATTTAATTTAATACTTTAAATAAATATTTTTGATTTAATCTAAATTTGGTGTGGATTTTAAATTATTTATTTTCATATTTAGCATATAAATTTAATTAAGACATAGTACAATCGATTAGTTTTTATAAAGTTTTGGTAAATTTATGAAGAAACAAAAAATTTTTGTTATTGTTTGATTATTTTAATTAAGTTTTAATTATTTTCGGAAAGATGGAGTATATTTTTTAAATTTAATATTTTAAAGTAATTTTGGTGTTAATTTTAAATTATTTATTACCATATTTATCATATAAATTCATTGTATGTAAGTATATGACATAATACAATCAATCAATATTCATTTATAGTTAATCTCCATGGCAATCTTTATACCGTTTCTTTTTTCCTTTATTAAATCATGTCATCAATTTATGATCCTGTGTCTGAAATTACTATGCGGAGACTTGGCGAATTAAAGTTAAATGCTTGAGGCTTTGGATGATGGATAAAAAGGTAAATTTTAGTGAAAAGGTAAATTTTAGTTGGTTTTATTGATTAAATATTCTTTATGTATACGGTGTATTTTATATTTCTACAACTTTTACATTATTAACATTAACATGATAAGGTTTTCTATTTAATTATTGTTATATTATATGTGTAGGGTTCGAAGATTCAAGCAACAATCCGCCATAATCACATCTCAAAATTTGAGAAATTGTTAAGTGAGGGGGCAACATATATTATATCAAATTCTGAAAATATTGGGTTGATCCTTATTACAAATCATGAATTCAAGTTGAACATCCACAATTACACGTTGGTGCGATTGACTTCGTCATTGGAAACCAACAAAACTGGCTTGAATTTTATTGATTTTGATACAATCAATTCTCAAGACAACACTAGAGATATAGTAATCATATATATGTTTTAAAAGTTTATTATTATGATTTAATAGAAACTAATTATACTTTAAAAAAAATTAGTTTTATTTCTTCTTACAACAATAACAATATCCACAGACATAATTGCTTTGGTGGTAAAAATAGGAGATATAATTTGTGTTAGTGCAAGGGGCAAGCCTACAGATAAAATTGATATTGAGCTTGAAGATGAACGATAACTTTCTTTTAAAATATTTATCCATATTTTTATTTTGTAACTAAATTTTTATGTTTAATGTTTTTTTTTGATTAAAAATTTAACATCAATTTAAGACACACGATCATGAATTGTACATTATGGGGAGAATATGCAAGACAATTGATGCAGTACAAGAGGAACAATCCAAACCAAACACTTATTATTGTTCTTGAGTATGCCAAAATAAACAATAAATATAGAGGTATATTTTTTTTTAAACTCATTTTATTTATGTATAATTCTGTATGTATTTAGATGTCATTAGATGTTTATTCTAATATATTTTTCATTAATAATATATTATTTGTCCTCTAATTTCTTAGATATGTTTTAACAATAATAATAATACTTATTATTATTATATAAAAATTTAAATCAAACTTTCTTTGAAATATGCTATAGAAAAAAAAAAACATATCAAATTCTTGGAATGCAACAAGGATAATAATTAATGAAGATATAAAAGAAGTTCATGATTTCTGAAAGAGGTACACGCTCAATCTATACATTACATTTAGTGATTATATATATATATATATATATATATATATATATATATATATATATATATATATATATATATATATATATATATATATATTTTAATATTTATGCTTTTGAAAATGTAGCATGAGTTTAATAGGCCATGATAGATTGCCTGGACAATCTCATATAAATCATATTGGTAGAAGCTTCGTCTTTGAAGAATTTACACCAGATGTTGAAGTGATCTATCTTGCAAAAATTTAAGACATCAAGGATGTAAATATTTTATTATGATATTTTTGTTTTAAAATATTTTTGCTACAAAGATTAAAATGCATTTCAATTATTGTATACCTATGTTAATTTATATTTTCTTCATGGATTTTTAGGAAAGCTATTGCATTATTGTTGCAAATGCTCAAATAATCCAAACTCAATATGGATGGTACTATAATGGAGGTAACAAATGCACCAAGAAAGTTATTGTTAAATCTGGAGTCCCTTATTGTGAGAAGTGTAAGCAGGACATACCAGTACCTGTGCCACAGTAAGTTTTATTTTTTTCTTTGAAAGTTTAACATATTTTTTTTAAAAATTTATTATTTTCTTTTGAAAATGACAAATAAAATTTAATTAAGTTATTTTGCATTTCAACAGATATAAAATTCATCTCAAGGTTGCCGATGAAATTGGGAGTACTTCCTTTATAGTATTTGATAGAGAAATTAGGCCAATCATTGGAAAAACAGCAGCCGAACTCATTGAAAATCTTGAGAAGGTATTTTATAATTTTCATATACTGACATCTATAAAGAATAGAATTGCATTAACCAAATTTCACATATTACAAATTTTCACATGAAAGATATGACATAAATTAGAATTTAGTTTGCAAAATACAACATATTTGTTATACCTATCCTATGTTTTATTGTAATTCTTTTTTTATTTATTTTTATTAGCTGGATTTGGTTGGATAATTTCCTAAAGAGCTTGACACTCTTATTGGTTCGAAGTTCATCTTTAGATTCCATATCTCTGAAAGAAATATAAATAGTCAATGGAATGTATACACTGTGATGAAAGTATCTTCAGATCCTACTATGATCAAGGCTATAATGAATAAATCAAAAGAAAAAAAGGTATTGAAGTTCAAAATTAAAAATGCATTTACGGTGATTTGCTCCATCCATTTTCTAACTGTTATATTATACTGTTACTTTTATGTTTACATACAGCCTTTAGGATCCTCCATAAATGATATTTTTTCAAATAAAATGAATACTCCAAAAGAGAAGCGTAAATTGATTGACTTGGAGACTATTGATGATGATGAAGATAATGCTCTGGATCAGACTCAAATGCCGGCCACGAATAAAATGATAGTTCAAGTAAAAGTTGAAGATAATCAATCTTAAGAAACAAAACCTATTGTTTCATGAAGAACTTAGGATTTATCCATAAATTTTATTATAACTACAGATTTATATTATTGTAATTTTTATGAAACTATGAATGATTATTTTAATTCTATTATCAATTCTATCCTTCAAACTTTTCTAGAATCAAGGATTAATGTTTATAAAAAATTTAATTTTACCTACAAATAATCCCATAACTTTTAACTTTTTCTCTAAAATGGTCATTTTAACCTAAAAGTGATCAATTTTGTTTATGAGTTTTATAAAGATAAAAAATACTATTTTGAGACAAAATTACAAGAAGTAAAAATTAATAATTAAAATTTTACTTTATTCAAAATAGTCCAAATATTTTTTTTGTCTTTTTAACTTAAAATGATCAATTCTTTTTGTTTATTTGAACCGAATCAGCACTATTGCAAAAGTTATGGGACTACATTGATAAAAAATATTGTATTGAAACAAATATATAGCAAAACTAAAATATTTGGAATGAAAATTAATCTCATAATAATATTTTATTTAATATTGCGATTATTGTTACAGATAATACAAATATGATTATATTTAAC
The DNA here is from genome assembly GCA_023678885.1 of Pogostemon cablin. Lineage (NCBI taxonomy): Eukaryota > Viridiplantae > Streptophyta > Magnoliopsida > Lamiales > Lamiaceae > Pogostemon > Pogostemon cablin. Next base: position 22,918,811 of record CM042995.1, read on the forward strand.
TTTTAATTTATTTCAATTCAGTTACATAATATACCATTTAAAGGTAAATATCTAAATTACACTAAGTAAAGATAAATATATACAAAGATGAAAAACAAAAGAAAATAATATTACATCAAAACACATCGAAATTAACATAACAAAGCAAAGATCATTTAAAAAAAATCATATTATAAAAAATATAACCCGTGTAATACACGGGGAAACATACTAGTTATATTATTATTAATAAAATGTTCATCTTTTTAACACGGAGGTAAAAGACACATTAAATAATAAAGTGAGACGAAAAAATAAACAAAATAAACATATACATTTAATAATAAAATATAAAATCATAAAAAGTTATTTTTATAAATTATATTTTTAAAACAAAAACATCATACATAATATCTTTAACAGAATCTCTTTTTTCCCTTCTTCGAAGATTTTCATATCTCAGAGGATCAATTGAAGAATTACACCTTGATTGAGTTAGAAAAACAATTGCTGAAACATGGCAGTAGTGTAAAAAGGTTTAGTTGTATGCCATTTCTAGATTTCACCGCGGCGGATGGACGAAATAAGCTCATTCTGACAGAGACATGTTATGATAGATTTAATCTGTAAATTTGGTGTGGATTTTAAATTATTTATTTCCATTGAATTTTAAATTATTTATTTTTATATTTAGCATATAAATTTAATAAGGCATAGTACAATCGATTAATTATAAAGTTTTGGTAAATTTATGAAGAAACAAAAAAATTTTTGTTGTTGTTTGATTATTTTAATTAAGTTTTAATAATTTTAGGAAAGATGGAGTATATTTTTTAAATTTAATATTGTTAAAGTAATTTTGGTGTTTATATTACCAATTGAAGTGTATTTCATAAATAATTTGTATAACAAATAAAAAGTGATAACATTTTTAATAATAAGTGATACATAATTAAGAAAGAGTGATATCTTTTCAATTTGTATTTCATTAACAATTTATAGAATAGATTAAAAGTAATATTTTTTAATCAAAAGTTACATCAGATAAATGAAAAATGATAATCATTCAATTGAACTATTTGTATAACTAATAAAAAGTTATACTAATTTTAATAAAAATTCGTAACTGATCAAGGAATTACAAGAAAAATAAAATGTGGCAATATTTTAATAAAAAATTATACTGATAAATAAAAAATGACAATTATTTAATGGGTTTATTACTCACAACTACACACTTTATTTGCTCTCGGATACAAGGAAAGAAATAAATCACGGTCAGATACACAAAGCAACGTTAAAGAGACAAAAATACCCTCCTTAAAAATATTTACTCAATTATTCTGTTTCCGATTTCTATTCTCCTCTCCACTCTCTCTTTAATTTCCCCCCTCGAACAAAACCCTGTTCTCAAGAATGGCTAGAAGCCATGCCTGAAATCACTGGTCTCCGGAGATGGCCGTCATGCCGACGGAGATGATGTAAGCTAAGACGAGGACCAAAGCGGGGAGTACAGCGTGCCAATTGCAAATTATGATAACACGGCTAGTGCGTGGCTCTAATGACCCCAATTTATTTTCTCCGTCGCAATATGCTGTGAGAGTCCACGTTTTGGGAGGTAACAGTGGATCAGAACACCCTAATAAGATCTATTCTCCCAATGGTGGAGGTGGATCGGCCGGATCGGGTTGGTGGACTCCGCCTATGTTGAGTACCAGTACTGGCTGCTTCGTCAGCGGCAGACCGCCGATTCACCTGATCATGGTGCCGAGAGGGATGTGGATCTCGGAATGGAGACGTCGCAGAAGTGTCTTCCTCCGCCGGAGCTGCAATTGGAATCGAACTATCATGCCCGTAAGCTCTCGCGCCTCGCTGATTATCAATTTCTTATTCAACTTATTTTTACGATTTGAATATGCATTTCACCATATCCAAGATTCAGAGTTGTTGATTTAGAATAAATTATTGTTTTGTTTGCAGGATATAGATTCAGTATGCATAATTGTTTCTTTAATTTGGCGTGATGGTTTGATTAGTTAGCCGGTTGATTCAGTTTAATAAAGTTGTAGTGTTGGAGGTTGAACTTCCGAGCGTGGTGAGGTATTTGATCGGAGCTGCGATCATGATGTTGGGAGTGGTGTTGCTAGTGGGATATATGATATTTCGCAACAAAAGAATCCCTCATTCTTCTTCTTACTCCAAACACACGTAGGTCTGCCTTTCTCATATTATTGCAAATAATCCATTTTGGAGGAATTCTATTTATCTTATGTACTGCATTTGTTTCTGGATTGGATTGTGGGCTTGTTCTTTCAATTGGTAAGATTAGTTCTTATACGTTTGATTTCTTTTTCTCTCACCTTTTGTTTGGAGGCATATGTAGCATTTGTTTCCGGATTGGATTGTGGGTTTGTTCTTTCAATTGGTGAGATTAGTTTTTCAAAATTACGGGAAAGTTAGAGTCCTGAGCATCGATGCCGGTGGCTCCACCGACGACATTCTTGCCGCCAAGACTCTGCTCCATCTGCAAACCATCCTACGGTGCAAATCCGGACTCCCCACAGCACACATCGCTGATTTCTTCGACATGAGAGGGGTCCTGACGGCACTGCTGTTCACGCGCAGCCCAGACAGCGGGCCCATGTTCACCGCGGAGTCGTCCCTGAAATTCGTGGTGGATAACTACCGAAAACTGAAGCAGCGTGGAGTTTTCGGGAATGGGGAGAAGATGCTGAAGAAGGTGTTCGGGGATTTGATGCTGAGAGACACGGTGAAAGCAGTTATGATCCCGTGCTACAATTTGAGAACGGGGGCACCTTTTGTGTTCTTTCAGGCAGACGCGTTGAAAATGGAGGGGTGTGATTTCAGGATGGCGGGGGTGTGTCGAGCAACAGTGGGTGAGCGGGCTATGGAGCTGAAGTCAACGGACGGGGCAAGGAAGATAGTGGCAGTGGGTAGTGGGGTAGGGATCAGCAATAGCAATCCTACTGTGCTGCCATCACCCACGTCCTCAACAACAAGCAAGAATTTTTCCCCTTGTGCAAAGGCCTCCAGAATTTGTTGGTCCTCTCTTTTGGAAATGGGGAATCATCCCATTCCCCCACCTTTGCTAATATTGCTGCCCAAGGAGCTGCAGACATGGTACCCTTCCCACCCTCCTCTCACAGTCTTCATGTTACTACTATATTATTATTACTCTACTTCAATTGGAATATATATTTAATTAATTACTCATAGCATGAATAGGTTGATCAAGCAGTATCCAAGGCCTTTGAAGAGTCGAGAACAAGCAACTACGTTCGAATTCACGTGAGCTATAAGAGATTTATGAAATATTTAAGGGATATAAATGATTAATTAATGATGGTGAATAAACTAAATAATTGCAGGGAAATGGAAGGGTGAAAAGAAACGATCATCACGTGTTGAAGATTGTGGATGAAATTTTGGGGGAGAAGAATGTGGAATCTGTTTTATTTGAAGGAAAGAAATTGGTGGAGTATACAATGTTTTATTCAAAGGAAAGAAATTGGTGGAGTATACAAACATGGTGATTGTTCTTGTTTCCCACTCATATAGGAGAAGGAAGGATGATGCATTTGAGATTTTATAAAATGTGAAAAAATGTGCATGAAGCTAAATGTGTATTAGACAAATGTGGATATAAAGTTAAAATATAAAGAAAAAATGTGTATAAGGTTAAAATGTGTTAAAATATTATGTAAGGAAAATGTGCATAAAGTTAAAATGTGAAAATAAAATGTGCCAAAATATTGAGTAAGATAAATGTGCAGAAAAAGTGCAAAAAAAAAAATGCAAAACAAAATATGAAAAAATATATATGTATATGTAAAAGAATTTGTGCAAAATAAAATTATGCAAAAGAAATTGTGCAAAATAAAATGTGCAAAACAAAATGTGCAAACACATTGGACCTTCGCTGGCCGGTCGCCGGACCTCCGCCAGATCGCCGCCTGACCTCCGCCGCCAGTTGTCGGATCTCCGCCAGAACTTAAAATGTGCAAACCAAATTTTGCAAAACAAATTTGTGCAAACACATATGAGTATTTATGTATCATAATCATAATTGTGTAGTTATGAGTATTAGTGCTTTCAATCATGTAGTTTATAGCAATTATGCATTATTTTATGTATCCAATAGTAAGTGACCCTTATTTAATTAATTTATTTTATAAATAATTTGTCAAATAAATATAATATTTTAAATAAAAATTTTAAGTCTTATAAAAAATGGGATATCTTTTTCTATAAAATATAAAATAAAATACATATTATAATCTATTTTAATTTTATAAAAAAAATAAATTATTACTAAATTTGTCTTAATTAGAGAAGGAATCACGTTGCTGGGCTAATGAAACGGGCGGCTTTCTTTTATTTTTCAGGAGATGTATATTAATAAATTAAGAATAATTTAAACGGAATGAATTATTATAATCAATTAAAAAATATAATTAAAGGTGGTATTTAATTTATAAATATACATAATTTAAAAATATACATAAATAATAATAATAATAAATAAATAAATAAATATATAAATAAATAAAAGTAGTATTCTAATCATTTTTTGAATATAAACATGAATATCCCTAAATAGTTAGTATGCGTGATTTATGCATATTAATTAATATTTGCTCTATTTATATAATTTTTTTTAAAGATATATATGCTTTTATTAATTGATTTAATTATCTATTTGTAATCAAAACTACTCCACTACTTCATATCAAGTATCAACATTGCCTATGTGAGAAATTCTATTCGAATAAATTTATTTATACTACTATAATATGACATAATTCATTTAATCAATATTAATACACTACATTAGGAGTAAGTAATAGAAATGTGTACTAGATTAATATGACAAAATATATAGAAAATAAAATAAATTAGCAGTAGTAATTAGTACCAAATAGTGTTGGATTTTGTCAAATAAAAGAGGGAGTTTTCTATCCCACATCGGATAGAAGAGAAAGGAGGAGGGGCTCCTTATGTTATTTAAGGAGGCCCACAGTCTCAATGTTAAGTGCATCAATCAAGTACACTTTAATCTTTGTATTTGATTCTAGTTAAATTCCTTTCTTTGATTCTCGGTTGTGAGAATGGGAAGAAAAGTGAGAATTAGTCAAAGATTTGTAAGGGTGTAGGGATTGGGGTCGGGAGAGAAAAATTCTGTGTGATTGTAAAAATTTTTCACATAGTGATATTTTTCTCGGTCCGTGGTTTTTCTCCAAAACCTCTCCGGTTTTGGAGTTTTCCACGTAAATTCTTGTGTTGTGCTTTTTATGTTCTTCTTTATTTGTCCCTTAGGAATGAATGGGGATCTGCCTTATCCCAACAGTGGTATCAGAGCCCGGTTCGGGCGCTTGTAAAGTTCTTAGTATGCTCTGTGGTTGCAGCACAATCTGACCTTCCACATCAGAAAAGACTTTATGAGAGGAAGAGGGTTATTCATTAGGCTAAGGGTGGCATGAAAGAAGTGGGAAAAGCTAGTGGCACAAGGGGGTCAGAAGAATAGCCAGATGCGGTGGCATCTCCTTTCTTGCGGTGAAATGCGCCGGACTGTGGCGACAGTGGCATGGCAAGGGGTAGGATTTGTGGGACAGCAGTTTTTGGCGGAGATCTTGGACCTGCAGCAATGTGAATTGATGGACTCCCGGTGGTGGAGTTGGCTTAACAGCAGCATGGGGTTTTCCATGGATGTCGGCTCAAGGAGGTTTGAAAGGAACGAATTTTCCGGTAATGATTGGTGGCGTGGGGAAGCGGCGATTCAACGGGGAAGATGGCGATGTGGTATTTGGTATCGGGTGGCGCTAGATCGATAAAGAATGGCGTGGAGTCAACCGACAAGTGGGGAAAACATCGTGAATTCCGAAGGTTAGAGTCGGCTTCAAGTGACGACACTTTCAGTAGGAAAAGGGTTCGCACAAACCTGGTGTAGCTTGGCGGTAAAAGGCAGCGACGTCATGTCGGTACAGACGGGTTTTGCTCAAGGTGTAGCAATGGTGCGGTAATTTCAGTGGAGCAATGGCACGGGAATTGCTTACGGTGGAGCAATGGTGACGTTTCTGGTCAAGGAGGAGCTGATGCGGCAACAGCTCTGAATGTTGAGTTAATATTATTGGGGATCCTTATGACATGTTCAGTTGTCATGGAAAAGATGTAATAATATTAGCTGGTCCACAAGTTTGCACATGGACATTGACTTGGCAAGTGATGTAGTCGATGGTTGATGGACTTCCAAGGGTAGCCAAGAGCTGGAAGTAGCATCATAAATATCAGCAGGTGTTTTCGATATGTGCTGCAAGAAATTCTTAGAATGGTTTATTCTAAGTGGTCTACTCATATGGTGGAGTAGGATTCTCGGGTTGAGAATGATTGTCGATAAAGACAATGAGTCTTCTTTTATTTTGACAAGGTGGAGATTGTTGGATTTTGTCAAATAAAAGAGGAAGTTTTCTATCCCACATCGGATAGAAGAGAAAGGAGGAGGGGCTCCTTATGTTATTTAAGGAGGCCCCCAGTCTCAATGTTAAGTGCACCAATCAAGTACACTTTAATCTTTGTATTTGATTCTAGTTAAATTCCTTTCTTTGATTCTCGGTTGTGAGAATGGAAAGAAAAGTTAGAATTAGTCAAAGATTTGTAAGGGTGTAGGGATTGGGGTCGGGAGAGAAAAATTCTGTGTGATTGTAAAAATTTTTCACATAGTGATATTTTTCTCGGTCCGTGGTTTTTCTCCAGTTTTGGAGTTTTCCACGTAAATTCTTGTGTTGTGTTTTTTATATTCTTCTTTATTTGTCCCTTAGGAATGAATTGGGATCTGCCTTATCCCAACAAATAGTGTTAGAGTTGGTGTGTGGTGAGTGTTGATTCCAAGGGGTAGCTCTGAAGTACCCTTATTACCTCGTCACTTGTCACATTCCCTGTTACTATTACTTTGTTTGATTCTCTCTCAACATCATATGTTTCTATATCTGCACCATACAACATTTAATTCATTTCATTAATTAATTAGTGTTCTAATATTTTCAAGTTAATGGGAGTTTAAGGAAATCAAGATCTAGTTGATGTACCTTCAATTTTCTTGATGGCCTTCAAGATTTTCTTGATGCATTCATCGCAGTGTAATCCAACCTTCAACTCCACCATCTATTTCCATAAATCAAATCATATTCATACATACCTGCATATAATGCTATAATTTTGTTTTTTAGGAAATAGGGACTTACCTTCCCCATTGATGATACTTTGAATTGAGACAAAGTAAAGTGAGTTTCTTGTACAAGAAAACTGTGGAAATTGAATGAAGGGTTTGAATCAAATATTCATTGCATTTAAATGAAGAATGGTGGGGTAGGGTATATGATTCTTGTGTATGTGTGTGGATTGGAATTTTAGCTTTGTAAAATAAAGCCCCTTTAAGTCACTTTTTGAAATTAGGGTGGGAACTCTTTGATTCACACTAGAACGTGACATTTTTAAGCTTTTCTTGTCATCTTGTGCACCATTGGGGCTAACTCTTCGCACCAATATTAATGTATGAGGGAGGTTGGTCCGATTTATTTATTTTTTAATTTATTTAATGTATTAAATTATTGTCGAGTATATAGTTGAAAGAGCGATAGACAAGATGTAAAATCTTAAAAGGATAACATGAATTCTAGGGTTAAATGTTAGAAATTCGGAAGATATATGTGATGATTTACACTAAGCTTATCAAAATTATATAAAAAAATCATTAAAAATAAATAAATAAATAAATAAATAAATAAATAAACAAAAGAAGGAAGAGAGAGTTATTTAGGCCAAGTAGCAAATTACCCAAAACTAATGACGGAAAGATTACAGGACCAAGTCCTATCGGCTATACCATCGAAAAATTTGTCCAATGGGCCAGTATCAATTAGCTCGCCTGGCACGGCCCATTTGCCTATTCTACACTTCTAATTACAATAAGACTAAGTCGAGTCGATCAATCACTAAAGTATATTTATTGTATAAATAAAATATGTTTAATGGTTATTAAAGTATATTTTCTAAAGTATGCTGAATTATGCATTAAAGTATGATTTTAGTGTGTTATAATATAATTTATTATTAACATACTTTAACTACAAATAATCATATTTTATTTATATAATAAGCATACTTTAGTGATGAGTCGATCCGTCTCACACCTATATCTCACAAATTATCCGTCTCACAAGAAAATCTCTCATGCATGGCCAATTCCAATTAGTTTTTTAATTTTAATTAAAAAAATTAACTCGAAATTTTAAGAGAATTTTATAAACTTTTTATGAATAAAATAGCCTATAAATTATAAGAGTTATAATTACATTTTAAAAATTAGTGATTAACTATAATGATAAAAACTCCTAAAATGGATTATGAATATAATGGTAAAGTACAAGGCTTTCTTTGTATTCAATTTTTAATTTCAGATTTAAATTTATAAAATTTCCGTGTACTTTGCATGGAAAAACCTAACGCCACCCGTTGCGTTTGCCCCACATGTAATCATGTGTAGAGGAAAAATTAAGTTGAAACAATTTCTAATAGACAAGGTCACACGGTAGTTATATTACACTTTGTAGGCATTATTGTTATACAGTTAAAATGTAGTACTTATTAATAATTAAAATATATTTTTTTAAATTATATTTAAAATATAATATAAAATGTATGATTTTAAAGTATTATTATAATACTCTATCCGTCTCATCCAAAGAGTTCTTTTTGCCAATTTTGAGCGTCCCACCCAAAGAGTCACATTTTCTTTTTTACCTACACATGAGACCCACACATACCCACTAATACAATTAAAACATGGGGTCCACACTTCCACTAATATAACTACCCACTACACATTAAATAATAATGTTCCTTAATCCATGTGCCAAAAAGCAAAAACAACTCTTTGAGCGGGACGAAGGGAGTATGTTTAGGGATGTAACCAAACCAAACAATTCGCAAACTATTCGAGTCTCGGTTTGATAAAATGTTCGTTCGAACTCATTCGTTAATCTTAACGAGCCAAACCAAACTTGAATTTTGGGTTCAAATAGTCTATCAAACCAAACTCAAGCCTAAGGGTGTTCGGCTCGAAAGCTCGCGAACATATTCGTTTATGGGCTCGTTAATGGCTCGCAAACGCGTTCATAAATTTCATAATTATTCTTTAGAATTATATATTATTATTTATTTATTAATATTCAATATTTAAATATTTTATATTAAATCACACAAATATGATAATAACTTAAGTGATTATTTAGATATTTAAATTTTTTTTACCGTTTATTATTATATTTTGTTAGTTTGTTTATTTAATATTATGAATAACATTAAATGTTTATAAACGAAACATTCTTTTAATATACACGTACAAAATTATTTAAATGTTCATGAAAATATATTCATGAACAAGTTACTTTATGTGTTCATGAACACGTTCGCGAGTCTTAACAAATAGTTTGAGTTCAAGCTCGAGTTCGATATTTTTTTTACGAGTTCGAGCTCGGGCTCGAGTTCGATAATTCCTTAACAAATTTTCAAACCTAATAGTGTTCGACTCGCCTCAATTCGATTACATCCCTAAATATGATTTATTACAAATATAATTTAATTATCATTTAATATATTTTAATAATAAGTCAACATGTCTCGTATATGCTAGATTTACGAGAGCTCTTCCTAAAAAGTTATACCAATTTGAAATATTTTGGAACTAACACTTATGTGAATTTGTCTCATGTGAAGAGAATTTATCCAAAACCTTTTTATACTTAGAACGTTTGAGATAGAACACTAAATAAATTAATCTAGTCAGGTAATTGACCTAATGAGAGAAACCAAATCAATAACATCATAACAATACCTAAAAAAGAGAACTTAGGGTTGAGAGAGTTCCTTCTAAGCGAATTCATAGTTAAGTTTCGTAACCCAAATTAAAAGTGATAGCATTTTAATAAAATAAATATTCTAATTAATAAAAAGTGATAATAGTATAATAAATTATTTCATGAACAAATTTAAAATAAATAAAAATTATAATATTTTTATTGAAAAATTATTCTATCCATAAAAAATAGTACTTCCCTCATACCATAAAAATTAACACGTTTTTCTTTTTGTGTTATTATTTATAAAAATTGACACATCTATTTTTAAATACTATAACTCATATAAAACTAATATATTTATATAAGTCCTACCCACTATTAATATAACCGTTTACTACATATTAAAATAATATTAATAATACGATTTGACAATACCGTGTTACCCCTCCAGTGGAGATGGCAACAAAAGCAAGGAATTATAAAGGCGTTGACCGATAAATGTATTGCAGGCATTCGCATTTAAGGTCTGCTTCCTGGTCCTCTTTTGTATAGATTAGGGGTGGGCGGTATGACATACCGAAGATTTTTGGTCATACCATATACCGTACTAAAATTTTCGGTATATAAAAAATCATACCGTTACCTTACCTAAACTTTCGGTATACCTTAGTTCGGTATACCAATATTTCGGTGTAAGAAAATAGTATACCTTCTACTTACCAATATTTCGATATGCCATACCATACCTAAAATATCGGTATATACCATCCTATTAGATAGTTTGTTATGCCGTTATACATCTAAAATTTAATAAATCTAATAAAAACATGTATTAGAAAAGTGAAAGATAGCTATAAAACAAACTCTAATAAATAACAAATTCAAAATTATACGACAATCTACAAACGACCAAATTAAATAAGAGTAAGTCTCATGAAAACTGAGTTTACAGGTAAGTCTTATTACTCTTTAATATATAAAAAATTACTCTTTGAAGAGTAATAATTTTTACACTATAGAGTAATAATTTGTATCTCTAAAAAGTAATTTTTTATGTACTTAAAGTAATCGATACATCGTGATTTAAAAGAATTTGAAGAGTAATTTTTTAATTTAAAAAGTAACAATTTATGTGCTAAAGAGTAATTTTTTATGTACTAAACAGTAATCGAGTTTACATAATTAATATATCTAAACCCGTTTTACACAAGTGTTTGTTATTAAATAAATAGTACCTAAGAGATCTAGACAAAAATATATGGAACTTATATTAAAATCAACACTTTTAAATTTTCATATAAGATATAATACATAATTAAAAAAGAAGTACTAATATCATGAAATTAGTCAATGAACTTTATCAATAATTTATAATTATGAAGAAATATATCGTAGGATTTTAGATTTAATCTTTAATAAAATAGTGTATATATATAATTTAATTAAACATTATAATACATAAATAATAATTATAATTGTATGTATCATCTAATATGGTAATATCGTATCATATTACTCAAAAATTGAATATTTTACGGTATTTCGGCATATACCAAAATACCGCGGTATTGATCATTTATATACCTTTATCGTACCAAAATTTTCAATACGGTATCATACCTTACCAAAAATTTCGGCATACCTAAAATTTTGGTAAAATCGATATTTTTCGTTATGGTAAGGGCGGTATACCGAAATTTCGGTATTTTTCCCCAGCCATAGTATAGATAATCTCTTCGTATCAAATAACCTTTCTCGTATGACATTTTATAAAGTCGGTCTCTACTTTTATTAATTTTTAAAATTATTATGATATTTTTTTAATTAATAAATAAATAATAAAATAAATTTATAAATTTGTAATTGGGATGGAGGAAGGAGTAAATTCTTGCATTTTCCAGCATCAATCTCCTTCCAGCAAAACAGCATACTATTTATTTAGCTTCAAAATAGGAGAAAGCACTGTAGCGATGGAAAAATCCAGGCACTACAGTGAAGTTTGTAAATCAAATTTTCATTTTCAATTATTAATTTAAATAATAAAAACTATTTTAATGGTTAATGATAAATTAATATGTATGACGTATGACATTAGCGTCCATTTTTTATATTTTTTTAAAACTTTTTTTATTATAAAATTAATTTAAATAAGTGAAAAAATATTATGATTGTTAGTTGTAATAATAAATTAATATATATGTTGTATATGTGAAAAAAATTCTACATTTTAAAATAAGTTTAAAAATATATTCCCTCCATCCCGTTCTAATGGTTACGTTTCATTTGTATTTGTAATTTACAAAGGAAGCGTAACCATTAGGACGAGACGGATGGAGTATTTACTTAAATAACACTCCCTCGGTCTCAAATTCAACTTCACGTTTACCATAGATTGGGAGTTTAAGAAAAGTCATTTTTTGACTTACTTTAGGGGATAATATGATATTTTTGGGTAATAAATAAATGATAAAATACGTTATGTGTGTTAAAAAGATAATGACAAATTTAAAATTAAAGTATATTAGAGGGATATTAATTAGTATCTTTTTTCTTTTATGAAAGTGTGAAGTTGAATTTGGGACGGATCAAAACGGAAAGTGTGAAGTTAAAGTTGGGACGAAAGGAGTAAAATATATTAAAAATTAAAATTACATTACATATTAAAACCTAAACACAAACTTACATTAAATTAATATATTATACAGTAAAACATATCCTTAAATGAAATAAATAAATTGATAAAATAACATTACTAGTACTAGAAAAAATGAAGTACATAAACATAATAAATAAGTACACACATATTAATATAACATAATAAATAAATATTTTTTAATGTAATTTTAATTTTAATTATTGTCTTAATTTCATATTTAAATAAACATAATTTTAATTTTTGGTATATTAATATTTTTATTATATTAATTTTTGTATTAGAAAATAAAAATAATAATGAAAAATAAATTAAATATAAAAATAAATAAAAATAATATTAAAAAAATAAATATGCTGCAAAATGAATTCAATTGCTAGGATGATTTATTGAGTTGATTGGATTTTAAAGGTGAACGTGCAGTTAAATGGTAGAGATGGCATGAACTACGGAAAAGCCAAACAAAAATCCTGCGCGTAGCTTTCTCCTTATTGGTCAGAATTTGACTTGCTTCTTACATCATCATTTCATTTGGACCAATAGGATTCGATATCAAAATTCAAAGATGAATTAATTAGCAGCCCACCCCACCTGCAATCTCGCTTTTCCCCCAAATCGAAAGCCAGATAGATATTCATCTCCCGCAAATCTTAACCCCCAAAATCTTTAAATGGGAAATGCTCTCAGATTCCTTTGCAGCCAATGCTGTAAGCCCTCGCCGGAATCCGATTCCATCGCCCACCACGGCGTCACCGCCGACAACGTCGGAGTTTCCGCTTTGGCTCAGGATCTCTACAATTTCGAAATCACCAATCAGGTACCACTTTTCACCTATTCTCTTTCTCGATTCTCCAAAAGTACACAGCATCTGCGTACACTCGAGATCATTTGGATTTGATTTGATTAGATTAATTTATTTTCAGGTTCCTTTAGAACTCGGTAAACATGTTACCTCATCCAGAAAAGCTCAGGCCAACTGGTGAGAATCACTGCGTATTTAAGCTTATTAATTGATTTTTAGATTGAAACCTTCTCAAAACTGAAATTACAAACCGAATCGTACTGTTTTTTAGACTACATTTTTTTGAGTGATTCGATTTTGATGAACATGAAGGTTTAGAAAACTTTCCGAGGCTTGGAGGGAGACGAAACCACCCCCGAAATCGCCTGAAGAAGCTTCGAGGCTCGTAATTCAGACGTTGAAGAGACATCAGAAGGCCGATGTTGAAGTACTGATATATATACTATATACATGTTGGTAACAAAACAAGAACAAAGTAGGAAGAAGCCAAATTATGATCTTGATTGATTTAAAACTGTTATTTGGTTTCATAGGGATTATTGGCATTTTATGGACTTCCACTGCCTCATTCTTTGGTTGAGCTCACTACTGGCTCTCCTCCATCTGAACCACATGGACTCAAATTCGAACTGCATACTCTTCCTGTAAGAACAATGATTTCTTGAAATTGTGTCTGTAATTAAGAACACATTGTCTGTTTTTTGATCTAATACGCAATGGTTTGTAGGTGGATGCGAAGGCTGTGGCAGATGGTGATACGGTGACTGTCTACGTTAGCACCACGGACGCTAGGGAGTCTTCAAATGTCCCTAAAGATGTCCAAGTAGCTGCTGTTCAAAGATCCAAAGCTAGAGCTCAGAGGAATTTTGGTAAAGCTGATGAATTTCACAAACAGATTATTGATTCGGGATACAGGTGGATTAATTTACTAGTGGTGTAGTTTTTAGTTATGATGTGTTTTTGTAAATGAAACACGAAGTGGACTGACCCTTTTCGTGCAGAGTGCTAACCATTGAAAGCGAGGAGATCCTTGCTCGAAAATACAGAATAAGATTGAGGTTATTGGGGCAACTGAATTGCATTTGATGTATCTGGATTATGAATAGCTGTTGAATGACATTGTTATTGAAACTTAACAGGGGAATCGATGCACCGGAGAGCAAAATGCCATTCGGACAGCAAGCTAAGGAAGAATTGACTAAGATTGTTCAGAACAAGCGTTTACGAGTTCTGGTGTTCGATGAAGATCGTTACGGACGATGTGTAGGAGATATTTACTGCAATGGTATATTTGTGCAGGTATGATCAGCATGACAAAACCATTTAAGTCAAGATTTGCATAAACATGTTGTGCTTGATGCAGGAGTCAATGCTTAAGAAGGGGTTAGCATGGCATTACAAAGCTTATGATCAACGTGCAGAGTTGGATAAGGTTGCATCAATTAACTTCTTATTAGGTTAATGTAGACCCAATTTCTGTGGCTTAGCGTTGAGCGTTTGATTTTGAATGCAGTGGGAGAGAGAAGCTCGGGCTAAACGGATCGGGCTATGGTCGTCGGCAAACCCGGAGAAGCCATGGGAGTGGAGGAAGGACAGACGTGAAGGCAGGTAACCTAACTTAATCTGCGATTTGAATTCAGAATTTGATTGTTGTTGTATGTATTTAAGGCAATGGAACAACATGGGTGAAAATTTCATCATTTATCTAGTAACTAGTTTTGTTTGCCTTCTAACACACGGTTCTTCTATGTGATGTTCTCAAAATTAGTGTGATTGATAGATTTAATTAGGATAGCAGTGGATAGTTATTTTATTTTATGTTATTTTTAATAATTTTATTAAATTTAATTGTAAAGATTAATTTAAAATTTAATCTAATAATTTTATTAAGGGAAAATAAATTTTTTTGTCCGCTAACTTTGCTCAATTTTGAATTTAGTCCATAAGTTTTTTACTTTTTGAAAATCGTCCATTATATTTGCAGAATTTTGAAAATCGTCCATTATATTTGAAAATTTTGAAAATTGTCCATTATATTTATCAAGTTCAACAAAATCGTCCGTTTCAACATGTCATTAGCAGGTTATTCTAAAAAATAAAATTAAAAATATGTAATATATATATATATATATACTATTTTAAAAAAAATAGCCTCCACTATGAATTTATATTATACTCTCTCCGTCCGCCCAAAAGAGAGCATTTTGCTTTTGTGCACGTTGATTAAGAAGTATTGTTATTTAATGTGTAGTGGGTAGTTGTATTAGTGGGGGTGTGGGTCCCATATTTTAATTGTATTAGTGGGTGTGTGTGGATCTCATGTGTGTAAAAAAGGAAGTGACCCTCTTTGGAACGGACGACCAAAATGGAAAAAAAATCCTCTTTCGAGCAGACAGAGGAAGTATCAATATTTAGTCAAATTTGCTCCACTTTAGTAATGAGATTAATATTGTTTGTTTGGTATACGGAAGTGAAAAATGAAAAGTAAGATAAAATTGGTTAAATAAAAATATGATATAGATTAATTGGGGTGAAAATATTCAAATGACCTGCCATAGTAGGTCAAAGGACCAAAATGTTGAATTTTATGAAGTTAATGGATTAATTTCAAAATTGTTATAAAATTAATGGACTAATTTTAAAATTAAAAAAGTTAATGGACTAATTTCAAAATGAATGAAAGTTAACGGATGAAAAAATTTATTTTCCCTTTTATTAAATTTAATTGCAAAGATTAATTTAAAACTTAATCTAACAATTAGTTTTTTCAGATACCTGGTGTCACAGGTGTACACTCTAAATTAATTTTTGTAATTGGATGGAGTATTTATTATTATACTAGTACGAAGCCCGCGTAATACGCGGGATAATCGAAATTTTTATGGAATTAGCTTTTTTTTTCAGAACGATAGTTATATTAATAACTCAAACATAAATACAACGACGTGGCTAACTAGCCAAGAGCACCGTCTAAACGGACTCGACTGAACCCTACAATTTCTCGAGGGAACAAAAAAATACCCCATTAAAAGGGGACACACATTGGACTCCACCATCTCAATTAAGAGGATTACACACTCCCACGAGGGGAGACTAAACCACTCCCGAATGGAGAGTGAAACAGCAAAACATCAAATAATATCAAGAATCACTACAAATCTGAATAATTCAAACTGTTGCGAAAACTATCTAGGAAAGATCAGATCTAAAGGGACTTCGATAAAAAAGAAAAAGAAAAGGCATAGGAAAAAAAAAAAGAAATATGCCTCCTCTCTTCCTCGCACTACCATCACGGCACTGTTGCCTCACCATCCACTACCACTACCATCACCAGACCACCACCACCACTTCCATCTTGAAGAAAAAATATGCCTGAAGTTGAGCCGATCCACACAACAAAGATTGAGATCCATGATTCGAAAATCGAATCCACAAAGGAAAGAAAGATCCGGACGGGAGGCAAACATCGAGATGCCCAAAATCAAGATAAAAACTGTGGGGTTAAGGGTCTGGATCTCGCCGGAGGTGGTCGACCGCCGTCGACAAGTGGCAGTAGGAGGGTCGGCCACCGTCGGCAAGTGGCAGTAGGAGGGAAAAGGTGGGTTCCAGTGGGGATGGGTGGGGAAGAGAGGGGGAAGAGGGGCGGCTACTAGGGTTTTTTAGAGAGAGAAGAAAAGAGAGAGAAGAGAGAATTTTTTGGAATTGACTATTCATACCTCCAAAATATCAAACGTATTTAAAAAATATTAAATTAAAATATTTATAATTAATAAGACATAAATATCCTAATAATTAATATTTCATATTGTGTTTGGTTAAAGTACCTAAACAATATATTATATGTGGCTGGAACACCCGAACGATGTATTATGTATTCTGTTGGTGTAATGGAACGGTCCTTAAGGAATAGTAACAACAAAATGTGCGAATAAATAATTATTTCAAAATTTACATAAATCATTCTCAATTACACATATGATGACAGACTGGAATTCTAAGAATTTACATAATTTATAGGATTAAACATTGATATAAAATATTTTTCCTAATTATTTTATAATATCATGTCTTAAAATATATCATTCTAAAAATGTATTTTCAATTAAATATTAAAATAAAAATAATTATAATTGACTTTTAAATTGTTAAAATATAATAATTAATTTTTTATTTTTTTTACGGAGAACAGAACATGTGTTATCACTCCATGTGTTATCACTCGCTTTTATTCGTCTATATAAGGGATCAAATTTCAAATATCAACCCTTTAGAAGTTATGTAAATTATTTATACAGGGCAAAAGCTCCTGTGCATCCGGGCGCACGGAACACTTTCCGTGCGCCTTTAGAAATTTGTGCTAAATTGTATACCTTTTAGTATACAGATGTGTACCCTTTATTTTCTAAAGAAAAATCTGGGCGCACGAACAACACTCCGTGCGCCTTTAGAATTTTGTGTTAAATTGTATACCCTTTAGTATAAAAATGTGTACCCTTTATTTTCTAAAGAAAAAAAAATATTAATGAAAAGTGTATACCCTTTAGAACAAAATTGTGTACCTTTTAGTAATTAAAGTGTATACCCTTTAGACCAAATTAATGTACCCTTACCCATAATACAAAATTTCTAAAGGCGCACGAAATGTGTTCCGTGCGCCCGGGTGCACGCAAGCCTCACTCTTTATACAGTCATATCCAAATATATATTTTTTATTATTTTAAATTGATTTAAGTTTTAATTTCGTGTTTCAGTATTTATAGGGGTTAGATGAAACACAATTTTTTTAATGGTATAATTTATAAAAAATATATAAAAATTAGAGAAATAATATTTTACTATTCAAATGTGTTCACTCTTTTTTCTTTTTAGGACATATTTCCTTCGTCCCTCTCTAAGAAGGTTATTTTTTCATTTTGAGTGTTCCATACATAGAGTTTCATTTTATTTTTTAAATACATGAGACCCACACTGTCACTAATACAACTACACACTAAATATTAAATTATAATACTCTTTAATTTATATATAAAAAGTAAAATACCCTTTTTGAGTGGGACGGAGAGAATAAATTGACTTTAAAACTACTTTTTAGTTAATAAAAAACAATTTTAATGTAATTAAAAATTATAAAAATATATATTTTTATAAGCAATTCTCTCTTAAATCAAATAAATAATATGAAGGCAAGTCTGGTGTGAGACCATTTTATATTGCTTAAATTAGTTATCACTTTCGCTATAAAATGTTATCACTTTCCTTATAAAATGTTATCAATTTTCATTTATATTATAAATTGTTCATAAAATAACATTATCACTCTTCATTAATTGAGTATCACTTTCCACTATAGAAATTATCACTTTTTATTCGTCTGACGTAAGCCCTCACGTGAGACGTCTTTTCATTATATTAAGAACTACTCCATATATTATAAATTAATACAAATAATTTTATTTATAAAAATTTTCATTTTTTAATATAGAATCAAATTGTTGTGCACCGAGTGTACTAGCGCACCTAAATAATCTAAGAAATTAGATCATATTTATATTTAATCATGACTACTAAATAAGATAAGTAATTAAAATAAAAACAATAACCACTCATATCCTACTCAATTTACCCTATAAATTCTCAAGTGCACTGGTGCAACATGTGCATCACAGAATAACCCTAAAATTTGGGTTAGTTGCAAAAAAACTCACGAATTTTACTTCTATTGCAAATTAGTCATCACTTTTGAAAAATTACAAATTAATTCACATCTTTAAGCATTGTTGCAAAATGCACCTAATTTAAAAAAAAAACCCCTAACTTTTAGTTACAAATTTGGCATGTTTTACAACCATACTTAAAGGTGGAGATTAATTTTTAATTTTTCAAAAGTGTGGATTAATTTTGCAATAGGAGTAAAGTTTGTAATTTTTCTTGCAATTAACCCTAAAATTTTTAAACCAAAAGAATTATATCACAAATTAAACTTTTGTAGTATATAGTATTATAGATTTCATAGCATTATATAAATTTATATATAATTTTCATTTATTATATTGCGTAAAACATATATTTTTATATATTAAGTTCTTATAGTATCATATTTAAAATATTACATAAAAAATATAATTTTTAAAAAATATAATTAACATAAAACTAATATTAGGGATGAGATCGGGTAGGGTACCCGCTTATTTTAGAATATTTGTACCCCATATCCGATTAAAAATAACTAGCCGTATCCGTTCCATTTAAAAAATTTATTAGGTACCAGTACCTGTCTCATATTCGTTTATCAATACCCGCGAGTATCCACATCCATCTAATATTCATTTATTATATAAATATTTATATCTTTTTTATTATTTAAAAAATATTATAAAAAATTGCATTATTATTAATTAAAAAATATGATTAAATATAACATAATTATTAATTAAATATTTAAAATATCTCATTATATATATATATATATATATATATATATATATATATATATATATATATATATATATATATATATATATATATATATATATATATAAATGGGATACCTACGGTATTGAGGTATTATTCGTATCCGTTTCAAACCTAATGAAATTTTTTATATATACCTATCCTAAACTCGTTTACAACTATCCATTCCCGTCCTATTAAGGTTTGAGTAGAACGGGTATTCGAAAATTCCTGTCTTATTACTATCCTAACTATTATCGATTAATAAATAAAATTAATAAAATGTATATAACAATTATAAAATGATTGTATAATTAAGGATAAATTATTAAATATAATAAAATAAATAATTAATGAAAAAAATTACGAAAATTAATTAATACTTAAACTAATATTTATTTTTGAGTGAGGCTTGCGTGCGCCTGGACGCACGGGAACACATTACGTGTGCCTTTAGAAATTTAGTATTATGGGTAAGGGTACATTGCTTTGGTCTAAAGAGTATACACTTTAATTAATTAAAAAAAGGTACACCATTTTGTTTTCAAGGGTATATACTTTTCATTAATATTTTTTTCTTTAGAAAATAAAGGGTACACATTTTTATACTAAAGGGTATACAATTTAACACAAAATTCTAAAGGCGCACGGAGTGTTGTCCATGCGCCCAATACACACAATAATTTTCTTTAAAAAATAAAGGGTACACATCTGTATACTAAAGAATATACAATTTAACACAAATTTCTAAAGCGCACGGAATGTGGTCCGTGCGCCCGGGTGCACAGGAGTTTTTGCCTTTATTTTTTCATGAAATCCGTTATTTAGATATTTGTAATTAACTAAATTTATTATACTGTACTTAGAAATTCGAACGCTACATAGATTAAATATAGTACTCCCTCCGTCCCATTAAACTTTTCACATTTTTCTCATTTGTTTGTCCCATAAAATATTTCACACCTCAAAAAAGGAAACATCACTTTATCTAACAACCTCAAAAGTTCATTTAATTTCTAACTTGCCACTCCTTTTTCACACACATATCATTACTTTATATTCTTTTATTATCTAAAAATACCACAATACTCTCCAAAGTCAATAAAGTTGGTCAAAAAGTGCACATTTTCTTAAACAACGTGGAACAGTAGACGTGAAAAGTATTATGGGTTGGAGGGAGTATTAAATAATTTTTTACTCTTCGAAAATATTTTTATTTATTAATAAATTTTATCAAAAAATAATTTAAAATAAAGAAATTGTTATTAAATTTAAGAATCTATTTCTCCAATCATATAATATTAGTAATGTAGATGTCAAATTAAAGATTATGAGAAGACGATTAATTTAATATAATTTTTATATAAAATCGATTTAAAAATTAAAAATTAAAAACACTTAAAATTTTAGATAAATTTTTAAATAATACAAAGAATATGAAATATTTTGATTGATTGATTAAAATAAAGTAATTACAATATCTTCCATATTAAACAAGTTTATCATAAAAAAATTCAAAATTTTATGAAAATGACACATCATCCTCAAATTGTTCTGTGATGACACATCACCAAAACTACATCATCCTCATTTAGTATACTTTAGATACTCACTTTTTTCTAAGCCTTTAATCAATTATTTCCAATCACTCTTTTTTTCCCTCTTTTTCTTTTATATTTTTCAATTTAATATTTTTTATTGAATAATCAACCTATCACATTCAAATACCAAAGTATGACAAAACTCATTATTATTATTAAATTAATTAATTAATTGTATTTAATGAATCGATTTTAAAATATGTAGAAAATTTTAATGAATTAAAAAAAAAATAATTAAACAAAGATCTTCAAGCTTATTATAACGATCAGATCTTCATATAAGATCTTCATATATTCTTTCACTGCATTTATATTTGATATCAGTATGGATGTAATGTCTCTTAATCAGTATGGTATGGATGTAATGTCTCTTTATTACTGTAATGATTTTAGAGAATCAATACTAACCTATAGCAACCTCATCATCCTTCTCAAGATTTATATTCAAAAGTACTTGTTTAATTTGTTGCATATTTTAATCGTCTAAAACAATTAATTTCCCTCTGTGTCCACATCTTGTTTCACTTAATTAGTTTGGTATAATTTACGTCGCATCTTTTCAAAGATGGTGGCGTCACACAATTTCTTCAAAAATGACCGAGGTGACGGAAATACATTTAATACCCATTAATTTATTTATATTTAAAGATTTAATAATCAATTGCAATTTCACAATTAGAAGATTTAGATAAAATATTACTTAAAATAAAAAATTAACTACTTATTATTATTTTTTTTTTCAAAATGACAGTGCTAAAAGATTATTAACCTAAAAATATAAATATTAGTTCTAATGTTAAATTACTTAAAATATAACATTAATTGCAATATTAACACACACACAAAGTTTTTTAAGAATAAGGCACCACTCATACAATCACAAAATTTTGTTTCTAGCAATCAATTCTAAATTAATAATAATATGAATAATAATGAGAGTGATTTTTAAGTGTCTCGCTCACCACAACGCGTTCACATAGCTTTTCTTTGTAAAGCGTAGATTCAGCTTCATTACAGGATTCACAAGGCCATGTAATGTATCAATCCAACAAAATAAGCTATTTAAATCAATGGCAAGCTGCTTCAATATCGCTGGAGTTGGAAAAAAATGTTGAGATTGATACATTGACGAACTCCATACGACAAGACAACGAATGAACATTCGAGTAAAATTACATTCCAGCAAGTTCAACTCTTCAGTCAGTAATTCTCTGCTATTGATAGTAATCTACATGGGATTGTCCAACGAGAATGATTACATGAGCGTTGAATGATATTTTTATGCTGGAAATCCTAAAAACTAGCCTAAACCCCTAGTTTCTGTCTCCAGCAGTAATCAGATAAAAACCTTTACAATTTGCAAATGCATCAAAAAGAGATGGTAAGATCGGGTTAAAAAAGAAGTGGGGAATATCAATAACAATAGCACTCGTGAAAACGTGATCAGAAAACTCTTTGATATAATAAGAATATAAAACAGAAAACCATGGAAGAAGAGTGATTGGTGAATAATTGAGAATCACACCACAATAGAGTTTAAAAGGAAATGTGCAGTTTAAACCAGCGGACGAGGGTCAATGCTGCATAAGTCTGTCAGCCACAGGTGTGGGAAGCAAACAAATAGACTGCACACATAAGTGCTAATGTAAGCCCTATATGGAGGTGATATGCCAATTCAAAAGTCAGTCAAAAAGTCCAAACCATTATAGAGAGCAAGCAAGCCATGTCCCAAATATATCTTGATTTATGTATCAAACAATGGAGTTAATAAAGATGAAAGAAACAGCTTTTGCCTTTTAGTGAATTGAAACAATCACCAGTGCAGATTCAAATGAATGGGGATTAACTATTCCTGTGTTGTGTTCCATTTGCTGTTTCAGCACATCAGGTGGTTGACACATCACCACTTTTCATTCTAATATGGAACACATCAATGGAACAGGGAATCTGGACTCGATTCCAATATGGGAGATATGGGCAACACCATCGTTGTTAGGGGCAACAGGTGAAAAACACCTCTTGTACATTTTGCACCTCAACAATGCACAGCATGACACTAAATATCTCAATGACATCATTTTAAACTGCAATACACATTTGGCACCTTAATCTTGTTTTGCAGTCTACACTTCTTCAAGTCCAAGGTTAGAAAATACAGTAGTCCTTTACATAAGCAATGCATCATATCTTCATATGTAGGGAAACTCTTCAGCATCTACCAGCTTCAAGACTTGATAACATATTTTACATGAGAATCTCTAGCTAAAAGCTTTAAGCATAAAATTTTACGTAGCGGCATAGCCAAAATCTATTATGCTTGTATACCAATGACTCGCACAATTGACATATTTGGCAATTGAGAAGATTAACTATTAGTGAAAGATATTTGAATTTAACACTATATTTGACAAATACAACAACCAACTATTTGTTTGAGGAACAGAGGCAACATCCACAAATCAATCAATTATACATGCAAGGGAGAAAAAATATGAGTAAGGATCTATTAATGAACACAAGCAGAAGAGATCCCATATGTTTAAGGGGGTAAACTTCAAACTCAAGCAATCTAGTAAATGCTTTGTGGGAAAGAACAGAATTCAGCTCACTTTGTCATTGTTTGCATCTTCTACTATTCCACATCTTCATTAGCATCATCAGAATCTGAATCACTAGCATTATAACCTAAGCCAAAAAAAAAAAACACAAATCAAATCAAGATAACAACCTAGAGAGGATGCAAGAAGAAGTAACCACCAAGATTGAAATGCTTAACACTCCATCCAAGTTAAATTTCACATTTTTGGTTTTCGTCCATGAACATTAAAATCCACTTCCTAAAGTACATCCTAATTCTACCACTCACACCTAACACATAACATACCTTATAATTTATTTATTAGCTAAAAATATTATATTACACCTATCAATAAATTTGGTAAAAAACACAACTTTTCTTAAACTCCGTGTGTGTAAGTTAAATTTCACATCTTTTATTTTCGTCTATGAACATTAAACTCCACTCCCAAAAGGGACATCTTTTTTCTTTTTTTTATCGGACAAAGTTAGTTGTTAGTATAGTTAGTAGTTAGTTCAACAAGTCTCCATACACCCTTATTCTCCAAGGCTCCTTATAACTCCCCTTCTATTCGTTCCCAATGGGAATCGAACCGGGCCACTCACTTGTAATTGTAAATCTACCACTCACACCCAACAAATAACATACTTTATAATTTATTTATTTCCTAAAAATATTAGTATTACACTTTTAAGTGAATAAATTTTGAATAAAACAAAACTTTTTATTAAACTCAATGGGTATAATAAGGGTGTAGAATAAACTGGGACGAAGGGAGTATCAAGTACTAACCTGGACGCTTGTCGCTTAATTTCCATACAGAAGAACGAGTCCTGGAGGCCTTACTAATCCATGCTCTTCCCTAAAAGCAAAAATTACGAATAACTCTATGTAGACCAACTCAGAGAAAAGCTAGCTAGACAAAATGCTTTCGATTCTACGAATAATGGGAGAAACGGTAATAACAACAAACACCTTCTGGGCATCTTTCGCGACCCCATATCCGCTGGAGTACATCTGGCCAGCAAGCACCTGCATGCCAATGTCGCCATTCTTAGCCTCTCTGAGTGTGTCCTGAAACCACCGCTTCACGCAGTCCGACACCACCTCCACCAGCGGCATCCGTTGAGGCCTCTCGGAGTTCTCCGCCGCCGCCATCTGCCGAATTTTCAGCCTCAACTGGGGCGACTCGGATTTGGACTCAATTGGATCCGGGGAAGAAGCGGGACGGGCCTTGGATATGGGTGTCAATTGGGTGGGGCGGCGTGACCCGTTGTTGGGGGAAGAGACGACGCGCGCGAATTGTTGGATCTTTTGAGCAGACGGAATTGATCTTCCCATAAATTTGAGAAAGAAATTGTTTTCCCCCTTGCTGCCTCGATAATGCTTTCATCAAATTTAATTTCTGGATTTTAGGGTTTTAGCCACGAATGAATTGAGGAGGAAGAGACGGAAGATTTTTTTTTTTTCATTATTCTTATTATTATATTATTATACAACCATTATTCATCACTTGCATTGTTTTAGAAAGAGGATCCTCTCCCGTAAATTCACTCCAGTTGCTCTCACTGTAGTTATTGTTCAACCTGAAAACGGACAGCTAATACGTTCCACTTATTGAACAGGGTTCTATGGTCAGTCCGTGACCCCTGGATGCCGAAGGCGCCCTTGAGGTGATCTCATAGTTCCTACGGGTGGAAATGATGGGGTCGGTCCATGGATTTTCCTTCCTTTTCTTTTGCCGCATTTCGCTCAAAGGATTGAAGGGAGATAGTGCATCAAGCTGTTCGTAAGGGCCAACTTGATCCTCTTCCCCAGGGATCTCAGATGAGGGATACTGGGGGAGCCGCCGACTCCAACGACCATCCATGTATGATCCATACTAGATCTGACCAACTGCCCATCCTACCTCCTCTACGTTCTTGACAGCATGCTACAGTGAGAGTAAATTGACTCCCGTTACGGGGAGAGGATCCACATCCATTATTTTAACATGTCAATAAATTTGTGTCTTATCAGGGTGCACAGAGATCTTAACCACTAAATTTTATAATATTAAATCTCCACTATTAGATTCAAATAGATAATTAATTTTTTAAATTAAATAATTACTATTATACCATACTTTTATTCATTAAACTCTGAGTGCAACAATGCATCAGGTGTACTCTGGAATTACTCTAAATTTGTATTCATTACGGACATGGTAATATATTATTTGTGGATTAAAATATGTCATTATTTAAAAAAAATAAGAGTAAATAGTTTTATTGATAATATATGTGAATCATGAGTTTGGTCTTTTTTGAATGAATACTTTTAGAATAAACGTTCTCTTTTGAGAGGCATGCATGTTTTAGTTTGTATCTTTATTAGAGTATAAACTATACTACAAACCCTCGTATTATAAACTATACTACAAACCCTCATAATGTATGACAAATTATAAAACGAGTAAATACATTATTAGAATATGTTATTGAATAATATGGTAAATAATGCAAATATATAATTTCTGATTATTATAGAACTTCCTTAGTCTTCCAACAAAGTATACATTTAGCCATTTTAGACGTTCGTATCAAAAGTATATTTTTTTATTTTTAAATACAGAGACTCACACCCATTATTAATACAATCAATGTATGTGACCTACACATCCCAACTATCCACTCAACATTACATGATAATACTTCTTAAATCAGGTGTAAAAAACAAATGTACACCTATAGAATGGGCGGAAGGAGTATGATTTACTAAAGTATAATTATTAAATAGTAAATCATAGTATAACACTATACAATCACACTAAAATATATTATTCATCATACTTTAATCAATAACATATTTTATCTATATAATAATCATATTTTAATATTTGTTTAATCCTTCTTAATACTTTATATACTTATATTATTAAATGGTCGATCCATCTTAAATATAATCGTCTCTACAAATTATAAATGTATAGAATCAAATTATTTTTAAATTAAAGAAAAAAAATCCATTATCCAAACAATTTATACCATATACCAAGTATAAATCGGGAGAGGCCCATCCAATTTGGCCCAATTTCCAATAGGCAGAATCTCCGATGGAGCGAATAATGGGCGTTTTGGGTATGGGCCCAATGCGTTTTCTTCATTTGTAACTTCGTAGTTGGGTGTAAAAGGAAAGATGGACGGTTTGAATTTGGGGAAAATTAGGGTTACCAAAAGTTAGAAATTTGGATTTGAAAATTTCAATGGATAGATTTTAGTTAGAGTTTGAAATATTTATTTATTTGGATTTGACAATTTCAATGGATATATTTTGTTAAGAAAAAGGGAGAGGGGCTGATTGACTGATTCACGCAATTGAAATTGGGGAACAAAAAATTATAACTTGCCAAATTTTAAGAAGTTTTGATTTGAAGAAAATCAGTGGGTAGATTTATGTTTAAAACTTATTGTAATTATTTTAAGATAGAGAAACTTTCCTGTGATAAATGTAAGACAAATTATGAAAAGAATTAAACTATTACTAAAGTATGTAATTAGATAGTTAATAGTTAGAGTATTATTTATTAGAGTATAATTAATGATGCGTTAAAGTAATGTTGTTGGAATCAAACCGGACGGACCGATTCAATTGAAAATTGGAGCTGAAACTTATCTGGAATACTATAAAACTGTATATTATGGTTGGCTAAATATAGTGTGCACCCGGGCGCACACGAAGCTTCGTGTGCACCCACATACAAATATAAACAAAAATATATACAATTATGAGTAAAAATGTATACAATTTAACACTTAATTTTTTTAATGAAAAATTGAGTGTAAAAAATATACAATTATTAAAATACATGTATACACTATTGAATAAAAAGTTATACACATATGAATGTTAGTTTTTTTAATGAAAAACTTATTGTGAAAAATGTATACAATTATTATAAAACATGTATACAAAAGAGAATAACATGTATATAAAATAGAATAAAAGGTTTGGTGCAAGGTTGCACCCGGGTGCACCTAATATACACTCATTATGGTTTAACCGGTACAATCGGTTTCTATAATTTTTTTTTAATTTTTTTAATTATATTTATATATTTTTTAATCATTATTTTTATAATATTTCACTTTTACTCTGGTATATTCTAAAATATATTTTTTTTAAATTTTGCATTAAATTATGAATTATACTCCCTCCGACTACTTACAACGTAACCGTTTGCTGTTTGCACGTGGACACTTCTAAGGTCTTTATTTGCTTTTTGCACGTGGATTAGGGAGTATTATTATTATAGGTAAAGTGGGTAGTTGTATTAGAGAGAAGTGGTGGGTCATATTATGTACTTTCTTTACTAAATAGAGGAAATTGATACATTTGAAGCGAACGTCAGGAATAGTGAAACGATTACCTTTCAAGTGGCTAGAGGTAGTAATATTTAATGAACATGCTATAAACTATGAATGAAGTACGAATTAAAAACTATAAATACTTTTATTTAATTATTTTTTAAAAAATAATTTTTTAACTTTATAAAATAATTTTTGTTGTTATACGTTTTTTTTATTAATGATAACCATAAAATATATATATAGTAATTAAAAATATGTGAATAAATCTAATTTTTCGATTGAATTTTGAACCTTTACCTTCACCAATTCAAGCTCTGTTCTGATTATAAAAATACTATATTTAAAGTATAATTTTTAGGGTTTTATAAAGTGTAATTATTGTATAATGAATCATAATTTAATATTTTAAAATCATACTTTAACTTATCACTCATCATATTTTAGTAAATTAAAATTTTAATCACTTAATAATATACTTTATATATATATATATATATATATATATATATATATATATATATATATATATATATATATATATATATATTAATAATAAATGGATTTGTCACACATATATCTAACCGTGGACAGGAGACTAGAGAGTGCCTCAACTCCCAACATACATATTGGAGGAAAGAGTATCTTCTTATATATTAAAACAAAATAACTTTTCAAAATTAAATTTAAAATATGTGAGGTGGCATGATTATATTAATAGATTATTTATGATTTTTTGTACGTTGTGAGGTGGTGAAGTATTATTGGTTAATTGATTTTAAAGAGTTTTTGGTTCAAATCTCAATAGATACATCTTTCTAAACTTTTTAAATGAAAATTTCATTTTTTTGTTGAGCTGAAATTTTAACTAAATAATTATATTTTTCACATTCTTTATCTACCTAAGCCCAAATTCACCACACCCAAATTTCCTTTCAATTTTATATGGATAAAATATGATTTTTTTTAAAAATATATATATATATTTGGGTCCTTATACTCATTTAAGGACTTTGCATCAGGCAAATAAATTATATATAATTATAATTTCTACTATTTCCCCAAATCTCATATAAATTCATTTTTTATTTTTTAACTTATTGAGTTTATTTATTTTAATGCTATGAATTAATTAATTTTTTCTTAACATCTAAATTAAATTATTATTAATGTTATACTATATTAAATAGATTAATATTATATATCACCGATTTTAAGTAATATTTTACTATAATTGAATTCATTAATTAATGAAATTTTGTTAAATATGAGTATCTATTATTATAAATATTACTATAATTATTATAATAACTATATTATTATTATATATATGTACATTATTATGAAATATAACATGTAGAATTTTATTACATATTTAAAGTAAAATACATTTTTAAAATTAGATTGCATAAGTGTGTGGTGGTATTTATATGTTAATCCAATATTTATGTCTCCTCAAAATATATTATATAATAAATTTTAATTGGTGGACTAATTCTTAAAATGTTTTGAGTTATAACATCTGCTTTTACATTTTTTTTATTTTGATTTGGAATAAAAAAATTTATATTGGAAGATTTCGAGTTTAAACCTCTATGGTTCGTTGTTGCATTATTTTAATTTATTTTTATTTTGATTTATTTGAATTGTACTTCAAGTTTATATTATATTTGGGTAAATTCTTAATAAAACCAGAAAATTACACTGAGGGCTATAAATACAATGTTGTTTAGGTAGGTTTTGGGAGACCATCTCACTAATCCTATTATGTGAGATGGATCATCTCCAACCCATTTTACAATATTTTTTTAAAAACATAGGCCATGCGCGTCCGACACTTTAATTCCAATTAATTTGAACAGTAAAGACATAATAGACCCCTTCCATTTATTCTAACAGTAACAACTATGCTTAATGTTTTTTTTAAATATAAAAATAAAAAATTAATATTCAAAATTTTATTAAATATAAAAATCAATATTTCTCATAAGAAATATAAAATTTTAAAAAATAATAATAATTATGACAAGTTTTAATAAATTTACGTTGATTATAAAAGTAATTAAAAATAATAAAAAATAAAGAGAATTTTTTCTTGGTATCGATCCATGAACTTACAGTGATGTTTTGCGCCAGATATGCATAATTCTATCAAATTAACGACAATCAACACGTAAAAAATTAAAAGACAAATTAATTGGGATGAAACCCTATCCGTCTCACGAAATAAGTATTCTTTAAATGAAAATTTTATTAGTTATAATTACATTAAGAATGGATAATTATTTAATTCATTATAAAATTCATTAAATAATTCAAGTTTAATTTTTTCCAAAACTTAATTTTATCAACTCTAATTTTGAGTTGAATATATCAAATTATTAGAATTTTTATTTTATCAGGTTCCTAGAATGAAATAATAAAATTCAGTTACACCATAAAATTTAAATCTATAGAGATAAATATAGGTGTATAAATGAAGTATAACTTGCAATACATTAATATAAAATAAATAGAGAATATATTTTTTTCAGTCGGTTGAATTTATATATCTTAAGGTATTATTTTTTATTGTTAAACAAAAATTATACTTTCAATTATCCCAAATCGATATGATTAAATTTTATTTAAAAAATATAAATTTAAAATTAATAAATAAATAACAGATACGATAACCCGCGTACACACGCGCACCGTACTAGTATGTTTGTTTAAAATGAAACTATGTTAATTAAAAGGGTTTGTGGCTAGTGGGCAATAATGAGATTGGGTAGATTAAGTGGACTAAATTTTCTAATACACATTACATCCTTTCCAAATGCTTCATCTTTATCCTTATACATTGGGTAATTTAGCTTGTTTGAAATAAATTAGGAACGTATTAAATTAGATGTCCTAATTATTAAATTACTATAAGCATCAAATTAATTCCGTGGGGAATTGAAAATAAATCCTCTTCCATTTGATAAATCCTTTCGTTGTGACTGATTTTTACGTTGTCTGCAGCTCCACATATCTAGAAATCCAAAATTCCATTTTATATCTTAATTGGGAAATGAATCCCTCTTCAAAGATTGTTTAAAACTGACAAATTTCACTAATTTTTCCAATTACGTTGCTTGTTAATTTTCATAAATTTAATTAAAAGATAAACGCAAAGATCAACTATATGATCAACCTCACCGATTTGTAAGTGAAAGCATATATAATAAGCCGGGACGGAGCAAGAAAAATCATGAAGGGGGCCCGATTTCCTTTGTTCGATAAAAAAATTTTACTTTTATTTTTGTAAATGAATTAAAAAAGTGTTACTCTTAGATAATTTAATTTAATATTTTTAAAAATATTTAAAGATTAAAATTTGTTATGTATTTTAAGTAACTTGATTTTTTTAAAATAAAATGTATATGAATTTAATTATATTATCTTTATACTATTAATATGTATAAGGTGAAAATTGTTGGAGAAGAAATTTTATATGGGAGGGAAGAAGGGATAGAAAAGGCATACTAATATATAATTATTAATTAAAATTATAATATAATCATGTAATAATATTATATGATATATATAACATATTTTTATATGTAATATTATTATTAACACATATATTATCACAATTTATTCTTAGGATTTAAATGAATTAATAGAAATAAAAGAAATTAAGTATAAAAAGAAATGACAACAATAAAGAAAAATCAATTAACTAAATTATGTTAAATTGAAATATGGAATTAGGAAAATAAATAATTTACATAAAAATGATAATGAATAAAGAAAAATGAGAAAAAAGATTCACAATAATATAAAGTTGGAATAAAATAACAGGAAAAGGAAAATGAAAAAAGAAAAAAAAATAACAGGAAAAGGAAAAAAGAAAAAAATTGAGATAAGGAAATGATATTCACGAAGCTCGAACCCGTGACCTTTCTGTGAAGGGAAGGCACGCCTACCACAGAACTATAATACAAAAATATAAATAATTCTTACATATATACTAATTATTTTTAAAAGTTCAGGGAGGCCCAGTACCCCTGGCCCCAACGTGGCTCCGTCCTTGATAATAAGTAAGCATGAAACCGTTATTAAAAATGTTATCGTTTTTCATTATAAATATTGTTATTTTTTATTTATATTATAAATTATTAATGAAATACTCATTCTGTCACACGTTAAGGTTTACGTTTTCTATTTTAGGTTGTCCCAAGTTAAGATTTACATTTCTTTTTTGTCAAGTTAGCCCCACACAAAACAATTAATTATTCTATGTAGGATCCACACACAAAACTAATACAACTACCTACTTTACATTAAATATTATTTATCTCATCTTACTACACATTAATATATTATATCTTTTAATTTCCGTGCAAAAAGAAAACGTCAACCTTAATACTGGACGGATGAAGTTAAATTTAAATATACAAATTTAGATTATTACACCATGATATGCAGAAACTTTGCCTTCATGAAATGCTAGTAATATGGAATATTTAATTTCACAATATATGTTACGTTGCAGGGTAGACTAGTATACATATAGTGTATTTCAAAGAAATTTGTGTTGATTACAATTATTCATCCATATATATATAGTTGTCACATGATCATGAAAGTAGTGAGTTTGAATTGTATACATAAATAATTAATTTGTTGGCATATAAGACAAGTTGTGGTCGCAAGATATTTAATATTTTGCAGTAATTATATAATGTGTCACCATCTTGAAAAAACCCCACTTTCTAATAAAAGTTAAAAAATACAGCCAACATTTCAAATCAAGACCCATTTTGCCTGTAAACATCCTAGATTGTGTGATTAAATTATTTGGCTCGTTTATAAGTTAATTAAGCTTATTTAGTTTTCTTATCAATTTCCATAATAATGAAGAAGTTTTGCTTTTGAAAAGTTGATAGCAACTCCAATGCATATAAATATAGTTAAATTCAAATTTCTTAACCAACCAACTGAAGTGGATGGCATGTCACTAAAACAATTATGGGACTAGTAATTAATTTGATAAAAATGATGATGATTTATGATCTATTTTGTACAAATAAAGGATTGTGAACTGTTTATTTATTAGTGTGTTGCTTGGTAAAATTTATATATTTTAAAATAAAAGAAATGAATTGATAGGTTGATTAAAAAAGAAATCGATGTAATTATAATAACAATATTATTATTTATTTATTTTTTTTTTGAAAAGGAAAATATATTGCCTAGGGTAAGAGATTTCTGGTACCAGAAAGATTACCGATAACATGTAAGTTTTGGGACCTCATAAAAGTTTCACGGCAACAGACAACATGACTGAAAGCATAGTTAATTGATACAATAACAAGGATTTTTAGACCAATCAGAAAAATCAATCTCACTCTTTAAACATTTCTTCTTTCAAGCCCACCAACTCCATGTTTGTGATTTTATCTCATTCATCATCTTCTTACTGTCCCAAAAATCTCCTTGAAATAAAATTTTATTTCGCGTGCTCGATGTTAGGCTTTTTGCGCACCTCAATTAAAATCCCCAAGTGTAGGGATGTCAATTGTAATAGCAAGTACCCCAGTTAAAATTAATATCGTTCCCACTGAGACAGTTGATTATTTATTTAATTTTTATTACTCTTTAATCAGAATTGTGGTAACCAATTTCAAATTGTTTAAATGAATTAATATCTAAGAATTTAAATGACAATTAACAAACAAATAAAAGCAATAGGAATTATTCAAAATTGATTAAGAGAAAAATAACAGCTCTAAAGTATCAGGTGTAGTGCAATTGATTTGGTCTCCTAGACGTCCTATTGTTCATTCATACTGTTTTAATGGAAATACACCACAAGATGGTGCACGAATAATTTTGAACCTCCTTCCTAGATACTAATAAGGCAAATTTCATAAACCTCCGGATGACCAATTCGACTAACATATATTCTCTGAAAGTAATATTCAAACCTATTCACTTCCTACTTGATTTCCTAATTGCATTGTTCCACTAAAATATCAAGTATCCTATTTACCAGCCTTTAGGATTATCGTGTTCACGGACAAACTACTATAACCCCTAGCAAACAGACAATATTAAGTAGTATGCACACAAGCTAACACAGCATACCAAGCATCACGGGCAACATCAATAGCATGTTATGAAGACGTTACAAACATATAATATAATCTGAAATTAATCGAATAAATAAGAATCTTAACAGCATGAAATCATAATACTTTGTTTAGGGTTCCCAAATCAACTACCCCTAACCTTCAATCCTTAAAACTGTAAAGGGTTTTTAGCCCATGAGGTTACAGACAACCCTCATGGCTGACAAATTCATAATCAAATCAACAATTGAAAAGAATAAGAAAAGATACAAAACCCTAGTACGTGGTCTGCTTCTTTCCTCCGTCTCTCCGATTGGAGTGGCTCTCAAAATCGCACTTGAAACCTCCTATAGATCGATGAGATGGATGGATGAAAGGAATGATGTGAATTGGGTGATGGGCGGTGCATGAATTGAATTCACGTTCTGTTCTTGTGTTGAATGATCGGTCTCTCTTCTCTAAGTGCTGGATCCCCCTTATATACTCTGGGCCTCAAAACTGACTCCTTTGGGCTGCTTTCTCACATTGTCATGCACAGGGGATCGAAAATCCCGACTTTTGGCCCGAACTTATACAACACGAGTTCAAATACCCAACTCGAGTTGATAGTACGACTCGTGTTGCACTGAATCGCAAATCGTGTGCCCTAGCACGAGTCGTGCTGACAAGCCGAGCTCTCGCCTGTAAAGTCGAGCTGTAATGCTCTGAAACTGATTCAGCCAAGGACCCCAACACGAGTCGAGCTGGCAAGTCGAGCTACTGCCTGTCAACTCGTGTTGGCTCACTGTATAAAATCTGCCGCAACTCTGCCTCACACGACATTAACTCGGCTTGCCTCAGACGCAACTCGACTCGAGCTGCAAGTCGAGCTACGCAAGACAAGTCGAGTTGACTCACTGATCAATTCTGACCCTCTACGACATCCAATACGACTCGAGTTGCCAAGTCGTGCTGACTCATGCAACTCGAGTAAGCTCCTTTTCAGCTTGTTTCTTTCTCGTCTTCGGTTTTGCTTCATTCTTACCCTATTTTAACCTTCAAAACTCCACAAAATCCATTAGAAGCACCATAATCATGTAAAATACATAAACCACGCAATCCAACACAAATATATGGCATTATCCTAACAAAACTAGGTAATATGAGATCGAAAAGACGTAGATTTCCACTTTCATCACTCGATATGATCCATATCGTGCATAGTCATACATCGATGTAATTATAATAACAATATTATTATTATTATTTATTATTATTATTATGGTAATTAATTAACTAGTTCCAACGTTGATGGTGACGTTTTTTATGAGTGCTTTCAGAGTTGGTTTGATTATTCCACACCCAATATATTCGATGAATGTGGATTTTGATTGTATAAAGCAGTTTATTTTAAAAATAAAAAATATTGTGTGCAATGACATCAGGAATTAAAAAAATAAATAATAAATTTATTCATTTTATATTCGATCAGTAAATCTACTATTTAAAATTATGACATTTAACATGGTATAATTCTTTTAAGTAAAAATTGAAAAATAAATTAGACTCAGTAACACTTGGCAATGTGTAAATAAAAAGGTATCTATTTTTATTTCGGATGCTTGGTAATATAATATGGTAATTTAAACTCCTCAATCATTTTAATTAATTTAATTCAATGAATACTTCATCCCTCGTTATTTCAATTATTATTATCATTTCGAAATTTAATCCAAATGACTCCTTAGTATTTGAGAACACAGGTGCGTAGTATTAAGGATATTATATTTTATTTTAAAGAATATTCATTATAATTACTAAATGTATTATTTTCTTATTAAAAATTAATAAATTGAAATATCAAACATATTAAGTATTTGACTAAGAAAATTAATTTTTTAAATTGACAAATCAAGAGTACTGATTTTTCTGTTAAAAAGTATTCCCTTTGTCCCTTTTTTGAATGTTTATATTTGTTTTTTCACGGTATTTTAATATAGAGCGGATAGATGTACTAGTGTTATGAGTATTCTCATAAAGAAATACTATAAATTATTTTATTATGTAAATTTCATTTATTATAAAGGAAAATATAATTTTATGATAAGACGTCCTGCGTCCATAATGAAATTGCGTAAACATTATGTATGACAGAGATAGTATAACATTTACTCTCTCCGTCCTCCATTGTATTTCACACTTTTCTTTTTTAGTTCGTCCCTTAAAATATTTCACACAAATTTATTTTTACTAAAAATAGTAAAAAAAAACATTATAATTATACCTACGTTTTACCAATATCTCAATGTAATAGTACTCATTTTTAATTTTACACATTTAAATAATGTTATATTTTTTTAATTAAATTAGCTAAAATACTTATTTTCTTTCTTACTTTATACACTAAAAAATAAAATTTTCTTAAACTTTGCACACAAAAAATACATAAAGTACTTTGGGAGACGGAGCGAGTAATTAACTAGAGTACTACTGTGTAATCGGGTTGAAATTGAATGTGCATCCTCATTCATCCTTGTGCATGGGCACACACCAACTTTTGCAATACTTCTTTAATATCTTAAAATTATGTGGAAATTTTTGTTGAATCATAGCTTTTAACTTAAGATTTGAAGGGAAAAAAATGCGTTATATATATTTTTGAAAAACTATAAGATCAACTAGCTTTATTAAAGCCTAATTAAAATAAATTAGATCAATTGATTCTATACAGTATATTGTAGTATTAAGTTTAAAGAAAAATATTTTACTTCTCTCAAATTTTGCACTTTTACCTGAAATTTATAAATAGAAGGTATATATTCATAAAGACCATCTTATAAAATGGGTTTAATGAGTTTATTTCTTTTATAAAAGATAATACTCTATCATGAAAAAATATAGTGATTCTTGAATCATCACTTTGTTCAAATTTGAGTTTTAGAACTCCAATTTAAGCTTGAATTCATTGTTGTGACTCTCTCTTCAACATACACTTAAATGTTTAACTAAGTTGTGACCATTAATTTTCTACAAATTAATCTTCAAAATAAATAAAACCATGGTATAGTAAAGCCAAATATTACTTTAAAAAAAAGAGCCAAATATTATATATATATGCATTAAATAAAACCATGCAATAATCAACGTACAATGATTTAATTGTCAAAGAACCGGTAAATATCGGATTTATCCATCTAATTTAGCATATATAGTCCATTTGAAAATTTTGTGTGATGAGTTATAGGTCTCTATGTTTTGTGGCATGTACTCGACTTAGAGTTGGTTGAACTACGACTTTATGGTTATTTAATTTGGTCTGTCACACCTCCGTTCTAGTTCATTCTTAGATAATCTAATTAATAAGCACTTTTCATTCAGCTTAATATATATATATATATATATATATATATATATATATATATATATATATATGAATGTTTGGATCAAGTCCAAATACACAAAAGCCCAAGAAGAAGGCTAAGAGTGTAGGAGTAAAAGGTTGGAGGGATATGTGTAGGTATTTGTAGACGGGTGTAGGAATTGGTGAGTTGGATGAATAAAATGTGATAGAAGGAATTTGAGGAAGAGAACAAGGTTTGAGATAAACTTTAAACTTTATTGGTTGTATTTCTTCTACTTCAAAATGGTACATCACATCACCTATTTATACTACTCAATAGTACAATCTTCAACATTCTAGATAATTCTACATTCATTTCATCCTAACAAGTCTAGATAATTCTTCTATTTGATCACATGCTATTATTCTAGATTATTCTTCTAATTACTTGATACATTCCTCCACCTTCTAGTTTATTCTACACAATCTCAAACATTCTATCATGTCATACATTATTCTTCAAGCTTCTATAACTCTCTAAATCAAGTTTATTATTTCTAACACCCCCTCTTAAACTTGATTTTGCATTCCAAGCAAACGTCGAAGTCTTGCGAACTCTTCGTACTTGAGCGGCTTTGTGAAAATATCGGCTACTTGGTCTTGTGATTTCACGTACTCCACTTGAACTTCTCTCTTTGCAATACATTCTCTGATGTAGTGGAAGCGAGTGTCTATATGCTTACTCCGATTATGAAATACTAGATTCTTTGTCAATGCAATCGCCGACTTGTTGTCCACACAAATCTTCGTAGGATTCTCTTGTGACCATCCGAGCTCCCGTAAAAAACTTCTAAGCCATATAGCATGGCAAACACTGGATGTGGCGGCTACATACTCAACTTCACATGTAGATAATGTAACTATTGGTTGCTTCTTCGACATCCAAGTGAAAGCGGTGTCTCCCATGAAAAATACAAATCCACTTGTACTCTTTCGATCATCATTATCTCCAGCCCAATCGCTATCACTATAGCCCACAAGCTCATAGTTATTAGTATTTGAATAAAGTAGGCCATAGTTGAATGTACCTTTGAGATATCGAAGAATTCTCTTTGCCGCCTTCAAGTGTGTTGATGTTGGATTTTCCATAAATCTACTCACAAGTCCTGTTGCGTAGAGAATGTCTGGCCTCGTGCAAGTTAAGTACCTTAGGCTTCCAACTAAACTTGTAAGGAGCGTCGGATCAACTTTTTCTCCATCTTCATGCTTTTATAGTTTACTTCCACACTCCACTGGGGTATTTATTGCCTTGCAATCTTCCCTTTTGAACTTCTTGAGGATCTCCTTCGTATAACCTTCTTGTATGATGAAGATTCCTTCCTCAAGCTGCTTGACTTCAACTCCAAAATAATACTCCCTCCGTCCCAGGCTAAGAGGGCCATTTTACCATTTTTGTCGTCCCACCCAAAGAGTCCCATTTCCTTTTTTGGACACATGGGACCCACCACACCCACTAATACAATTAAACACATGGGGCCCCCACACCCACTAATACAACTACCCACTACACATTAAATAATAATACTCCTTAATCCACGTGCCCAAAAGCAAATGGGACTCTTAGGTTGGGACGGAGGGAGTATTCCATGAGCCCAATATCCGTCATCTCAAATTCTTTAGTCATGGCCTCCTTGAATTCCTTAAACATCTTTGTGTTGCTTCCTGTGAATATAAGATCATCCACATACAAGCACACAATTAAGATATCATCAGCTTTGATTTTGACGTAGAGGGCATGCTCATATGGGCACTTGGTGAAACCATTCTCCTCCAAATACTTGTCAATTCTGTTATTCCATGCCCTTGGTGCTTGCTTTAATCCATATAAGGCCTTCTTCAACTTCAACACCTTTTCTTCTTGCCTTTTCACATCGTAGCCTGGTGGTTGCTTGATGTAGACTTCTTTATCAAGTACACCATTTAAGCATGCCGACTTCAAGTCCATCTGATAGATTTTCCAATTGTTTTGGGCTGCAAGTGAAATTATTAGCCTGATAGTTTCTAGTCGGGCGACAGGAGCGAACCAGCACTTTGACTATATCCTTTAGCGACAAGTCTTGCTTTGTATCTCTCTACTTCACCCTTGGAGTTCTTCTTTGCTTTATACACCCACTTAACTCTAATGGCCTTATGATCTTTAGGCAACGTTGCAAGCTCTCATGTATCATTCTTCACAATGTCCTTAATTTCCTCGTCCATTGCATCTCTCCATCTCTTGCTTT
This sequence comes from Pogostemon cablin, assembly GCA_023678885.1. NCBI lineage: Eukaryota > Viridiplantae > Streptophyta > Magnoliopsida > Lamiales > Lamiaceae > Pogostemon > Pogostemon cablin. The sequence goes on from CM042995.1 coordinate 22,958,797, forward strand.
ATGTAGCCTCCTCAAAAGTTACTGGCTCACAATTAGCAAATAAGTAAAGTAATGTGAGATTTTCTAACCTTTCAGTGTCTTCATAGATCTCATGTAGGCTCCTCACACTCGATGGGCTTATTTCATTCAGGAAAGATGGTGGAGAGTCTCTAACTTTTCTTGTTGGTGAAGTAGGTGGAGTCAATGTCTCTTCATCTTCAGCTGCTTACTCAATTTCCTCTTCTTCTTCAAATTGTGGAGTTACAAAATTATGATCATTGATGTTGGAACTGAAATCCCAAGCACCTTCTTCATCGAACTCCACATCTCGACTTATCACACTTTTCTTTGTGAGGGGATTATATAATTTGTAACCTTTAGAGTTAGAGTCATACTCGATGAATATGTATGGCTCACTCTTATCGTCGAGCTTTCTTCTTGTCTCGTCTATCACGTGAGCATATGCTTTGCTCCCGGATACTCTTAGATGAGCGATTCCAGGCTTTCTTCCACTCCATGCTTCTTGTGGAGTCTTTTCCCACACACTCTGAGCTGGAGAACGATTGGACAGGTACACCTCGCACGCCACTGCTTCCGACCAAAATTCTTTTGGAAGTCTCTTTGTCTTCAACATGCTGCGCGCCATCTCCACTATGGTTCTATTCTTTCTCTCCGCTACACCATTTTGTTGAGGAGATCTTAGAACAGTGAGAGGCCTCCAGATCACGTTTGCTTCGCAATACTCCATGAACTCCTTGGATGTGAATTCACCACCATGATCAGTTCTCATGGATTTGATTTCTAGCCCGCTCTCCTTATCAACGGCGACTTTAAATTTCTTGAAGGCTTCAAATACTTTTGATTTCTGCTTCAAGAAATACACCCACATTTTTCTAGAAAAATCATCAATGAAGAGTAAGAAATAATTATTGTTACCAAGAGAACTCGACTTGATCGGCCCACAAACATCAGCATGGATCAACTCCAACGGCTTATTTGCTCGCGAGGTTGACTCCTTTGGGAATGGCCTTCTAGCTTGCTTCCCGAGTATACATCCTTCGCATAATTGGTCGGGATGCTTGATTGATGGTAATCCTCTTACCATTACCTTCCTTGATAACAACTCCAATCCTCCGAAATTTAAGTGCCCAAACCGTAGGTGCCATAACCAAGACTTATCCTTAAAGCAAGCTTTAAGGCATTTTGCAATATCATTTCGAATATTTAGTAGAAACATTCTATTCTTCGACATTGGCACCCTTGCTATCAAATTATTTTCCTTATCTCTTATTGAAAGGTTATAATCCTTCAAGTGAATGTCATAATCTTTCTCTAAGAGTTGTCCAAAACTCAAAATATTATTTTTCATGTTGGGCACATAATAAACATTCGAGATAAAATTATGACCTCCATTTTTTAAGCGAATAAAAAATTTTCCTTTTTCCTTTTACCGAAATTTTAGATTCATCACCAAAAGAGACATTGCCACTTACCGATTCATCCAACTCCACGAACATGCTCCTTTTGCCACACATGTGGTTGCTTGCTCCATATCGAGGTATCAAGTATCATCTTGTCTTTCATTTTCTCCTTTGTACGCCAAGAGCACACTTGCATTTTCTTCCTTCTTGCTCTCAACGAAGTTGGACTTCTCTTGAATTTTTTGTTTTGTTTTCCAACACTCGGAAGCATAATGCCCAAATCTATCACAATTATAGTATTTTATAAAAGATTTATCGCACCTCAATTTTGGGTTGCTCCTTCCTCAACCAAATTCTTTTTTCTCTCCATGATTTCCATAGCCTCCTCGTCCACGTCCACGACCTCGACCTTGTCCTTGGCCACGACTTTGACCGCTACTTGGACCTTCGTCTTTCTCCTTTGCACTAACTTGCAATTTTAACAATTGTTCCATCATATCTTGCTTTCGTTTTTGTTTCTCTTCATAAGCTTGTAACGACCCCATTAAGAGATCAATTGTCATCTCCTCCAATTTTTTAGTCTCCTCAATAGTCACCACAATATGCTCAAATTTGAAAGTTAACGAACGTAGTATTTTCTCCATTATTCTAACATCCTCCAATTTTTTACCATTTCTTTTCATTTGATTAGAGACCGTCAATACTCTTGTGAAATAATCCAAAATAGATTCGAACTCCTTCATGTGTAAGGACTCAAATTCACCTCTCAAAGTTTGAAGGCATACCTTTTTAACTTGATCGGCTCCTTTGCATGATACTTGGAGCTTGTCCCATGCTTCCTTGGCGGTAGCTGCACTCGAGATTTTCTCGAAGTCATCATCTCCCAATGCCTGGTAGATGAGGAAGAGAGCCTTCTTGTCCCTCTTTCTTGAATCTCTCAACTTATCCTTTAGTTGTTGAGATAGTGTCGCCTCGTCTTCCGGTTGCTCGTAGCCTTTCTCTACAATCTCCCAAACATCATGAGCACATAGGAGTGCTTTCATCTTGATACTCCAATTATCAAAGTTGCTCTTGTTGAGCAACGGGACTTGAAAGGATTGAAGGTTGTTAGCCATCTCTCACAGGAGGATCTTATGGCTCGAATACCACTTTGTAGGAGTAAAAGGTTAGAGAGATATGTGTAGGTATTTGTGGACGGGTGTAGGAATTGGTGAGTTGGGTGAATAAAATGTGATAGAAGGAATTTGAGAAAGAGAACAAGGTTTGGAATAAACTTTAAAATTTATTGGTTGTATTTCTTCTACTTTAAAATGGTACATCACATCACCTATTTATACTACTCAATATTACAATCTTCAACATTCTAGATAATTCTACGTTGATTTCATCCTAATAAGTCTAGATAATTCTTCTATTTGATCACATGCCATTATTCTAGATTATTCTTCTAATTACTTGATACATTCCTCCACCTTCTAGTTTATTCTACATAATCTCAAACCTTCTATCATGTCATACATTATTCTTGAAGCTTCTATAACTCTCTAAATCAAGTTTATTATTTCTAACAAAGAATAGAGCCCAGAACAAGTTCAAAGAGACTAGTACATTTTAGGAAGACTCAAAGAAAAGTTAACACCAAACTCGGATTAGTCCATAAAACCCTGAATCAACTGACAAAAGTTTTACAAAATCCGACATACCCTAAATAAGGTATAAACATCCAAGTGTAAGATCTGAATATCCGAGCATTCAAAGAAGAAGACTTTCCCAATCAAAAAAGGGATGAACGATGAATTGCAGCAGCTAAAGAGAATAACGAATGGTGGGAAATACTCTCAACATACAACAAATCATTCACATGCATTCCACATGATGCTCTCTCCACCAATTACAAACCTAAAAAGTAAATGGGTTAGTATGTCCTTGAACCTAAAAAGTAAATGGGTTAGTGATTCCTTCCAAGGATATGACAAAAGCTCATTGAAAAGTTTAAAATGTCATGGATTAAGTATGGGAATGATTCCACACACCTAAGAGATGACATAAGAAGAATATATAAATAGAGCCCAACACAAAGTCACAAACACATTTTTACCACTTACTCTCTCAGTCCGTTTCAAATAGACTTATTTTTTCTATTTTGGGCGTCCATGCCCAAGGATCTCATTTCCCTTTCACTACAAGAAAACTGTCAAATTTCAAAAGAAAAATTTCAACGAAAAGAAAATCTGTTGGAAATTTTAGAGTTCCAACGAATTTTCCAAGTAAACTTTAAACCATTGGAAAATTCCAGCGAAAATTCCTATGAAAATTTTAACCGTTGGAAATTTTCAATGTTAATTCCAATATTCTGATAAACTATTGAAAATTTTCAATGAAAATTCTTATAAAAACTAAAATTGTTGGAAAGTTTCAGCAAAAATTCCCATATAAATTTAAACCATTGGAAAATTCTAATGCCAATTCCAATAGCTTGATATACCATTGGAAATTTTCAATAGAAATTCCAATTAAACTTAAGTCGTTGGAAAATTCCAATAAAAATTCCATTGAAAAAAGAGACTTCAATAAATTTAAATGTCAATTTATAACATAAATTATATATTAGTTAGTTGGTAAATGATAAGATGATATATGCAAGAGGTCAAGGGTTCAAACCCTAATACATATTTTTTTTCATCATTGGAAAATTCCAACGGAGTTCAAAGATCGTTGGAATTAATTTCAATGGTAATTCCAAAAGAAAATTCTGTTGGAATAATGTTTGAATCACTTTTAGATAAAAGAAATTCCAACAAAAAATCATTGGAAAATTCTAATGGAGTTCGAAGATCGTTGGAATTTATTTTAATGGTAATTCCAAAAGAAAATTCTGTTGGAATAATATTTGAATCACTTTTAGATAAAAGAAATTCCACAAAAAAATATCGTTGGATCCACCGTTGGGTTTTTGAAACAGTTGGAAATGTTTTTGGAAGTTTTTTTCATCATTGGAAAATTCCAACGGAGTTCGAAGATCGTTGGAATTTATTCCAACGGTAATTCCAAAAGAAAATTATGTTGGAATAATGTTTGAATCACTTTTAGATAAAAGAAATTCCAACAAAAAAATATCGTTGGATTCACCGTTGGGTTTTTGAAATAGATGAAAATATTTTTGGAAAAATGACATTCCAACGGTCACTTTTCCAACAGAAAAAATTCGTTGGAATATCTATTGGAATCATAAATTACAATGGTATTTTTACATATTCCAACGATTTTTTGCCGTTGGAATTCGAAAATTTTCTTGTAGTGTTTTTACACATATGACCCCCACACACTGACTAATACAATTAAAATATGGGGCCCATACATCCACTAATACAACTACTCACTACACATTAAATGATAATACTATTTAATTCACGTGCAAAAACCAAATGAATCTCTTTAAAACGGATGTAAGTAGTATTATTTACACCTCAAGAGAGAGAGTAGTGAGGATTATAATGCATGTATTTCATTGTGCCTTAAGTCCAAGTTATCAATGAGAGCATTTTCTTGCCTTTCATAATTCTTCTGTGTGATTGGTAAAGCTTAGTTTCCTCCATTCATAATTGAGGTACCAAAGCAATTATCAATATATATAAAACCAAACATTGAGTTTTTAACTGGGTCCGACTAGGGGTGGGTAATATCAGTATACCAAAAATATCGATACCGTACTAAAAATTTCGGTATGAAAAAATTCATACCGATACCGATATCGAAATTTCGGTATATCGAAATTTTGGTAAATTAAATCGGATACCGATACCGTACCAAAATTTACATCATACTGATTTTTTGATAAATACCAATTAATATCGAAATATTGACATACCGTTTCATAACGAAAATTCAACATACCAAAAAATACCGATTTACCGAAGCCATACCGAAAAATAATATTTAATTTTAATCAAAATAATAAAATTAATATAAAAATATTTTAAAATAATTAAATTTTCTAATCTCAAACATTCTACTTTGACACTTATGTTCCTTTTAATTTATTCATAATTATATACTCCCTCCATCCCCCAAAGTATTTCACACTTTCCTTTTTTATCTGTCCCTCAAAGTATTTCACACTTTACTTTTACTAAATTTGGTAAAAATACATTACAATAATACACATTTTTTACACACATCCCAATATAATACTTAATTTTTCACATCTCCCAACAACTTTACACACCTTTTTCATAACTTTACATACATTTTTCATTAAATCAACTAAAATATATATTCTCTTTCTTACTTTATACATAAAAATACAAAATTTTCTTAAACTCTGCGCACACCAATACGTGAAATACTTATTGGGACGGAGGGAGTATTAAATAACAAATTTTTTATTATTATATTTTTATACTCCTATATTTTAATTTAGAAGTGTATTATATTTTTATTAGAGCTTATTTTAAATTTTAAAAAATATATATGAATAAATGTGATACATAATAAAATAAAAATAATTTAAATATAATAATATAATATATACTTAAATATAGTATTATGTATAATTAATTTTTTAAAAAATAAATAGTATAAAATTTTTGGTATATCGGTATCGGTATACCGATATCGAAATACCAAAAATAATTTTGGTATATCGATATACCGAAAGTTCTAATATCCAATACCGATACCGTACCGAAATTATCGGTACGGCAACCATACCGGATCGAAAATTTTGTTATGTTGAAACTTCGATATTTTTCGGTATTTTTTGATACGGCGAACGCGGTATACTGCGTTTTCGGTATTTTTTCCCACCCCTAAGTCCGACTATACACTAATTTAGAGTGTAATATTTTTACATTTAGAAGAATAATAATTTAGAATTTTAAAAAATAAATTTTCATATATTAAAAAGTAATTTTGTTAAAATCAGGTGTATAATAACATTAGACAAGCTCATAAATAAATATATTAATAATTAATTATTTGGTAAGTCGAAGAATACAAATACAATATGGCTTAGTGATTTTAATTATCTGATGACCTTTTAGTATGAATACACTTTTTTGGTGACCACATGATATGTATACAAATACAATACCAAATTGGTTTATTATATCACAAAAAGTCGAGGAATAAAAAAAAATACTATGGCTTAGAGATTTTAATTTGATGGGGTTTTAGCAACAACCGCATTATAATACCAAATCGCTTCATTATACGCCTACACAAATATCTCAACTCATCTTAAATTTTGTGCGATTCAATTAACTCTATTTCAATTTTAATTTGAAAAGATAATATAAAATCACTCAATACACTTTAAAATATTACATCGAAAAAATTACTGAAAAATAGTAAATTATGATTTTTTTAAGTGTACGGTATGACTTTATCAGAAAAATATCAAAATTCTTTTTAGTCATTTTTTATTTATAATTCTCAATTTTGATAATTTTTTGTCCGATTTTAATTCATATGGTACAAATTTAATCTTTTAATCAAATTGTCCTTTTTTTCCTCTAAATTTTGATTAAAAAATTGAACATATTTTGATATAAAGGACTAAATTTGAATAAAAAGAACAAAAATAAAAGAAAATCAAATTTAAAAGTTACCAATAAAAAGTAATTAAAATTAAAATTGATCATACTTAAAAGGACAAATTTGGATATTTTCTCAACTTTATGATATACTGACGACATTATATTTTGCCTTATTCGGCACAATACTTTAATGTATGTGATACAACTTTAATAAATTTAATTTGATTAATACTGAATAATATTATAAGATAATCTATAAATTAAATTTAGATCGAATCATTGAACTTATCCATTTTCTTTTGTAATTACACTTTTAACCAAATGAATATTATCCATTGCACTATACTAGAAATGAAGAATATCATGAGATGCCCAATACTAATTAGAATGTTCTTATCATAATTTTTTTATAATTTAATTAGAGAATAAATTCTAGAATTTGCTGATATTCATAAATTATACCCTCTATTTGGGATAAAGGAATGAAAAATTAATAAAAAGAATTAAGAATATGCTGCTGACACCGTGGAATATGTTTTGGACGTGTTCACCACATTTTTCCAATGACGTGGATAGATATTATTTTTATTTTCTATTTTCTTTGAAAAACATACTCCTATATATTGGAAATATTCACACTGACTATGATACATCGATTGATTTAAATAAAGATGTGACCATAAATAAAAATCGTGATGTATTCTTTAAACCACATGATACGTGCTCACATTTTTCTTTTCTTTTTTGATAAAAAAGATTTTTTTCAGAAAAATAAAAAGACGTTAGAATTTTAACATGCCCAACTGATAAATAATTGTAATGTTAACTATTTTATAAACTATTTATAATATATAAATAAAAAGTAAAATGATTGTAATGTATTTAGGTGTTTCAAGTAATTTGCAATATACATCTCAAATACAGTGGCCAGTGAAAGACATGAAAGAACCATAAAATAAGGGTAAATATTTACTAAAAAAATTGAGGCTCTTACTTAGCTGATTCATGATTCATTATAACCCAAGATAATCTTAACCTTTAAATTTTAATCTTTCAGTCATTAAATATTTTAAAGATAGATAGGATACCTACAAACCAGGTTACCAATAAAGTAACACACTGTTTGAGAAGAATTAATATATTCTCTCTCATCACCAACCAAGTAATTATTTTTAAATTTGATCTATTAATAATTTTACTTTTTATGAAAAAAATTCAAATATTTATAATTCTCTTATTACATATTTATTATTAATAAAAATTATATTAAATTATTCATTTTTTCAAAACCTTTAATTTGATACACATATCAATAATATAATAAATATTTTAAATATAATAAAAAATTTATTACTAATTAAAGTACTTTAATTAAATTTAATGTTTAAATTTTATTACTATATTAGTTAAAAATATTAATAAATTTAGAGATACATTCATGTTTAAATCATTTTAGAAAAATATAATATTAATCTAAATAAATCCATAATCTTACCTCACTCCATCAGTATTCACTATTCAATCCAAATATAAGAAGAATAAGTATTATCATGTTTAGATTATATTAAATCTATTTTTTTTTCAATTATTATTTTATAATGTTAATTTATATTTAATTTTTTAAATTATAATTGATATATAATTCATTTGAATTAATTTTTTTAGGGGCAATTTTGGGTGAGACCGTCTCACATTGAGACCATTTTAATATTTTTAATTAATTATCACTTTTTATTTATACTATAAATTATTTACGAAATAGTTCATTGTACCAATATCACTTTTTAGTTATTATACTATAAAGTATGTTAATTTGTAGTTTAAGTATGTTTTTAAAACTATGCTTGTTATATAGATAAAATATGTTTATAGTGAATCATACTATAATAATTTAAAAAATACTTAATTTATTTTTCATCATACTTTTAAAAATATATGTTAACGACAAATTAACATATTTTACCAATATAATGAGCATACTTTAACAACAGGTCAACCCGTCTCATATAATGGAAATGGTTGGCACGGGCTTCTGGATTGAAGGCACAACGAATCTCAACTTGATCTCTGAGCTCTATTCATGCTTCCACTATACTTCATTTATGCTAAACAACTCATCAAAAATATTAGCTCAACAATATCATTAAAAATATGGATTATCATGTACTTCAACACAACCAAACGTACCAAAATTAGCCCAAAAAACACGAAAAGTATATGCCTTTAAAATAAAGTATGTCACACATGCCATATCCCCCCAAACTTAAATTGAAACAAGAGTTTCGAGTTAAGTTTGTAAAAAGTGGTGTGACTTACCTATACACTTCAAATCAAGCACCCTTCGTATCTTCAACACGCATTCTCCACACGAGCACAATCAACCTATAAACTAAAATTGCAAAACAATATCAAATCCACAATCCTTATTGAAAGCAAGAAATAAAGAAATAAAGATAATAAAAAAAATGCAATTTAACTAATGCAAGAAATAAATGATAAGCAATAGGATGGATAGCTTACAAATAAATTAAGCGATCTCAAGTTTATCGTGATTTTATAAGGACGAGGGAATAGGATGGATAGCTTACAAATAAATGCAATTTAACTAATGCAAGAAATAAATGATAAAATGAATGAAAGATGAATGGGTTCCAAATGATGCAAGAATGAGATTAGCAACAATCATGGTATAGATAATAAAGAAATTATACAATTAATTCTAATCTCTCATGGACAAGGCATAGGAGCGATCACTAATTCCACCTAAACTCTCTCTCTAGATGGATAGGATGTAAACCCTCAACGAGGCTTCCAAAAGCACTTAGGATCGATACCATAGCAAACACCTCCCACTAGGTACTAATTACTCTATGAGTTCCCTAATAAGGTACTAAATCATAAGCAATATTCCCTTTTAAGGTACTATGAATTCACTAATGGTTTGGGCCCCCTCATCTAATCAACCATTCTCTCGATCAAACTAATCAAATGTTCTATCAAAGGGTTCTAAATCTAGAAGGATATCTCTATCTCATTCTAAATTAATGCACATGAAGTGTATGATAAAATGATTCAATGAACTATCCTAAACATATAAATTATTTATGAATCTAATCACATACCCATGACAATTAATCACACATATCATCATATACATCAAGCAATCACCATTCAATGATAGAAATACACAAATCCCCTTCAAGATTAAAATCAAATTGCATAAAAACTAAATTATCCAACACCAATCATGGAGCTAATCTCACGAAGGAGATTAGCCTATCATAGTCTTAGAGAAATCAACATAGACAATTGAATCTACAAATTCCATGATCAAACTATAAAGAAGTTCACAAAAATTAGAATTAGATTCCCCCTTTGAAGTCCTTCAATGGAGATCTCCTTCTTATTCTTGCAATCTTCACTCTCCCTTGCTTCCTTGATCACTTGGATGGTGGATTTGATGGAGGAGATCAAGTGTGGATGGATGGATGAAGAATGGATGAAGATGATGGTGTAAAATGGAAGAAATGGTGTGTGATCTAGGTGTAGGAGTGAAACCCTTCAAAAATTCTGATCAAATATTGAAGTATTGGGTATTTATATCCCTTGGAAAGATTCTAGAAGGATTCTGAATTTTTTACAGATTTTTACACCGCACGAGTCGTGTGCTGCAACACGGCCACAGGGTGGCCGTATTGGGTGAATTGATGTCACCGCGCGGCCATTCTGGACAGGTCCATGCTACCGAGCACGACTCGTGCGACCGAGCTCGACTCGAGCTTCTGCACTCGAGTCGTGCTTGGTCATGCCCTGTTTCTCTTCTTTGTTTCATCTCTCTTCTCCGTTTTTGCTCTATTTTCACTTATTTTACATATGTTTAAGCTCATTTCACACATTTCCATAAAAACATGAAACATAACTAAATAACACATAAATACAGATAAAATAATACAAAAATGGATATAAAAAGGCACTAAAATCTAGGTAAAAATATCACTCATCACAAGGGTCTCTTTTTTTCATTTTGGTCGTCCCACCCAAAGGGTTCTCTTTACTTTTTTATACACATGGATCCCACACTCACCCACTAATACATTAAAACATGGGGTCCACACTCCCACTAATACAACTACCCACTACACATTAAATAATAATACTCATTAATCTACGTTCAAAAAGCAAAATGCACCCTTGGTGCAGGACGGAGGGAGTATATATATATATTGCATGCATGCATGCTGTTTTCTGAAAACAACAGTTCACGCAAAATCTCATTTTCATTTCATTATATATATATATATATATATATATATATATATATATATATATATATATATATATATATATATATATATATATATATATATATATATATATATATATATAAATTGCAATCAAGTCCCTGCATTATATTAAATTCTTATTTGAATTTACCCTAAACTTTAACCTTATTACAAAATGACTCAACTTAAATTATACAATTCCGTTTGAAAATCCGAAAGTATGTATGGAGTCCTCGCAAGGTGAGAATCATATGCATACTAATTTTTCATGAAAATAACGAAGTTTAAAAGGGAAAAAATTTTTACACGAAGTGGGTCTCTTCCCATCTTTTCCATTTCACGTCCAAATTCAAAACTAATTATATGTTTGTGCTTCTCGTGAAGAGAGCTTCAAAATGACCTATAATATCAAAGTTATATCCCAACAAAACAAAATACGCTATTAAAGGGTTAAAACTTTGACTGAGATTTTCTAATTTATACGAAATCCATTTCACAAAAGAATTATATATATGGAATCTACGCATCGAGATGATCATTTTCATATATAACATGATAAGGTTTGTCAAAGAATAGAAAATTTCTCAAAACATCAGTGTGTATATATATGTTTGTGAGTTGTGTGTGCTTATATATGTATGTATATGTGAGGTGTGTGTGTGTGACTTAAATATATATATATATATATATATATATATATATATATATATATATATATATATATATATATATATATATATATGTATATATATATATATATGTATATATATATATATATATGTATGTATATATATATGTGTGTATGTATAGCAGAGTTTGAATTATCAAAGTGAATTGTGAGATTTCAGAAATCTTTGCCAAATACACAGAACTTGCCCACCAAGTTGAAGTTAACGTCATGTGCTTGATGTCATGTGCTTCGTCACCTCTTATCATCTGACATCCCAAGTGGATAATTACCATAACTAATATTATTATTATATACATATTATATATATCTATTATATATATATAGTAGGTATTACAAATGTAGTGCAGCTGCATGAAATTTGAAGAAACATGTGTCTTGTGCCACCATAGTTTGCGTGTTCTACTCATAAATTCAGTGAAGCTAATTCCTGAATCCTATATAATGAAAAGATGGAGAAAGCTTGCAAAATATGAAGTGTGGAATTGAATTTAAAGGAACATCAAATGACTCGAATGTATTATACATTGGTTTTGTTATGTGAAGATAATCAACAAGCAAAGGAGGCAATTAAAGAGTCTTATACAAGAGATCTGAAAAAAATAAAAACACTAACAAGAATTGATGAAGATATATCACAATGTACATCATTAAGGAATGTTTTGGATCCTGCACATGCAAAGACAAAAGGAAGGAAGAAGAGAATAAAGAGTGGTCTAGAAAGTTCAAAATTGCAAAAGAAGAGTAGCACAGATAGAATGAAAATTGGAAATAAACATTTGATTTAGTATTCTTTTGTAATGTTCAAAACAAATAAATACTTGATCTTTATTCTATGTATTTGTGTATAAGCATTTCACATGGGTATTGAAGATTTATATGATTTATGTTGCAGGGATAACCTTTTGTACTTTTTATATATAATCAGTACCATAATTTGTGTCATTTCCCAAAAGAGTGACCTACTTAATCAAAAAGATTAATCCGAATAATTTGAAAGAGTAACCTAAATTTACCTTCAGATCGCATGAAATTAATACCACTATTCCTAATCAACAGTTAGTTTAAATAAACAGTATTGAAAATAAAAAAGAATTCAGTACAATATTACAATAGAAAATACTAATCTAATTATATATCAAATTAGATAGATATTTATTAGATCACTTTTCATACCTTGATAAAAATATGCAACATCTGTGGATTTAATAAATGTAAGTTAATAATGTCATATCACATAACAACACCTGTTAGAATTAGTTTATTATAATATAAGCTATCAAACAAGTTACCAATAACTGCAACAATATATAATAATCCAAATGAGAAAATATTTTAATTTCATAGAAATCAAACACAAATTTCAAAATACATATACTAATTTCATAAATCAAAGTTCAAACAGTAATCATACACTTCACAAATCAGTGAATCAAAAGAAGAGTACTTCTAGTATAGTTTACTTGAGAACAGTACTTCGAGTACCTGCAAATCAGTGACACAAATAGAAGTTTCATAATCTAAACCAAATCTAATTAACTATTACATAGAAAGTTTTCTGAAAATCCTTTTCCTCTTTCCCAATGTATATTCATTTATACTTTTCAACTTCTCGCTAGCCAACATTTTCTTCTCCAATTTCCTCTGCATTAAGTCTTGTAAAATTCTTTGTTTTAACAATAGCATAATCCCTCAACTCGTTGAAGTTTGATAATAGTATATTGGCATAAATTTCACCCCGCAGCATCAACCTTAAGCCAGCCTACAAAATAGAGGATGGAATAATCAAAATGGCCAGACACTAAAGATGCAATTATCAAAGTCTAAATGAAACACTTAAGATGCAATTATCAAAATGAAATAATTGAGGATGGAATATGTTCACAGTCCACTAGCCCCCTTCAACCCCTTTCTTGCGCCAAGACCCATGATATGTATAGGTTATTAAAATGTCCACATCTTTGTCGAATGAAAATAAGAAAATATCATGGAAGCCATTAAGAAAAAAACAGAAACCAACAAAGTTAAAGAATTTAAATAAAGAACAACATATTATTAAAGAGTGACCTAGGTTGTCAGAAAGAGTAATCTAGTTATGTAAAAGAGTAACCTAAACTAGTAAAACCATTGTTTTTTTTATCAACAGTTGGAACAAATCATTTATGTTATTTCTATATTGGAACAAAACTTATTGGAACAAATCATTTAATAATTAGTAAGTATTAAAACCTTCATCTACATTAGAACAAATACAAAAGTGCTTATAAATAACGAATGCAATTATATACTGAAAAATATACCTCATTCAAGTCTGGATTTGTATAAGGGAATCCATCAAAATACTTCAAATGATGCATGGCATTTAATACCACAATCATTATCTACCCTTGATGCAGTCCATTTAAAAGTAATTGGCTCATCCTCAGAGTTAATCATTTCAGGAGCTTTTGGATGATTTATATCACCTAAATACCGAATCATCAATTGGACCTAAAAGAATACGAGAAATACAATAAAAACTTTAAAATGTTAATTTAAAGAAATAAAAACATATCAATTTTATGTTATCAGGAAATACGCTGATTCTTAGTAGTATTGTCTTTCGAATTCAGCCCACTTTTTGTTGTCCAAGTATTGGATCTTGGAGTCAACAAAATTGATGACTACAACATTAAAATGCTGCTCCAAACACATTGGAAAAAAAATCTACATAATAATAACATTGAAAAAAGTTAAGCAAATTTATTAAATAAAGATTGTAAAACTTCAACAAATATAAAGAGTAATCATATTAATAATAGGAAACCAAAAGTTCTGTTGTGAAATGAGTAACGCAATTATCTCTAAAGAGTAACCACATGATCATTTAAGGAGTAACAGTGTCAGCCAAAAAGAATATCAGATATTTAAAATAAGAATATATCATACCAATTCAGCATATAATAAAATGTCTTTGAAAGACTGTAGCCATAAATTCCAGTATGATTTAAATTTTTGTAATTGTCTTTAGGATCATCTGATTCGACTGTATGTTGAAGCAAACGCTACAAAAAATATATAAAAAAATTATTAATATATAAATAAACTGCATTAGATTTATTTAAAAAGTTTAAACATTTAAAAAAAATAAAAAAATACTTACACTATGATCAATATTCAAAACAAATCTTTGTTTATGCCCATCATGACCTGAATCAGCATTTACCTCCACAATCCATCCAAAAATGATCGTAACATAAATTTGGCAATTGCATTTCATCGAAAGAATGTCATCTTGTTCGATAAAATGAAAAAACCTCCTTTGATAATAACGCTTCCTGCTTGAATCATAAAATATAAAAAAATGTTAATAAAAAGACAAAATTATATTTAGAAGGGATATTTACAAAGAAAAAGTGCACTTACTGATCACCTGAAACTTCAGCATCGTAGAAATTATAGTCTAAAACCTCCTTAAACTCCTTCTACATGCTTTCAAAAACCTTTTTATGTTGGGTCATGAATTTTGAAACATAACCAACATCTTCAACCATGTTGTCCAGATTGGAAATTGAATATCTTTGAGCTCTTCTTCTTTGAACAGAATCTCTTGCTTCGTTTAATTCTTGAAGAGACACATCCTTAACATCAAGATCTTCATCCAATTCGACATTTTCAAAGTTAAAATATTATTTTGCATTCTCAAAGTAGTCTTCCTCTTGATCATAAGGCATAGGTAGAGACGGGGTAAACTTATAACTAGGCATTTCTGCAGCTAGTTTTTTAGTTGTAGTGCTTGACAATATCATCAATATATTTTAACACCTTCTCATCACCAAAGAACTTCTGAGAATCAGATTCCTCAGGAGTAGAACTCTGATTATCCTTCATCTTTTGAGCAAGTTCGGAAAGCTTAACAAGCTTTGATTGATATTTCTTGAGGAAACTATCCGCATAACGCTTAAGGCTATGCAAAAAACTGCCTATTTTTTAAAAAAACAAAACCAACAGATTAATTCTATATTCTCATAAAGTTTAGTTTAAATATTAAAGAGTAACCCAAGACATATAAAATAGTAATCGTATACATATATAAGAGTAACCTGTTTAAAAATATTTAAAAAAATGCATTATATAATACCTTCATCTTTGCATCATCCATAACAACATCTGAACTTATTCCAAGGTAAACATATTTAACAACTTCATTAATAGATAGAGTATAATCGTCACTCAATTTCCCAAAACCAAATCTACCAGCTTCCAGTTCTTCTTTCTTCCTTGAAGTTAGTTTATTATCTGTCCAATGCAGTATAAGAGGCATGGATATAGGATCTGGTATTCTCCTCCAAATCATACGATGAAAATATATGATTTGCAATAGAAGAATACATCCCCAATGCGTGTACTAGATCTTATCTTAAACTTGGAAATAGCAGAGCACAACTCATCCAAAACAAACTTGCACCAATCGAGTTTTGGAATCATAGTCACATTTTCCAAGGATTTAGAAAGCCGACTCTTCACAGACCCATTCACAAAAGGTGCAAGGAAAGAACTTACAGCATATAACATAAATATCCTTTTAAAATCCAAACCTTCATCCTCAAACTTGTTCAAAAGAACATCAACCAAACAACCAGAATGCATTTTGACCTTTATATCATATTCCTCTTTAATGAAATCAAGAAACTCTGACCCTTCATGGCTTGTAAACATTGTCACATCCCTGCCCTTGTTCCTTGGCAACATAAAAACACCATACACATCATCTGGAATAACATGAAAGCTCTGATTATTATCCACAATTAACATCCTACTCCCACTGTTGAAGTTATGAACCAACCATGCCATGAGTCTAAATTAACACATTTATCAACTTGTAACTCCAACAGGTACAAAACTCAAGTTCTTTGATATCAGACTTCTGTTTTTCATTGAATTTTCGCACAATATTGTTAAGGCCATTAGGTCTGCAATGGCTAAGAAAACCACTGGACCAAAAAAAATTATAAGCATAATAAATCATATGACACAAAACACAGAAATCAGAAAGAAAAATAAATAAATGAAAATTACTTTTCCCTTAGTCTGTAATCAATTCTCTTTTTTCTTTCTAATCACTGCAATAAAAAAAACAATGATTAATAATGTTCATAGTAACTAATACAAAAGTCACCTTTGAATACAAATGTAATACCTCTTATTGGGTTTCTTAGTAATAGGTTTCTTAGTAATAGGTTTCTTAGTAACAGGCTTCTTAGTAACAGGTTTCTTAGTAGCAAGCTTCTTAGGAGCTTGTCTGCAATATAAATATAACAAAACATAAAAAACCAAACAAAAAATACTACATAAAAAAATTGTTACAATATATTGAAATTTACATACCTTGGAGGAATCTCATCAGACACAAAGTCGCTATCATCATCAACAAGACTACAAAATGTGATACAATATAATTTAAGAAAAAGGAATTTCACATCAAACAAATTTAGTTTAGTCATAAGTTTGATACAAAATAATTACAAATCCACCTATTTATTTTCACGAAAAAATGAATAGAAAAGTGAAACCTAGAAGTTGTTGACCAAACATCACAAAACATAGACAAATGAAAACAAATAAAGATTCCAAATTGTCAACTAAAACCTGATACGTAGTAACCCAATTCAACAGCAAGAGTAATTAAAATAGTAGGTCATTAAAAATAATTACTATAAATACAAACCAAGCTAACAGAAATAAGTACCCTAAAATTTATGGACCAAACATTATAGTGCATATACAACACCAAAACTCCACATCTCTTACACTTTCATGGTTCAATAGATTGCTAAAAGCCCCTTTGTAGTGAATGGATTGATTATATGTATCAACATAGAAGCGTGACAATCTTAGAAAAATACATGGAAATCCAAGCAATGAATTATGATAGTTTCAGCACTCAAGACTAGTATCTTGATGATGAAATAAACTATCATATTTCCTAAATCAGTACACTTAAAAAAGACATACAGAGTAACTCAATTGACTAGAAAGAGTAACCTAAATATTTATACAGAGTAACCTCATATATCACACATCATAAAATGAATAAAAATATACAGAGTAACCTAAATTATTTTACAGAATAACCTCATATATAGAAAAGAGTAACCTTCGAAACTAGAAACACAAAATCAATACCTCCTATTTCTCAAATTAGGAGTTGTTTTCTTGATTTTCTCAGCACTTCCATCAGGCTTGTTCTTGGGTATTTTACTATAATTTCAAAATGAACAAAACATAAATACAAGAGAACAAGAATAATAAATCCATCTAAACACAAAAAACGATACATTATATTTCTCAGATTAGCAGTTATTTTTTTTCTTTTCATTGCACTCTCGACAGTCTTGTTCTTGGAAGTTTCATGAATGGAAGTTTCAGGAATAGAAGTTTTACTTTTTTTATTTCTTCTTCCATACACTTTTACTGAAGTTTCATCATCAGATCCATAGCTTTCTATGCAGATTCATCAGAGATGACAAAAATATCACTTCCTTGATCCGCACTCTATTTTTTCCCCATATAACTTTCTTTATCACTCACACTGTTTTCTTTTTTATCCATTATCTATTCTTCTAAAATGTTAGCAGATTTTGAACGGGTTTGAACTTTATTTCTACATAATATATGAGACCTGGGACCTTCTCCCAGAAGGACACATTACTCCCTCCATCCCAGGCTAAGAGGGCCAGAGACCTTATGTTAAACATAAGGTCTCTGGCCCTCATTACCTAGGACGGAGGGAGTATTTTCTACTCATTACAATCCTATCACAAAAACCTACAATCAAGATCCAAGTAATTAATACACAAATAAACTAGTTGCATATATTATATGGTATGATATCCAAAAAAAAAAATTAATAAAATCAAATATAATTTTTTTTTATAAATCAGGTAGTCACAAATCAAAAGATGAGCTAAAAGAGCATATTACTCATAAGCCATTGACTCAAGTAGTCATAACATCCAAATAAGTTTCCACATCAAATTCAAATGTCTTGAATATGCATCAGATCAAGCAGACATAGTGTAATGTATTTCAGCACTCAGGAAAATGTGAAAAATACAAGAAAATAAGACAGATGCTTAAGTGAGAGTGTATGTATGAGAGAGGAAAATAAATATATACTTGTTGCAGTCATTGACAGTGTGATACCAGGATCATACAAACCATGCTAACTTAACATCAAGAATATTGACTCTTAAACAATCCATTTCCACTTTCATTAGCGTTTTAAATTAAAAAAACAAAAGCACACACATATCATTTCTGAGCAACATCATTCAACAACCTCCCCAATTAAAACTTAAACAATTTGAAGTTGCAAACAAATCACAAGTTAGAATTAAAGGTAAACATAAAATTTCACTGTCGCATTATATAGGAAGCAGAGAAGGTTTGTAATTAACTAATAAATTACCCAAAACTTACGTGATTCACTAACCACCTAGACAAATTCTTGGCTATCAATTAACCACGAAAGGAGTTGTTGGCAGTAACTTTTTTTTTCTTTTATTATTATTATTATTATTATTATCCTTTACGAATGTACGTGCAATACTTAATAACTAAGATATGATACATGTATAAATTAAAACACATACGTGTACATTTTCTTACCACTATTATTATTACGAGAACACATGTGATACTTAATAATTACGAAATAGTGTATTTATACACAAAAGACAATTTAATTATATATTCAAATTAATGCACGTAAATATTTATGCACACATATATTCACATATTGTCACCATTTTTGTCACGGATGTCTCAAATAAAATGTAAAGATAAATAAAATATAGTAACAATTATCACATATTTGCCACATTATTATCACATAATTGCCACATAATTATCACATAATTATGAAATGCTCATAACACAAATTAAATTATATTGACACATGAGTAGTGAGAATCTCGGGTGTCACATCACCTTCGATTGATAAAGGAAAAACGGTAGTGATTGGAGTAATTAAATTCAATCCAGTGATGTAATTAGTAATGGATTAAGAGGGCAGTGGTCGTTCGGAATCATAATTAGCAGGGTGTTTATACATAAGGTATGAGATACAAATAAAATTTGGCTTCCTTTTCTTGGTGGAGTGTTGTCGGTACATGTATAGTGGATAGTGAGGGAAATTCCCTTATTAATATTTTTCCTTGAGTTCAATTTCTCCTCTGTGAAAGGAAATAGGTCAAGCACCTCCACTAGCAATAACTCTTTCATAGATTCGGTGCTTCTTATCATTTCACTTATCTCACATTAATCCTCCTTCAGAAAGGACATCAAAGTTTGAAACCAATTCCCAAATTTTACCTTACACATTTCAAGATTTCGATACTATTTTACATAAGGTCTACCATAAGCTTATTCATTGATATTATGTCTATAATTGCTATTAGGTGACGATAATCGTGAGGAGTATAGCTAAGGGCGTGCATTTCATCTTTCTCATTTTTTTTCAGAAAACTTGAGGTGGGGAATTCTAAAATCTTTTGTCTGCAGTATGTGCTGATGTGTTTACATTTATTAAATTATTTTACAGTCCCACAGTCATAGAGTGCTCTCGTAGTACTATCACAGTTACACAAACCAGGGCACTTTCATGTGTCGAGATTCTTAATTGGTCCTCGGGTAATGCCCGCTGAGTTTCATGATCGATTATCACAGTAACAGAAAATTCATGGTGTATAGTTATATTTTTGTGAATATGTGCGCATATTATGGTAGATGAAATTATTTTTCCCACTGAGTCATTGTTTACTCACCCCTTTCAATAAATTATTTTCACATGTTGAGAAGCAAGACGAGGTATGGCCGGTGGAGTTCAATGCTCGTTTTATTATTAAATAAGCTCAAATATTATTATTAGTAGTTGCAAATGGTATTTTGAACATTCATGCAACTGTCATCTTAGCACTTAATCCAGAAATTGTTTTCTTTTAAACTTGGACAAAGATGGTGCTTGAATTATTGCTATAAAAACTTGGAAAGTGTGGTGGTTTTGGTTAATATATTAATATGCAAGTTTCTTTAATGACATGTTAAGTTGCTGCTTGTGGGAGAGAGATGTATTAAGTTGTTGTTGGTGTAGTAGCAAAAAAATAAAAATAATAAAAACCAGCAGCAGTCCAGTAAGTTTCATTTCTCAGTTTAATGAGTTAGTGAGTTTAAATAGGTAAATAAATCATACGGTTGGTCAACACGGTTAATTTAGTTTAAAGATTTCTTACATAATTATATGTGTTAACATATTTAGTTGCATAAAATAAATATATTGGTATAAGAAAGTTCTGTGGTTTCAATTGATATACTAACAGACATATTTCTGCTACTAAGAAATTGTGTTGGTCTTGTAAGTTGGGGTTAATCTTTATATAAAAAAAAATTCATTCTTCCAAAAATTCTACTTTTATTTGGGTCGTTACACCGTAACAAGACTTGAGGTAAATCTTACTAAGAAGAATGCTGAAATTATTAGACTACAAGGTCAGTTAGCTGTTTCCATGTTAAGCTTCAAAAATTACAGCAAAGGTACATATGTGTTTGAATGAAGCTTTATCTGTTGAAAAATTTGACTATAGAATCACATTAGTGCACCTTGTGTAAATTGAGCAGGACTGCTTGAGATCGTTCGACTTGTACTGTCTATATAGGAGAACTTGATCTCAGTTATTATGGATGTCCGTACTCTTAATCCCTATACAATAACCTCAAAACGTAAAACAGTATTTATCTTTTTGATTCATCAATAGGTGAGATTTATATATTAAATCAATAAACTCGGTGAGTTGGAAAATAATGTTGTCTCTATGGTGTGCTATTGATTGTAGAAGAAATCCATGTCTGCTATAGGTTGATGATGTCCCCTTGAGGAGCTCAAAAGGATTATCATGTAAATCTTGCAAATGGATTAATTTCGGCATAATAATGAGGTTGAGTGGTACTACTCTCGGATGAGATATTAATTAATGGAGTTGGCAGTAACTTAACTAATTAATGGGTATTGTATATCTTAAATATGGGGAGACTATCGGGCTCATAATAAGAAGGAGACCATAATGTAATTATGAGATTGGAGCGGCAGTGTAGTAATAATATTTTAGTGGACTACATTATTATTATTATTGGACTTAAGTATAACTTTTGGGCTAAACTTGGATACTTAAACCCAATGGAGGCCCGACTCTAATTTCCATCTGACCGAGATCACTGTTGCTGCTTTCCGTGGCACACCAATGATTCTAAAATATTTCAAAGTGCATAAATCCTCTATCGAGTTATCCATGGCTCCTATCTTAGCGTAGTTCGCCTCCCTTATTATAGCCATCAAATTTGCAGCGATTTTTGATACTCTGATGTTTCTGTCTAGTCCCTTCTTATTGTATCCATCATAAATTGCTGAATTTCGTTCATGCCATATGATCCAGACATAAGTGATTACCACATATCTCCACAGCCATGAAATTTGTTTACTTGCCTTAATCTCCATAGCCTGCAGTAGAAAACCCAAAAGAGGCTGTTCCAGATTAAGTCTGTTGCCAAAAGAAAATCCAGCAAGAATTTTTTTGAGGATTTCCAAAAATACAGGCCATGTCAAGAAGATATGATCAGTGGATTCCTGCGCCCTTTTGCACAAAGGACATCAAGAGGGTCCCTTGAATCCACGCTGCATCAAGGTCTCCTAGGTGGGAATAACTTCATGGATAATTTTCCAGACTGTGATTGATCTCTGCTGCTGTATACCAGGATCCCAAATCCATACCCCCCTGTTTGGTGAGATAAATGGTTCTCTAATGTGCATGTAGGCAATTTTGGACGTAACATTTCCTTGCCAGGACCTGCTTCAAATCCTTTGATCTTCAAAGTTAGGCGACATTTGAGTGTTCAGGATAGCATCAACTATTTTTGGGAAAGTAGTAGTGAAACTCTCTGTGAAGTGCTAGTCTCCACCATACAAATAATCTCCAATCTTTTGATCGTTATTACACATGTATTCTTGAGGAATATCAAGTAGATTAGCAATAGGCGAGCCTATCCAGTTATCTAGCCAGAATCTGACCTTGGAATCGTAACCCACCACCCAAATTTCATCATCCTTCAATCTTTTTATGTGTCCCATGCAAGCTGATCTAATTGAAGAAGGGATGCATTTTTCTTTCCACTCGTCCTCCTCAAACCATCTTTTCTTGACAAAACTCAAAGGTCCTTCTCCTTGAAGTATGTCCCACGATAACTTCATCAAGTATGACTCATTTGCAGTACGAATCGACCAAATTCCCACGTCGCCTTCCTCCATTGGGCTGCATACTCTTTTCCAAGCAACAATGATCTTGGGTATGGATTGGCTTAGTAAGTACAATGCAGACATTAAATGCCGAGAGAGGGATATATCCTTGCACCCACCTAACATGGAACATATTATCTTTCATGGAGTAAAGGCTAGAACTACACCCCGTATAGTGTCTGCGATGAAAATGTTGAGGAAAAAAACTGCTTAGGCTACTTAGTTAGCTTAATATGAAATCAGAACACAGAAGTTACAGTTGCAGATGTGCCCATCATACGAGAGTACGCAAATGTTTTTCCAGAAGATTTGCCAGGAATTCCACCTGAGTGGCAGTTGGATTTTACTATCGATCTGATACCTGGAGTGGCCCCAGTATAAAAGGCTCCCTACAGGATGGCACTGAAGGAGCTACAAGAATTGAAAGTTCAAATTCAGGAGTTGTTAGACTTGGGTTTCATCTAACCCAGTGTTTCACCGTGGGGTGCACCAGTTCTCTTTGTGAAGAACAAAGACGGAACATTACGAATGTGCATAGATTATAGAGAGTTGAATAAGCTCACCATCGAGAACAAGTACCCGTTGCCAAGAATAGAAGACTTGTTTGATCAGTTGAGAGGAGCCGGAGTTTTCTCAAATATTGACTTGAAGTCGGGGTATCATCAGTTGAGAATTAAAGAGGCTGATATTCCAAAGACAGCGTTCAGGACCCGTTATGGTCATTATGAATTCTTAGTAATGCCTTTCGGGTTAAGTAATTCACTGGCTGTATTTATGGATATGATGAATAGGGTATTCCATCAGTGTTTGGATAAGTTCATCATTGTGTTCATAGACAATATTTTGGTGTACTCGAGAGATAAAGAACAACATGAAGAGCATTTGAGGCTAGTATTAGAAATGCTACGGAAGGAGTAACTCTATGCAAAATTCAAGAAATGTGAGTTCTGGATTGATAAAGTTGTGTTTCTGTGACATGTTGTTATAGCTCATGGAATCGAAGTTGATCCAGCAAAGGTGGAGATAGTTAATCAGTGGAATGCACCTACGAATGCTCATGAAGTGCGTAGCTTCTTAGGGTTGGCTGGCTACTATCAGATATTCATAGTGGGCTTTTCAAAGATAGCGGCGCCGATGACATGACTCACTCGAAAGGGAGAAAAGTCCTTGTGGAATGAGAAGTGCGAGAACAACTTTCAAGAACTTAAGAAAAGGCTCACAACATCACTAGTTTTGACGATCTTTGATCCTACTCAAGACTTTGTGATTTATAGTGATGTATCTAAGCAAGGTTTGGGTTGTGTTTTGATGCAACAAGGTAAGGTGTTGGCCTATACTTCAAGGCAACTAAAATCCCATGAGGTGAACTACCCAACTCATGACTTAGAGTTGGCTGCAGTGGTACATGCTTTGAAGATTTGGCGGCATAACTTATATGGAGGGAGGTGTGAGATTTATTCAGACCATAAAAGTTTGAAATATCTCTTCTCTCAGAGAGAGCTAAATATGAGACAAAGGTGATGGTTGGAATTGGTGAAGGGCTATGACTACACTATACACTACCATCCTGGTAAAGCAAATGTAGTTGCAGATGCTTTGAGTCGTAAGCCAAACAGTTAGCTAGCCTGCACACTGAGCAACAACAATTAGTGAGAGAGTTTAAGAAGTTAAGAATTGAGATGGTTGATGGGCCTAGAGACGTAAAGGCAATTTTGGCAAATATGGTTGTGCAGCCTGTATTGAAAGATATGATTAAAGAAGTATAAAAGAAGGATGAGTTCTTAGCCAAACTGAAAGAAAGATCATTGCCAAGAGATGATAAAGTCGCCGAGAATGGAATATTGTATTATGAAGGAAGAATTTATGTTCCCGAGAATCATGAGATAAGAAGAATCATTTTGGAGGAAGCTCATGTTACACCCTACACTACTCACCCTGGAAATATAAAGATATATCAGGATTTACGTGGGACTTTTTGGTGGAGTGGAATAAAGAGAGATATTGCAAAGTTCGTGAGTAAATGTTTGACATGTCAGCAAGTAAAAGCGGAACATCAGCAGCCATCTGGATTGCTTCAGCCACTCCAAATTCCATAATGAAAATGGGAGCATATTACTATGGACTTTGTCGTAGGCTTACCGAAGACAGTAAAAGATAACAACGCCATATGGGTTGTGGTTGATCGTTTGACGAAATCTGCACATTTTCTTCCTATTAAGACTACTTATAAAGTGGGTCAGTATGCACAGATTTATGTTCGTGAAATAGTGAGGTTACATGGTGTGCCAGTCTCTATTGTGTCAGATAAAGACCCTTATTTTACTCCAGAATTTTGGAAGAGTTTACAAAGAGCTATGGGGACTACGTTGATCTTCAGCACAACTTATCATCCTCAAACAGATGGGCAGTCAGAAAGGACTATTCAAACTCTTGAAGACATGTTGAGTCTTATGTGCTTGACATGGATAGTAGTTGGGAGAACTACCTACCATTGGCTGAGTTTGCATACAACAATAGTTATCACTCAACTATTCAGATGGCACCTTATGAGGCATTGTATGGAAGGAAATGTCGTTCACCAGTCTATTGGGATGAAGTCGGAGAGAAGAAGTTACTTGGGCCTGAAATGATTGTGAAAATAGTTGAAGTGATTGAGAAGATACGCGAGAAGATTAAAGTGGCCAGAGACAGGTAAAAATCCTATGCTGACAAGTGTAGAATAGACTTGCACTTTGAAGTTGGGGATAGAGTGTTCTTGAAAGTAACACCAACTAAAGGAGTTGTAAGGTTCGGGAAGAGAGGAAAGTTGAAGCTGAGGTATATTGGGCCTTCTGAGATTCTTGAGAGAATTGGAGACTTAGCCTACCGTTTGGCTTTGCCACCTTATTTCTCTACAGTGCACAATGTTTTCCATTTATCTATGTTGCGAAGGTATGTGCATGATCCGAGTCATGTGGTGGCCTATTCGTGTCGGAAGTTAATCGAGATTTGTCTTATGAGGAGACACATATGAAGTTACTTGAGAGAAAGATTCATCGTTTGAGGAACAAAGAAATAATCTTGATCAAAGTTCATTGGAGCCGACATAGTAAAGAAGAGGCCATATGGGAATACAAAGATGAAGTACGAGCTAAGTATCCAGACTTCTTTACTAACGGTTAGTCACCTAAATTTCGAGGATGAAATTTTAGCTAACGGGGGAGGAATGTGACATCCGCCATCTTTATCTAACTAATTACTATTTTATTTTATTATTGTTTTAGAAATATTCTTATTTATGTTTTATGGAAGTGATATCTTCATGAGTTAACGTTTAATACTGTGGTTAGTTTTAGTCTCGTATTTATCCCCCTAAGTTTTAGGATATGAGGAGAATTTAAATTATGATACCTTATCTACACCTTTCAACCCATGATCTCCTCAACCTCTCCATACGTAACAGAATAGGAGAATACGCAGGACCTGTTTCTATTAATTTGTTTGTACGTTAACATTCTTCTTCGACCCACATCAAGAATACATACACGCATCATTCCCTCTCCGTTTTGTGAACAGTTTATGCTTTTAAAAAAACCTAGTTTTCTCTCTAATACCGTGAGCACTTCCTCGTTCTTCTACTCCGCTCCATCATCGCTTACTATTATTGACGGTAATGTTTCTCCTTACTCATAGTTTTTCAAACTAAGATAATGTTTTTTCTGCTATTTTAGTAGTATTGGACTCGTAGGTAAATAATCTTACGTTGTACACATGTATTCTTCTATCCTCAAGGAAAACAATAGTAATGGTAGTTACCGTATGCAGTATATATACATATCATTAGGTAGACTACTTTATTTTATGGAATATTGTAATGAATGGATACATTGCTCATAATTTTAAGATTTTAAAGGAACATGTGTATTCTGAATTTTAGGTTCTGGAGCCATTGCCTTCGATTGATAAAGGAAAACCGGTAGTGATTGGACTAATTAAATTATATCCAGTGATATAATTAGTAATGGATTAAGAGGACAGTGGTCATTCGGAATCATAATTAGCAGGGAGTTTATACATAAGGTATGGGAGTACAAATAGAATTTGGCTTCCTTTTCTTGGTGGAGTGTTGTCGGTACATGATAGTGGATAGTGAGGGAAATTCCCTTATTAATATTTTTCCTTGAGTTCAATTTCTCCTCTGTGAAAGGAAATAGGTCAAGCACCTCCACTAGCAATAACTCTTTCATGGATTCGGTGCTTCTTATCATTTCACTTATCTCATATTAATCCTCCTTTAGAAAGGACATCAAAGTTTGAAACCAATTCCCAAATTTTACCTTACACATTTCAAGATTTCGATACTATTTTACATAAGGTCTACCATAAGCTTATTCATTGATATTATGTCTATAATTGCTATTAGGTGACGATAATCGTGAGGAGTATAACTAAGGGCGTGCATTTCATCTTTCTCATTTTTTTCAGAAAACTTGAGGTGGGGAATTCTAAAATATTTTGTCTACTGTATGTGCTGACATGTTTACATTTATTGAATTATTTTACAGTCCCACAGTCATAGAGTACTCTCGTAGTACTATCACAGTTACATAAACCAGGGCACTTTCACGTGTCGGGATTCTTAATTGGTCCTCGGGTAATGCCCGTCGAGTTTCATGATCGATTATCACAGTGATAGAAAATTCATGGTGTATGGTTATATTTATGTGAATATATGCGCATATTATGGTAGATGAAATTATTTTTCCCACTGAGTCATTGTTTACTCACCCCTTTCAATAAATTATTTTCACAGGTTGAGGAGCAAGACGAGGTATGACCGGTGGAGTTCAATGCTTGTTTTATTTTGAAATAAGCTCAAATATTATTTATTAGTGCTTGCAAATGGTATTTTGCAAATTCATGCAACTGTCATCTTAGCACTTAATCCGGACATTGTTTTCTTTTAAATTTGGACAAAGATGCTGCTTGAATTATTGCTATAAAAACTTGGAAAGTGTGGTGGTTTTGGTTAATATGTTAATATGCAAGTTTCTTTAATGACATGTTAAGTTGCTGCTTGTGGGAGAGAGATGGATTAAATTGTTGTTGGTGTAGTACCAAAATATAAAAAAATAATAAAAACCAGCAGCAGTCCAATAAGTTTCATTTCTCAGTTTAATGGGTTAGTGAGTTTAAATAGGTGAATAAATCATACGGTTGGTCAACACGGTTAATTAGGTTTAAAGATTTCTTATATAATTATATGTGTTAACATGTTTAGTTGCATAAAATAAATATATTGGTATAAGAAAGTTCTATTGTTTCAATTGATATACTAACAGACATATTTCCGCTACTAAGAAATTGTGTTGGTCTTGTAAGTTGGGGTTAATCTTTATATGAAAAAAAATTCATTCTTCCAAAAATCCTATTTTATTTAGGTCGTTACACCATAACAAGACTTGAGATAAATCTTACTAAGAAGAATGCTGAAATTATTAGACTACAAGGTCAGTTAGCTGTTTCCACGTTAAGCTTCAAAAAGTACATCAAAGGTACATATGTGTTTGAATGAAGCTTTATCTGTTGAAAATCTGATAAGTTTTGTCTTGGATACACTGAAGATTGCATGCCTTATAGTTTTGAAAATCATGTTAAGTTTGTGAAACCTGATTCAAAATTTGTGAAACCTGGTTTAAATGATTTTTTCAAAAAATTTCCTGATAGAAAACGCAATATGATCCTTGTTTATCATTACTATTTAAACCCTGATCATATTCGTCCTTACTATTTCAAACTGAAAGATGATCTACTTTCTGGAAAAATATTGTCTGGAGTATTACCACACAAGTATTCACACACACCTAAATCTGCTTGGGTCAGAAAATAAAAAATGCTTTATAATGTTGTTTGTACTTCTTTACAAGTATGTGTACATGGTCTATGGTATTTCGATAGTGGTTATTCTAGACATATGACTGGTATTGTTGAATACTTGAAGGATTTTGAAACTTTTGATGGTGTTAAAGTTACTTATGGTGGTGGCTCTAAGAGTAACATTGTTGGTAAAGGATCTTTAAATGTTAAAAACTTTCCAAATCTGAAGAATGTGCTTCATGTTGAACGTTTACGTGCTAATTTGATAAGTATAAGTCAATTATGTGATGATAATTTGCATGTGAAATTTGATAAGAATTCATGTTTTGTGCTAAATGAAACTGACGACTTGTGACGATTGGTAGTCGATCTGCTGATAATTGTTATCTGATTGGTAACAACATTTACTGCAACATCTTATAACATGATGAAATACTTTGGCATCAAACACTTGGTCATGTAAATTATAGAAATTTATAGAAATTGGTTAAGTTGGAGGCTGTTAAATGATTGCTTAAACTCAGTTTCAAAGATCCACATGTATGTGGTTCATGCCAAAAAGGTAAATTGGTAAGGTCCTCGCACAAATTCACATCATTGTGCATGTCTTCAAGGTGTTTTTAATTACTTCACATGGATCTCATGTGTCCTATGGAGACTGAAAGTCTTGGTGATAAAAGGTACTCTTTGGTTATTGTTGATGATTTTTCTAGGTTTTCATGGGTAGAATTCATTAGAGAAAATTTTGATACATTTAATGTGTTCAAAGTTCTTTTCAAAAGATTCAAAAATACTTTCAATCTTAGAGTATGTAGGATAAGAACTGATCATTGTAGAGAATTTCGAAACAACATGTTTGCTGATCTTTGTGAAAAGAAAGGCATTATGCAAGAGTTTTCATCTCCTAAAACTCCACAGCATAATGGGATTGCTGAAAAAAAGAACAGAACACTGTAAGAAATGGCTAGAGTCATGCTTAACTCAATGAATGTGTCTAAAAGATTTTGGGCTGAAGCTATGAATATTGGTTGTCATATGTCTAATAGGATTCATTTTAGACCAGGCTGTTCTATTACTTCTTATGAACTGCTGTATAGGAGGAAACTAAACCTGAAATACTTTCATGTTTTCGGTTGTATGTGCTACATTCTGAATGATAGAGAGTATATTTCAAAGTTTAATTCTAAGAGTGATAAAGGTCTTTTCTTAGGATATTCTAAGAATAGAAAAGCTTACAGAGTCTTTAATATTAGAATCAGAACTGTTCAAGAATCTGTAAATGTTGTATTTGATGATTTATCCAATATTGCAGGTAAAAAGATAGAAGATGATATATCTGACTTGGTTGAAATTTTAGAACCAGTGAACAACGTTGAGCAGAGTGTGATCACATCACCTACAACATCGTGTGTTGATTAAGAAGAAGATGAGAACCGACTACACAAGACTTTGAGAAATACTCTTGCTCACAGATATAAGAAAGATCACCCTTCATCACAGACCATTGGTAAGTCCTCTGAAGGTGTTCAAACCAGAAGAAAAGGTAAATTTAGACATGTAGTGCGATAGGTTTGCATGTCTAACATATGCAATCATGTATGTGCTGAGTGTTATTTCTCTTCTGTTGAACCAAGAATGTTTCTGAAGTTTTAAAAGATGAATATTGGATAGAGACTATGCAGGAAGAACATGAACAATTTACTAGGAATGATATTTGGAGTCTAGTACCTATGCCTACAAACACTAATGTGATTAGAACAAAGTGGATTTTTAAGAACAAAACTGATGAATCTGGTAACATAGTAAGAAATAAAGCTAGGCTTGTTGCACAAGGATACACACAGGTTGAAGGAATAGATTTTGATGAAACATTAGCACCCGTAGCTAGAATAGAGTCTATTAAGCTTCTCTTAGCTATTGCATGCTTTGTTGTATTAAACTATTTAAAATGGATGTTAAAGCTGCGTTCTAAAATGGTATTCTACTTGAGGAAGCTTTTGTTGAACAATCGAAAGGTTTTGTTGATCCATTTTATCCTGATCATATTTATAAATTGAAAAAAGCTTTGTATGGTCTAAAACAAGCTCCTAGAGCATGGTATGGTAGACTAACTGACTTCTTACTTCAGTTTGGATTCATTAGAGGTGAGGCTGATGGAACTCTTTTCATTAAGCATGAATCTGATGGCTTTTTGATTGCTCAAATTTATGTTGATGATATTGTATTTGGAGCAACATCACAGGTCATGATGGACAGCTTTGTAAAGGCGATGAATACCATAATTGAGATGAGTATGGTTGGTGACCTAAATGATTTTTTAGGGCTCCAAATCAAGCAAAGTGAAAGTGGTATCTTCATCTCACAAAGTAAGTATGCAAGGAAGTTGGTGAAAATATTTAGCATTGAGAACGCTAAGCCTATGAAGATACCTATGAGAACATCTTGTTGGCCCAGATATTGACCACATTCTATATAAATCCATGATTGTTAGCCTTCTATACTTAATTTCGAGCAGACCTGACATTATGTATAGTGTCTGTGTATGTGCTAGGTACCAAGCAAATCCCAAGGAATCTCATATGAAAGCTGTGAAGAGGATCATTCGATACGTTACTGGAACAAGTGAGATGGGACTATGGTTTTTGAAGGATACAAATAGCTCATTGGTTGGCTACAACGATACTGATTGGGCAGGTGATTGTGGTGACAGAAGAGCACGAGTAGTGGATGCTTTCATATGGGTAACAATCTTGTTTCTTAGCATAGTAAAAAATAAAAATGAATATCCCAATCCACTACTGAATTTGAATATATTGCTGCTGGAAGTTGTTGCACACAACTGCTTTGGTTGAAAAAGATGTTAGATGATTATGTGTTTGAGACAGATGCTTTAGTGATTTTTTATGATAACACAAGTGCAATAAATATTTTCAAAAATCCAGTACAACACTCACTCACTAAACATATCAACATAAGACATCATTTCATTAGAGATTTAGTTTAGAAAGAAGTAGTTAAGTTGGAGTACATTTCCACTAAGAAACAACTTGCTGACATATTTACGAAAGCACTTGATTTCGAGAGGTTTTCTTCACTTAGGAAATCTCTTGGACTCTGCATTCCATGAGTCATGCATGATGTTGCTTAGAGTGTCTCGATACTCGAAGCGATACTACTGTAAATTTTGTCATTTTATGCCGAAATTAGTGATTTGGTAGCTTATTTTCTTGTTGCTACATGCTAAGTAACTAGGCACTCGAGGTTGACAACCATGATGTGTTTTTTTCTAAAGGTTGTTTTGTTTCAAAAAAGGAATAAGAACACTCTTGCACTATCAATGAGTTACCAGACACACGGGGCTAACAACCACGATGTGATTTTTCAAAATTTGGTAAGTTCCTTGAGATTGAAAATTGCATAAAAATCCACTAAAAGATAGAAAGTGTGTGTGTGCCTGCATAAAAAATCAACCTTGATCGATATTTCCAGAATGTCTTTAGCTCATGAAAATATGTTATTAAATTAATTATTTTCAATATATTAAGTGATGAAATTTATAGTATATTTATTTTTAATTATGCATATTGGTTCTCTTATTTTAATTATGGCTGATTTTTATGTTATATAAGTTAGTGGGCCATGATTTATTTTGTAACTGCTGCATCTCTTCCCCTACATTGCACAATCAGTAGTTCTCACTTAGTGGAAGTAAACCTTCAATCCTTTCTGTCTTCTTCTCTCTTTAGATACCCGAAGTAAAATGTGTGAGTTGATATAGTGTGAAGATTGCTAGCTTGTTTAATCATTACACAATACTCTCTCTTATACTTTTAATTTCAAAATTCAAATTGACTATCTCACTCACGTATCTCTATGTCTCCTCCAAAGACAAACATTCCCTCTTTCAGAGCAAAATATTCTTCTTCATCCAAAAATCCAACTTTCTCTCATAAATCGACTTCACTCCAAACCCTAGCTTCAATGGCCGAGAATGTCACGACTAGTGCTGTCCAGAATGTGAATATGGGTGTTGTTGCACCACTGCTTAGACCTGTTATAGAGTCAGCTGTATCCAGACAAATTGTCCTTCCTCAAGGTACTCCCGACTCTATACTCCTCTCACTTCAGGCTCAGGTCGCCGATTTAGAAATTATTGTGTCTCGAATCGAAGTTCCAATGCTTGAACCTCCTCCTATTGTTGTCCAATCTGATATTCCCGCTCCATCATCTGAAATTCCCACTCAAAATCCTATTTCTTCGTCTGATATGTCGAGATTCAGCCTTCTGAAACTTTTGAACCATCTGACCCTATTCAAGTACCATTCACATCATCACCCATTGCTTCTCCTATCCATACTGAGTCGAATCTGCCCGTGTCTTCTCCCTCGTCATCACCGCCTGTTCTGATTATGTCAAAGGTAACCAAGAAGACTGCTCCTAAGCACAAGGATCCACCCATGCACTGGTCTATCCATGTCCGGAAGAAGGGTAAAATTGTTGCTTCACTGGATGTTCCCAGTACTACCAAAGGGAAATCTTCCATTTCCCTATCTGATTCTGATGATGACTATGCTCCGATGGATGTGGATGTTCCTGGAGAGAAACCCACGATGGCTGAATTCTGCAAAACCCTGAAGAAAAAGAGAAGAGGTAAGAAAGATGTCTCTGATATTGCCACACCTGTTCCAACACCTGAAGAAGAAGCTGAAGATGATCTGGACCAGTTGATTGATGATATTGCCGCTGATGTTTCTACTTATAAGGCGACACCTACTGATGCGGATGTAGATTCCTCTGATTCTGATCCTGATTCATCGTCTGATGATGAAGAGGATGCACCTGAGGATTCTGAGAAAGGTTCTACCTCTGATGAATCTGATGAAGATGCTCCTACTCCCGATGATGAAGCTGCTCTAGAAGATGCTAATGATGATGATGTCCAAGAAGATGATGATGAATCGGCTGAAAATGCTGATGAAGATGATGATGAGTTTGACTATGATCTTGAGAATTTTGGAACTGACCGTTTCTACTTTGATGATGGTAAGGCCAGATACAAGAATTTTTCCAAGAAGGACGTTATTCATGAAAGAAAAATGAAAGATGCAGACATTGTCACACACAATCTCACTCAATTCTTTGAAGAACGAAGTTTGCTCAAATCTCTCAGGTACTCAGTACTTTCTGCAGCAATTGGATTTGTGAGTTTTATGCAAACATTAGTTCAAGCATGATTAAGAGTATTAGTCCTATGTTTGGAAAGATTTATTTTAGGAGTAAGATTTATAATTTTTTTTCTGAAAAGATAAATGCATTGTTGGGGACTGTACATGCTGAAAATAATGATGATATTGATGCTATGGATGAGATTGTTTGTGATTACTGGTGATCTGATTACTAGTTAGCCTAAGAAGTTGTTTTGTCCAAGTCTTACAAGCTTACACGCTGTCTTACACAAGCTTTGTGTCTACAATTGGTTGACTACCTCTAACATCACTAGAGTTACTACTGAGCATACCGTGCTGATTTATAAGATAGGAAAGAACCTACCATTTAACCTTGGAGAGGTGATTTATAAAAGTCTGATAAGTTATGGAAGGAACATCTTTAAAGTTGGTAAGTTACCATACCCTGCATTGATCCATCTCTTGCAGTCGGATCTAGGAGCCAAAAAGGATAAAGGTGATTTTCTGTCTGCAAGTGCTCTGGTATTAGGTATTGCTAAGCCACTTCTTGAGGGAAACCGCATTGTTGATCTACCCTTTGTGAACCTGCTCCTGCTCGTGAACTTGATCCTGAAAATGTTGCTCCTGATGCTGGCAACACCACTGTACGCACAGATGCTCCTTCTCAATCCTTTTTAGATAGTTTCTGTCATTGTGCATCGCAGGTACATTGAAGAGCAAGCTACTGCACTCGCACGCCAAGTGTCTCATCTCAGACTCCAAGCCTCTACTTTGAATAGACAAGTTGACTGGCTAGAGCAAAGAGTTCAGTTATGGACTGGTTTGTTATCCACACCCATAGGGGGAGAGGTATTTAATGCTGCCCAAAATGCTGTTGTTGAAAGCTCAAGTTCAGGGGAGTTGTGATCGAAGACATCACTGGAGAACCAGAAGAAGAAAATACTGATGGTGCTGGAGGTGCTGGTGCTAATGCTGCTGATGATGCTACAACTTAGAGGAAGTTCATACAATAAGGGGGAGATCAGCAGATCAGAAGAAAAAAGCTTAATGTGCTTGATGATCTGATAAAGAATGGTGGACTGTTGCTATTGCTGCTCTAACTCTTGCTAACACTCTAACTATTTGAAGTTTGGTTTGTTAACTGATATTTATTTCCTGTTGGATTTGTTGGATATTTTTTTAGTTTGTTTTGCTTTATTGATATGAACTTATTGAAACTAGGTTGCTTATTCTTTTGGAATTTTAGTAGCTTTAGTTTCACCTTCTTTAGCTTAGAACTAAGCTTTGATCTTATTGGTTGAATATGTAGATTGCTCTGTCACCTATTTCGGTAATAATGCTCTGAAGTGCTTAGTTATTTTGCACAACTGTCGAACTAACATCTGATGTATTATATGGATATTTTGTTTTGCATTGTTTCTTTGCATCAGGTTGTGTGGTTGCGGATAGATTTGATTGGGTAAAATTATTGATGTGAAGTGTTGAGACCTGTGTCGTCACATTTGGAATCACACCGATCCTCCATCAGTTATTATTTAACCACAAACATGTTTGTGTGTCGTTGTGCTTGATGTTGCTTTCAAGGTTGTGGTAGTTGAATGAAGATCGTGCAGAAAGGGACCCACAAGCCTAGAGAGCAATCTGGAAAGTTCTAGAAGTTTAGAAGATTCTAGAAGTTGAAGATAACTACTCAAAGTAGTAGATTGATTATTTGCTGATCATGGGTGGTTATTATATCTCTTAGTGGACCACTCATTTGAAGAAGGCTCAAACATGATTCACGTCTATAAATAGAAATTGTCAGACTTCATACCTGGCGCGCGGAAAAACTTGGAGAGTTCCTACATAGAGAGTCGCCGGACTTCTTAGAGTTTTAGTCTCTACGTTCCTCTTGTAGTGTTTTCACTAGTATTGTAACATTTCGTTTTGCATCACATGTATGGTATTATCCCGTACGTTTTGTGTGTACTGCACACAGGCAATGGAAGTGCATACTTGAAGTAGGACTTACATCTAACAATCTAGGTTTTACCATTTGGGAACATGTTTAGGATTTATATCCGTGTGTGTATTCGAAGAGTTGAAGAAATGTTTCCATCTCTTTGAATCTGATTTTGTAATCACTTTTTCCAAGTTAATGATATTTTTGTCATGAGGCCGTTACAAACTTATTTATAAGTTCGTAGAAAAATTGAGTAATTTTTATGTGTTAAGTCTTCCGCTGTAAAAACTTGCAATCTCACATTCAAGTTTAATATTTTGATTATAGTCGATGTTGTACAAAGTGTTAACACACTAAGGACAACATCACTGACGTAAACACACTTACACCGCTGAGCGCAACGACAGAATCAATTTAAATTTCAAATATAACTCTACTGATAAATTTAAAACCATTTGGACATGATTACTATCATTCAATTCAGCACAGTATCTTTTTAGTCACAAGATAAATTATGACCACAACATAAATAAGGAGCTACACATACATGCATGATTGGCAATGCATCTGCAGCAGCAGCTGAATGGACCGTGTGTTTTCAAGAATGTAACGGAAATTCCACACAAACACACACCTATACATCTAACCAAGTTTCAATGCAAGCTCATATTATCATATGATATCCATATGATTTATTGTGGACTAGCCCCTCACACAGAGAATGCCGTTGATGAAGCATTTGCTGTCGTTGCCTCTTGCCTGTGAAACTAGTCCATTCTAAAAGACAATGTACCTCGTGATCCCTCTTTCTGTGAAGGTTAGGCTATTCACAAGTCCATTCTAAAAGACAATGTACCTCGTGATCCCTCTTTCTGTGAAGGTTAGGCTTCCTTTAGCCAACATCTCAAACTCCTTGAACACTTCATTCTCACTGCAATCTTATAGTCAATTGCGGATGCTGTAAATCCCACCATCTTTACAGCCAGCCAAAAGTAATGCTGATTTGTAATACCTTTGTCAAACGAGCATCTTGCACTCAAGATTACTTCTTACCTGCCCAACTGGAAAGCATCTTACCTTATATGATCTTCGAGAAAGATGTGATTCAGTCCCTCCTTTGTGAAATGAAGTTACACTACTTAATGTTTATGTAGCACGTCAAGCCCCACCACCTTAACAGACCAGTTTTTACACAGACGCTTCTCATACTGGCGAGACGCGTGACTTCCATTTACCCCAGCTAGATGGTGAGTGCCTGCGTTGAAACAAAGAGCACGAATAAATATGTTGGAAGCAAGTTCTTGATCAATGTAATTGCAAGATTAAGCTGCTACAATTAGTTTATGTG
The DNA here is from genome assembly GCA_023678885.1 of Pogostemon cablin. Lineage (NCBI taxonomy): Eukaryota > Viridiplantae > Streptophyta > Magnoliopsida > Lamiales > Lamiaceae > Pogostemon > Pogostemon cablin. The sequence goes on from CM042995.1 coordinate 22,996,363, forward strand.
TAGGAATATATGGAATATGTAAGAGTTGAAGGAGATGTTACAAAGAAATTGTAAACATCAAACTCTGAAGTCAAGTGCAAATCATCATTGCATAGAATTGCTTCGCTTAAGGCAGCTTAAACATCTCTTCTTTGTACCTAGCTTGTTAAAAAATATATATATATATATATATATATATATATATATATATATATATATATATATATATATATATTAATGAATATTTTCAAACATCCAAAAACCTCGCATATATAATTTGTCATATTGTAAGAGGTGAATATAATAAAGCAATTATAAGAACCCCTACTCCACAACAACACACACTTTTCCACCCAAGCTAATATCTCTTCCACAGAACACTCAAACTATAATTACTCGCCCTATTTCATCCACAAAAGCACCATGCATCTTCCCAACATTAATTTCTACTCGTGCTACAACTCTACAAATCTTTCACATAGCACCCACCCTCTCACCAGCTACATCCAAATACTTCACTCTACCTCTGCTCCACAATGATTATATGCATGGTCTTTGAAAACTTTTGAAAAGAATGGGGTTGTTTATGTGGCAATACAACCTAAGGAATGATTCAAGTTTATAGGTCATGAAGCTCTTTCTTATATTGATAATGATCCAACTGCAGCACCCAACTTCCAGTCCTATTGATCCCAATGAGTATCATAATCTGACATTCGAAACCCTCTTATAGTTCAGAAATTGTGTGATTTCTTTCGCTTTAATTAGCCCCACTTGGTTTTCCTTGATGAGAATATGTGTGACTCTTCGATTATTGTTCGTCTCAAGCATGAAATAACTAAAGCAACCAAAGTCGGCACAAAAAATGAGCAGCGTGCACCAAGCATCTATCGAATGCAAGACCTGGACAAAAAGAAACAGATCGAGTCGCATCATATTTGTCATTCCAAATGGTAATGAAGAATGTACAAGATGGGATGGGTAGAAGTGAGGGATAGGATTATGCAGGGAGGGGATAAAAGGAAAGCTCAGGCCTTATCCAACGAGGATTGTGAACAAAACAATAAAAATAGAAAATCATAAGCATCCATTATAGCCTTGGAAAGCTGATAGACACCAAGATATAAATGATTAGATTGCTCATACAGAAGAGCAATGCTTGTGTAAGATCATCTAACGGTGAGACTATTTCACATTTTCTTGATTACGTGTCACTTTTCATAAAAGATATAACTCTATCCTACGAATTGTTCATCAAATAGTTCAATTGAATGGTTATTTATATAAATCAGGTATCATATATTCACTTTTTATTAAAAATGTTAACACTTCTTATCAATCTCACATAACTCATTTTGTGAGACTGTTTCTCACAAGTTTTTGCCTTAACAGAAAATTTGAATCTCAAGGAAAAATTAAAGGGCGGACTGATTTTTAAACATAAAATAAAGCAAAATACTTGATTTACTGAAAGCTGTCCTACTGCATTGATAATTAACATCCACACCCAAATTATGCAAGAAAATGGCCTAGGTAGAATTAATTGAACAAAACTAATCCACATGTTATTCCAAAACTACTGGGCATAAAACTTCTCATCTAAGTCTTGTCCTTGGTTAAAACATAAACTCTTTCTAGTAAAACATGCTGCAGTTAACAAACATTGAGTCATACAGTTATAGCTCTCCACAACCCACGTAAAGAAACATGTGTCTGTCTCAGAAAACTATAAATATTCATGCATGGCCATCCACATAACATTCAAGTAAAGCACACTAAGATAATTGCTAAGTAATATTAAGAACAAAAACCAAAACCACGTGTATAAAGAATGCCGTAGAGAAGAAAGGAATTGCAAATCAGACCATTCAGTCGGAAGAAGCCAAATACATGCGGCTTTAGAGCATAATTACCAAAAACTAAAATGTCCATGTTTGAGTAACAAATGAAAAATAATTGCATGAATCTGTAAAGTAGTTTACGGGAGCGGGAGCAAGTTTTTCTATCTTTCTTGAAATAACCAAAAAACAAGGTAGTTGACTCGATTTTGTTTGAAAGGCAAATGTAAGCAATCAGATGAGACTACCAAATAAAAGAACAAGATTATTAATTATAATCAAACAGACATTCTAAAACAATTCACCATGTTTAAGATATTCAACAAGTGAATACTGGAGTTCGTATACCAATATTTCTACCATACTAGAAAAAATTCAGACACAAATAAGCAATATAAACCCAAAACACATTCATATTGCTGATAATGAATTGTTTTTACTACTAAATTTTACCTTCACTAATAAAAACTACACACTCCTTAGTTCAGATTAGTATGTTTGGATTTGAATTTCTGAAATTATTACTTTAGAAGTTCTGGAATTGACATCTATCATTATGCATAAATATGTAATTGCAGTAAAATTACTTTCAGTTCATATTTTCCAAGTTCATCTCACCAAGCGAAATTACATAGGCCAGCAAGTAGAAGATATGGCTTGATTGCATTAGGAAGTAAACATTTTGTAGTATTATCTGAGTGCATGGCTTTTGGTTTACAATGAAATAATGAAAGCACAAGTCGTTGAAAACTGCTGCTGCACAAATCAAAGATATAAAAAAAATACATACCTCTACTAACACTATCATGGGTAAACTCGTGTATGTGCGCAGTTTTCCCACCATCAGCTGGACCATAAAGAAGCACTAGTCAACTCTGGCTTAAAGCAAACAAGAACTTTTCAAAACTTTTTTCCAAGTAAAAGTAACAATTAAAGGGAATTTTAGAACTTCTGCGCAATATTAACCTCATTTATATGTAACGTATAATGAACAGAATAGAAGATCTTTTCACTGCAGAGCAAGTGTTTAGTTAAAAAAAAATTCAGAAATAACATGCATGGAGAATTTGCAAACAAAAATTGTCTACTTCTGTGTGAATCTGTCATTTTGACTTGAAGCGTATGTAATTCTACGGAATCTTGTCAGCTGCTTCATCCTCTCAAAGGTTTCTGCGAAAAAAAAAATTGAGATCAATGAATACATAATAATAGTTCTGAATGAACAAAGCACAAGGTATTCTATCACCTATATTTCTGCAAACAGACTGCACAAAATAGAACTCAGAAAAATCAAATCGCCTGCCAACAGTAGTCTAAAAACATTTCAAACCATCCAAAAGAAAGTAGTAAAATGGGCTGGTTCTGTTCCGGAATGAAAAAATTCACACACTAGAATGAGAAACATCAGCACATTAACAGATGAAGCACAAGTTTTCATCAATTTTCTGAAACTTGAAACTACATTATAAGGAAACACAAAACATTATATCAGCAATTTGTGTATATACACAGGATAACAAAAGGAAGGTTGCAAATAAGTCACTTGAAAATTCCCTTGTCACTCATCTGATTAACGATTCTTGATGCATCGTTGAGTCTATTAGCTCGTTCATAAATGCTGGCAACAACCAGATGCAGGTCTTTCTTATTAATGTTGGGATCTTGCTCAAGTATCTCAAACAATTTCTCAACCGTCTCAAAATCTCTTCTTGCTCCGTAAAGACTCAGCATCTGGAAATGAACTGCGTCTGAGAAAACACAGCCCTCATCCTGCATCTCCGAGTACAAGGAATCTGCTTTATTGAACTCTTGCAATTTACAATATGCATTCAGAACAAGAGCGATCACATCAGAGTCTGGAAAATAACCGACCCTTCTCATTCTCTCGAACACCTCAATCACATTCATATACTTTTTGTATTTAGAGAAAAGATTGATCATACGTTCAAATACAGAAATATCTTTGATTTCATCAGCAGCTTGTCTGAAAACCCAAGTAGCTTCTTCTATTCTACCTGCTCCAACAAGGATATGAACAGCAGTTTCCCTGGGAATATTATCAGGGTGTTTCAATTCATGCAGCAAACGTTTAGAATGACCTACTAAACCGGCCCTCTCGTATGCCACTATCATCGTCTGATAAAGAATCTGATCAATCTCAACACCAGAGCTTCGGATCTTCTGAAACAGCATTGCTGCACGATCTAACTTCCCTACCTTACCCCATATCGATATGATGGTTGAATAAGTTATAGCATTCGGCTCAATGCCCCTGTTGTGCATCTCCTGGATAAGATTATTAGCCTTTTCATGCTCAAGTGTCTTCCCATAAATATTTATCATAGTGTTATATGTTACAACATTCTGCTCAATACTCTTTCTCTGCATCAACCTAAACAGATGTATTGCCTCACCGAAAAGTTCAGCATCACCATAAACCCTCAGAAGAGTGTTATAACTCACCACATTCGGCTCAACCCCAATCTTTCTCATGCCCCAGAACAATTTATCTGCTTCCTTCGCCATATCAAGCTGCCCGTACACATCAATCATCACATTACATGTAGTGAGATCAAGCAAACACTTAACCTCCCTCATCTCTGAGAATACGGATAGAGCCTCCAAAAACTTCTGATTCTCAACAAACATAGTCAATAGAGTTGAGTAACTAACTGTGTCTGGCATAACACCCACCTTTCTCATTTCACTGATCAAAGACCTTGCTTCCCGAAAAAACTTGGCCTTGCCATATACATTAATCATCGAATTATATGCAACAAGATCAGGTGTGATTCCCGACCTCTTCAGCCTTGAAAAGATTGAAATTGCCTTTGAGTAGTCGCAGAGCTTACGGGACAACTCAATCAAATTACTATACAAAACCAAGTCTCCAGGCACACGATCCTGTTCCATCTTCTGAAGCCAAGATAATGCATCATTAAAGAGGCCCTCTTTCCCGAAATGCGTAATCAGAGTGGAGTAAGTATACTTATCAGGAGAGAGCGCTCTTTCACGCATTTCATCGAACAGCCCATACGCAATCTCCCACTGCTTCGCTCGCAGCACATTCCGCAACACCACGTTGTAAGCAAACACGGATGGAGTGTATAATGCCTCTTCATTCATCCAATCGAGCAAAGCAAGAGAGCGCTGCCAGTCATGCTCACGTGAGAGGAGCGTGACCATGAATCTGACGGAGAGGCTTCGATTTTTATACATCGACATTAAAGCGAACAGTTGGTGCTCGTCAGAGGTCTGATCAATTGAGGCTAAGAGCTCGTCCATGTCGACACTGTGGTCAATAAATTGTGCAGTGTGCGTTCTACGGTGGGGCTCCGGGGACGTTCGACCAACACGTGTATGTGGGACAAAGGTTTGCTTTCGCCACACATCTTTCGCAGGCGATGCGAAAGCAAAGATTCTGAAGTGGGTTAGCTTCTTGTTTATATAGTCGGATGATACGAGGATGGTGGTGTGAGCAGGAGGACATTGAATGGGGTATCGCGTGGGCATGGAAATTGCAGCTGTTGAGCTCGCACTCATCTCAGCATACGCATGGAGAAGAGAGGGGAAGTGGGTAATGTTAGCGAGAGTTGGTGTGCAGCATCGGCCAATTCTTCGTATCGCACACCACCTGCTCGATCAATTGGTATGCAGAATCATCCTTAATCTTTCAATGAGAAATGAGAGACTCAATTTCATAAATTTAAAAAAAAAGACGAAAGTTCCTGGATACTCCGTGTTCCCACGTGAACACAACTCTCCTCCTCTGACCATATTTAAACCTAAGGCGCTCGCACAGGAGCGTCACTAAAAATAACTTTTGGGAAATCCGTTTGTGTCTAATTTGACGTTTTTATTCTTTTTTTTTTTACTAACTAAAGAAATCTTTTTTTTTCCATAATTTTAATTAAAAGACTGTGACATCCAGCATCCTTAATGAAATTCAAATTCTGCAAGCCAGCAAACATGTCATATTTTGTTTTGTACTTAAAATAATTTAGATTGCTAAATATATACTAATTACGAATACATAATTCGCATAATTATAAGAAAATTAAGCAAATTAAAAATGAGGATATATTCAAAATTTTGAAAATATTTTTATTAAATGATTTATTTATTTAATTTTAAAGTTTAATTTTTAATTCTAACTATAAAAGATATATATTAGTAATATAAAGTAGAAAATTGCATGTGATATTAAAATAAAGATAGTGACTAGGAAATTAAAATATAAATATAAAGATATATATTAGTAATACAAGGCTTTATTGACTTCCTACTTGAATGTTTAATTACATTGTTCCACTAAACAGTTCAAGTATCTGATTTACCAATTTACGAAATTAAAGGATTTATAGCGGAATTATCTTAATCCCTAACAAATAGACAATACCAATCATGAAAGCACACAAGCTAACATAATAAATCAAGCATTATAGTGAATGTCATGAAATTATTATGAAGACGTTACGAAGAAGAAAAGCAAAGTCTGATTAAATTAAATTAAATAAATTCAGAATATTAACTGCATAAAATCTCAATCTTGGTCTAGTTTCCCAAATCAATTAAATCTATCCTTCAAACCTCAAAACCGTATATGAAATTAGCTCATGGGATTACAAGCAACTCCCATGACTATAAAATTCATACCAAAAGTCTTGACAAATGAAAAGAATAGAAAGGAATAGAAAACCCCTAGTATTGGGATGGATGTGGATGATGGTAGATGATGGATGATAGGGGGTGATCCCCTTGAGGAGAGTGATGTCTCTTATGAACAATGATGTGAAATATATATAGGTATGAGAAGGGAATGAGATAAAGAAATTAATTGTGCTCCAAGAAATATAAAAGATGGGCTAATTTTCGGAAATTTTAGGAAATTTCCGTTGGCAGCTACGCGACCTCACGATTGAGCATAACTTCCTCATCCGAACTCCAATTTGACTGATTTTTACGCTAAAACAATTCTGTCTTCCGTGCCTTTTCAACAATGTATCATATGGTTAATTTGGACTTCTACAAAAATACAGAAAAATTATGTAATGTGAACGTATGTTTTTCAGCATTCCTTCACATCACTCTTCATTCCAACTTTGAACTTTTGATCATGTATTACCCTTGAAATCTCAACAAAACATCTTAGTAGAATATTAATTACGCAAGATATGAAAATCATGCCATTCTACATAAAATTATAGCCACATTCTATCAAAAACGGTGTAATGTGAGATCTAAATTACGTAAAATTCCACTCTCAACAATCCACCTATGTTATTCTATCTTTTTAGGTGAAAATCTTATTTCTTGGAGTGCCAAAAAGTAACCAGCTGTTATACGATCCAGTTGTGAATTAGAGTATATGGCCATGGCAAATGCTGCATTTGAGCTTCTGTGGTTTGCTTATTTGTTGTGTGATTTACGTATTTCTTCAAATTCTCCTACGTTATTATGTGATAATAAGAGTGTCATTGTTCTTTCTCAAAATCCTATTGCACACAGGAGGGCCAAACATACTGATATAGACTATCATTTTGTTCGGAAGTTAGTTTCCTCGAAGAAGATCGTCACTCAGTTTGTCCCTTCCCATTTACAGCTTGCAGGCATATTCAAAAAAAGTTTGCCTTATCTACTTTATGAGTTCTTTCGTTCCAAACTTCGCGTCGAGCCTAATACCACACTAAGTTTGATGGGGATAGAGAAACAATATCGGTTGAAACTTCTTTCCTTGTATATTTTTACTTTGTCAATATTTAATTGATTGTAAAATATCTTTTGTAATTGTAAATATATTAGTAATATATATACACATGGTCACTCCACCATCAATTGTGGTGAGAGATTCTAATTTTAATAATGTTAATATATCTCGATGAGACTCATACAACTCTAATATATGTACCTCTATACATTAAATATTTATATCTCCCAATTCCCTGCACATTAAAATGTAATATTCCTTAATTTACATACAAACAATAATATAGTATATAAATTGAAATAAGAATTTGTATGGAAGATAGATGAATGGGTTGGTGATTAATAGAAGTTGTAGTATGCGTAGCGGTTTTTTTTTTTTTTTTAATTTAGGTGTAAATTTTAAAAATCAAAAATTTTAAATCGAAAACAAACATAGATTAAAAATTTTATACTATTACACAATTTACCATCAACTCAAATTAAAATTATTGGCAAAAAGGTAAAAGTGATAGTTTCATTGTAATTTACACACTACACATCAAAATATTATATTCCCTACATACTTACAAATTTTTCACTCTTTTCTCATGTGTTTGTTGCACTACGCTCTTTACCATCCAAAAATAGTAAAAGTGTTAAAACAAATAACCTCTCACTCATTATATTTTAAAAAATGTCACTCTCACATAACTCACTTAGCTTACTTTATAATTTATTTAGTACTTAAAAATACCACTATACCCCTAAAAATCAACAAAGTTGGTAAAAATTGTTTTTCTTAAACTCCATATCTAAAGTAATAATCCCCCATTCCCGGCGTAAGAGGGTCATTTACTTTTTTACACGTAGATTAAGGAGTATTATTATTTAATGTGTAGTGTGTAGTTGTATTAGGAGTGTGTGTCACATATTTTAATTATATTAGAGGGAGTGTGTGGGTCCCACATATGTAAAAAAGGAAAGGAGACTCTTTGGGTGGGACGACCAAAATGGAAAAATAACCCTCTTAGCCTCAGACGGAAGGAGTAATTATGAGCTAACCGAGACGGAGGGAATATTACTTAGTACTTGTAAAAAAAATGTAAATAATTATTTTCAAATAAAAAAGAGTATATTTTAATTCAATCTCTTTACACATTATTTTATATTATTTATTTTGTACTTGACTAAGTCGCCACTTAAGTTGTTAACTCTGTGTGTGAGGTTTCCAAAAACTGATGTAGCAGGCGCCACTGCTATTAGTGCCTTAACTTAAAACATTAAGTGCCAATTATCAAAAATAAGAAATATTAAGTAACAATTTTGTCAACCATTAAATAACTAGTGATTAATTTTAACCAAATTTAAGATTTTTGGACTAAAAATGTCCTTGTCAGTGGGGAACTGACAGCCATACACCCTAACCGACAATGTTGGTCAGCTCGTCGGTGGGGAACTGATAGCCATACACCCAAACCGACAATGTCAATCGGCTCATCGGTAGACCGACACCCGAACAGACGCATGTCGATTGGTTCGTCGGTGGACCGACACTTGGACCGATGCATGTTGGTGGGAGACTGACTGATGTCAATTGGCTCATTGGTGGGGATCGATTAGCCACCGACACATGGACCGACGCATGTCGGTCCGCTCGTTAGGACACCGACACATGTTGATGGAGGACTGATTGAAATCGACACCCGACTCGATGGGGCCGACGGATGTCGGTCAGATTGTCGGTGAACCGATACGTAGACCGACATGTTAACTCTATTTGGTTCAAGAGTATTTACGTCTAACACACAATAATTTGATTAAAATGGTATACATTTTACTACTTTAATGTTAGCAAAGATTTTGAACTTAAAAAAGTAGGTAATATTGCTTTTTTTCCCCAAAAATTAATAAATCCCTCCATAATGACAATAGTTTGTCCAAAAAAAGAAAATTTAAAGCGGTTATATTTAATTAAATATGCCGAAAAAATAGCTTGCTTCTTGTGCACATCAAATATAGTATTCATTTCGCTAAAAAGAAAAGAAAAAAAAATATTTTTAGCAACAAAATTCAATTAATTAGTAATAATTATCAAGCAATAAATTGCCAGTAAAAATTACTACCTCCAACCCTTTTCAAAGAGCGTCACACAAAGAGTTCCATTTTTTTTACACACATACGACCCACACACACCTACTAATACAATTATAATATTGGGCACACATTCACACTAATACAACTACCCACTACATATTAAATAATAATATTCCTTAATTCATGTGCAAAAAGCAAAAGACTTTCTTTGGGTGGGATAGAGGAAGTATAATTTTCTTTTAGCAACCGAATGCTAACAGATTTATCATATTTTTACAAACAAAATCATTATATAAATTACCAATGGAATTATTTATAACAGATAGAATTTTAGTTGCTCAAATTTTATCAACTACCATTTTATCAACGAAAAATTATCAACGGTTTCTATTGTTAATCCATTAGTAAATCAGTTTGACAATGAAATTAAAGTTTTTAAAATGGAATATTTCATTGTTAAAAAATATGTTTTTCTTTAAGTGTTTAATTTCAAAGTCCAACTGATGTGCACCAGGTGACCGGTGCAACTGGGTGATGTTAACTGTTAGAATAAATTTTAATTCGATCTCCACCATCAAATAAAATAAAATAATTAGTTTTATTAAAAAATAACTACTACTACACCATACTTTTAACCTATTAACCCTAGGTGTACCGCAGAATCACCTTTAATTTCATTGTGAAAAACATATGTAATCAATCTCAAAAGGAATGACAGAATTACAGAGTCGACTAACATGATTAGAATTTCTTCTTCCAAACTAAGGGGAGAGAGAGAAACATTAAGCAATTCTTCCTCCCACAAACACACAATTTTAAACACCCTTAAGCGAAATTAAAAATTGTTAAAGCTATTTTCTTGTTCTTTTATTTGTTTTTAGAAATGGTCAATAATTCGTAGTTCATAGGATGATCTACTATCTATTTTGTTGGATCACGATTAGGCTATTACAGTGTGATATTTCTGTTGAATTTTTAATTCTTATATAAGTCTCATTACTGTCTTTGAATAATATAAGTTGGGTGTGTTTTCCTTAAGCAATTTCTTTAAAATTTAACATCCGATACCAAAGCCTCGAAAGGGGGCCTGATTGTGTTTGAGACAAGAAATTGTGAGAACAGAGACAGATACACGAGTGTTGAGAGAGAGTGATACACGAGTGTCGAAAGGGACGTAGTGTTGATTGGAAATGATACATGAGTGCTGAGAGAGAGTAGGAATGGCTGCAAATTCCAGCAACTTCACACAATTATATGTTCCCAAATTTGATGGGGACTATGACTATTTGAACTTGGTCAATGGTCATGGAAAACCTTCTTTGGTCAAAGAAGTATTGGAGTGTGAGGTGGGTTACATTGAACTAAAGAATCAAGAAGGGTTGAGGACACAACAAATTAAAGCCCTAGATGAAGTCATACTGAAAGATTTAAAGGTAAAAAATTATATATTTCAGTTTATTAACAAAAGTATATTTCTGCAGACAATCACTTAGAAGGAGATGACAAAGGAGATCAATTATTAGGGTAATAAGAGGGTCCAACGTGCTCAATTTCAAAGGCTTCAAAGGAACTTTGAAATTTTAGATATGAAGATATGTGAGACAATCACGGACTACTTTGGGAGAGTGATGATAGTTGCCAATGATATGAGAAATTTTGGTGAAGATATGCCTGATGTCAATATTATGGGAAAAATTCTTCGTACTCTCACAGAAAACTTCAATTACGTTGTTTACTCAATTGAAGAATCAAAAGATATCGATAAACTCACTATAAACGAATTGCAGAGTCCTTTACTTGTTCATGGGCAAAAAGTTCAAAGAAGAGGAGAAGAAGAACAAGTTCTAAAAGTTGTGAATGTAAACAAAAGCCCACATGGCAGAGGAAGAGGAGGCGATGCGCGAGGGGTAGTGGATGCATGAGAGGAAGAGTAATGCTTAAATTCATCGACAACACAACTATAGAGTGCTTTAAATGTCATAAATTAGGCACTTCAAATACGAGTGTCCTAATTTGGAATAGACAACAAACAATGTGGATGAGGAAGATGAAAAGGAAGAACTCTTATTAATGGCTCATGTTGATCTCAATCCTACAACACAAGAAAGTGTCTGGTTTCTTGATTCAAGGTGCTCTAATCATATGTCAGTAAACAGAGAGTGGTTCATGGACTTTGATAAAACTTTTAGTCACACTATAAAGTTGGGAAACGGCTCACGAATATCATTAATGGGGAGAGAAAATGTTACATTTCAAGTTTAAGGTATAACTCAAACCATAATAGATGTGTTCTTTATTCTTGAACTTACAAAAAATTTATTGAGTATTAGTCAGCTACAAGAAAAAGGATTGGTCATTCTTATTAATGAAGGTGCTTGCAAAATCTATCATCCCCAAAGGGGTCTTATCGTACATTCACGAATGACTGCCTACTGAATATTTGTTTTACTTGCTTTTATGAAATCAGGTGATTCGAAGTACTAAAAAATTGAAGTTGATGCAACCAATCTGTGGCATCACAGATATGATCATTTGAATAATAAAAATCTATGTATCATGCGACATAGAAACTTGTAAAAGGGTTTCCCTCAGTTCGAAGGAGCAAGAAAAGTATGCAAGGTATGCAATGTGGGTAAGAAATATCAAGAAGCTATGCCAAAGAAAAGCAATTAGAGAGCATTAGAAAAGTTAGAGTTAGTTCATGCAGATTTGTGTGCATCACACCAATGTCTAATAGTGGAAAAAGTTATCTTCTTGTCTTTGTTGATGATTTTAGTCAAACACATGGATATATTTTTTGGAAGAAAAAGGAGAGACATTCAATATGTTTAAACTATTTAAAAGCTTGGTTGAGAAGGAAAGCATGAAGTACATACGTTGCCTTCAATAGATAGAGAAGGTGAATTCACCTATGATGAATTCAAAACCTATTGTGAAGAAAACGACATTAAAAGGCTACTTACCACCTCTAACACTCCACAAAAAATAGGGTGGCAGAACGAAGAAATCGTACAATCATAAACATGGTACATTGTCTGCTGATTGAGAAAGAGATACCAAAATCTTTTTGGCATGAGGCAACTAGATGGACAACACATGTTCTAAATCGGAGTATGAAGGTGGCTTTAGAAGATATGGTACCTGAAGAGTGGTGGAGTGGAGTTAAACCAAATGTGGAATACTTTAGAGTCTTCGGATATATTGGACATATTTATATTTTAGATAAAAAGATGATTAAACCTTTACGATAAAAGACAAAAATGTGTTCTTCTTGGAGTGAGTGATGAATCAAAGGTGTATCAATTGTATGATCCTGTAGAGAAAAAGGTAATCATTAATTAACCGTGATGTTATATTTGAAGAGGATGAGAAGTGGAATTGGAGAATAAGCATAGAGAAAAATAATGAGCGTTTTCTTTGCATGAAAAATTAATCCCCAAATATTAAGGATATCAATTGCATCTTAGGCAAGCGAGCAAGTTAAATATCGAATCCAATGGACGGAGTACTATCAATTTAATTATTTTTTAAATTAATTAAGACAATGCAATAAAGTTTGGGTATCAAATTATTAAACTACTAAGCAAAATTATTAAATAATAATTAAAATAAAATAGCACTGGAATGATATGAAAGTGTCTCAAGAATGTAGAATAAGTAGCTCTAGGGTAATCCAGTTTTACTACTTAACTTCACTCTCAAGTGTGTTGGCCGACTCTACCTTGTGGACCATGAACGCATCAATAAATCATGAAAAATTACTCTATAGACACAAGTAAATATGCGTGTAACACGTGTGAATAACCTCAAAGTAAGAGATGTAATTTCACTCCTTTCTAGGTACTATTAGTATCAATTATTTCCCACATCTATTAATCTAACCCGATATGATCCCCCTTTTAGGTACTACAAAATTACCTTCTTTATCCTACTTACTAATCCGAATTCATTTCAATTAATATACAATCATATATAACAATTCTAATGAAGTTTCTAAGTCCCCTCACTTAGAATCATAACATAAAACCCTATTAAGTGGTTAACGCACTCAATCAACAACCAGATATATATTCGACTCTATATAATAGTTGAAGATGAACAAAACGATCGTGAATATGAGTTACAAATATGCAATCATGTATAAAATAAATCCACAAGTAGTGTTGTCAGAGAAAACACAAGAGAATTTAATTAATTCATAAGACCTTAAAAATCCAAGACTACCAAAATGGTGCTAACCCATGATGTTGCGAAGAACAAACATAAGGGTTGAATAGATCTTATTCATAGTCTGAAAATTAGAAAATAGAAGAAAAACCCTTGGTGTAGCATGTTGGGAAATTTATATTTTCTTTATAATCTAATTGTGGGCAATATATTAATATTCAATTATAATAGTTATTCAAATATTATATTGGGCTTAATTAAGTAATTATTTAAAGTAAAAGTTCATGGGCTACATTATTTGATATGGGTTAATGAGTACATACTCAATGCTATGTAATTAGGTGATATTGGGTGGCCTGATTAAAGTAGTATACAAGGTTACCCAGGTTATGTTCCCCAATATAGTAAGTCGTAAACAGTTCTCTCTTCTCCCAATCAGAAGAGATTATGATGGTCCCATGAAGAAATAAGGATGTTTAGTTGAGGAAGACCAATATACCACATGATCAGCAAGTTCGTGTTTCACCTAGAAGGCTTAATGGATCAAGGTACGCTTTTACTTTACGGTTTAGAACTTGTTTATCATGATAGGGTTTAAGGCATTAGAATTTATGAATTTATTTTCTATAAGTGGTATCAGAGCCTCCCTAATTATGATTCTCTAAGATCTGGAGTTGTGTTTAGATTCACATATCTATACTTGAATCACACTAAAAATTATATTTTTAAATATGAGGTTTAAAATTATCATGAGTTTTCAGATGCAAAGCGTTCAATTTGATAATTGATATTGATGTCTTAGTGACATACCCACTTTATTATCAGTGTTGAGATGGTTAACTCCCATAAGACCTATTATAAAATTAATTTTTTGTACCACAGAAATTGAATTGCTGTAATTATTCATAGCATGCTTTTATATTTAATAATATAATATATTATTAATTGAATGGGTTTGACTTGGCGCATGGTGTGTCGTCTATTTCTGTTAATTTATTTGGTTATCATTCGCACTATTGAGTGTGCGTCTCCTCTATCGAACGATGGTTGATGGATTGGTGATAATTTGTATTTCAATCATATATTCGTGTTTAATTATTTTTTATGTTTATTCGAAATATTCTTATATATGCACGTTCGGTTTAGTTTGAGATATATGGATATCTTGTGAAAATTTACAACATTGATTAATGTAATTAATCAAGTGTAGAATTTGGTGATGTGTATTTATATTGTAATTTTCGTATATTGATTAAGAGATAATTTTGATTGGGTCTATATATAGTTATGGTATTGATCTCAGACTCCTTAAATCAAGGACAATGAACAACTGCATATCCTTATGAATTTTTACTTTATGAAATTCATATAGTAATTTGTCATTTTGTTAAATTCAAATATGCACGTGTGATTTGTGAAAATTCTTTACTTATCAAATTAAATTTTGGTACCTTTTATTAATAAATTTAGTATCATATTAATTAATTTGAATATGCATTAATGTACGTGCATTCAAATTATTTATATAAGAAAATTTTTTAATTTAATTTATTAAATTAGATTTGGAATCCTTAACTTAATTAAGAAATATTTCATTATTTTTTAAGTATGTATTACATATACATATGGATATGAATCACATGATTATTGTAATTTTGGTAAAGAATCTATATGCTGACTATTATTGATTATGAAATTAA
Source organism: Pogostemon cablin (assembly GCA_023678885.1). NCBI lineage: Eukaryota > Viridiplantae > Streptophyta > Magnoliopsida > Lamiales > Lamiaceae > Pogostemon > Pogostemon cablin. The sequence continues at coordinate 23,011,826 of CM042995.1, forward strand.
GACAACAACAGAGGATTGCAGTTGCTCTCTTTATTCTTATGCACATACTAGCATATGTATTCCTCTAAGGGATTGGTATTGTACTTATTTAAATTGAGGATTCCAACATACGGATAATGTTGAGCTTAATTATTTATACAATTTACATAACGTAAAGGAGTATAATTTTGATTTTCGTGTGAGAATCCTTAAATATTGTTAACGGAAATAGATGAAGTTATTTTAAGATTATTGACTACACTAATGACGGGCCTTAATTGTTAGTTGCTCTCTTTATTCTTATGCACATACCAGCATGTGTATTCCTCTAAGGGATTGGTGTTGTACTTATTTAAATTGAGGATTCCAACATACGGATAATGTTAAGCTTAATTATTCATACAATTTACATAATGTAAAGGAGTATAATTTTGATTTTCGTGTGAGAATCCTTAAATATTGTTAACGGAAATAGATGAAGTTATTTTAATGTTATTGACTCCACTAATGATGGGCCTTAATTATTGTTAACTTAAGTTGGTGTTGTACTTATTTAAATTGAGGATTCCAACATACGGATAATGTTAAGCTTAATTATTCATACAATTTACATAACGTAAAGGAGTAGAATTTTGATTTTCGTGTGAGAATCCTTAAATATTGTTAACAGAAATAGGTGAAGTAATTTTAAGGTTATTGACTCCACTAATGATGGGCCTTAATTATTGTTAACTTAAGTTTTAATATGTGACATGAATGAATGATATAATTTACTTAAGTACATGTCATAAATAATGTATGGAGTTGCTTAATTTAGTATTCAAATTATAAGAATAATTGATTTATTGCCCATATAACTCACATAAAGATAACACATATATTCGTTATTGGAATACGGAATTGATGACGGATAATTGATATTAAAGTATGATCACTTCTATTTGGTTAAGTGAATACAGTATTAAATGGGTACATGTACTGCCATTGCTATTCAATGTGGGTCACTTTTATATTAATCAATTATTAATGAAAGGAATTGATTATTATTATTATGTGTGGTTTAACCATTGCACAGCCATTTTTTTAGTTTAAAATTTTAAAATAAATGTATTAGCTTGTCACATATGGGCATACATTTGATAACATAATAGTAATAAGTTTTGTGACCGTCAGTTTGATGTTGCATGTATCAGCATGTTGAAAATGGTGATTAATCTTTGTGATTGTAATTTTCAAAGTATTACATTAATTATCTGCTAGATATACGAACATTCTGGGTTATTAGGATTCAAGAACCAAATTAAGTCAAAATACCTTTTACTAATTTTAAATATTGGTGAATCATTATATATTCCTATTCGAATTTTGGAATTTAATTAAATTTAAATTGGGGAGACATTATTTTTTATGTCGTTCAATTAAACATAATATTTTTACATATTTGTTTAATTGTTCTAGTAATTTTCAATCTAGTTAATCAAAGCATCACGTTGCTATAACAGCCTTTATGTGTGGAGAAAGACTTTACTGAAATTACATAGATGGGTGTGGAATTATTTATACTTCTGTGTTCGGCCCATAAGTAGGCACAATTTTACAGAATAATAACACATATGTGATGATAAGTATGATAATTATTTTGAATTATTAATGTGATTATTAGTCGGTCCATAGATAGACTTTTGTTTGACAGAATTTATTATCAATACTTATTATTATACCAAGATTACTCCTGTAGTTAATTTTTGTCCATAGACGAGGTAATGTTGCGCAAGGTATCTTGTGATTGGTCCCCAATTAATAACTTTGCGAGTGTATCCTCAATTCTTCATGTTGCTATTGATCGATCCAAAGGTAGATTAATATTTAGCTCGAAATACACAAGCACCTGTGGTGATGAATATGTGACAATCATTTTGTTTAACATGTAAGTAATAAGTTGGCCCAAAGGAAGGCTACTACTTGACAGTTTTATTGTCAATATTTGACTACTACGTAGAGGATGTCACTTACAAATTAGTATTATTGTCCAAATACTTGATAATAATGTTGTACTAGATTTCTCGAGATGATTCTAAAATTATTTAAACTGTGAAAGATTATATATTTTAGTGCAAGCATAATAATCATTTTGAATTAATTTTCAGTAAAATTAAGAAATTTGCTATTTAAGTTTTGCTTACATCAACAACAAATCATACATGATAAGTGAATTTTAACAATAAGGATAGGACTAGTAGGTTTCTAACAAACTTAGCCTCAATAAACTGTAAGGGTAGTAAAAGAAAACCCATTAAGAAAGCTGCTGAAGACAAAACTAAAGTATAACTTTCTGTTTACTCCTAAAGGCTAGTGGAATTGTCTATAATATACCACATTAAAATTACTCAATGTAAATGGATTAGTTAAAAGACAAGATAAGAACTCCACAGAATATAGTTGAGAGAAATACTAAAGATTACAGCTTATGGTCTCAATAAGGAACCAACTATAGTAGTTATAAGAACTCTTTATGAGTTTCACATATGGTGATATCCAAATAAGGTTAGATCATTGGGATCTACTAACGAAAATTTAATTCAAATAAATACAAACTACTTTATTGGTTATGAATAAAGATCATAAGTTTATGATCCAATTAATTAGATCATATTTGAGATGGGTAATACGGAATTCTATGAAGATGTTGATTTGGGAGGAAGAATAACATTAGAGACATTGTCTTTCAAAGGGAGTCAACAAGACCCTTACTAATGACTTTTAAGAATATGCTAGTTCAGAGAATCTAATGGATAGTGTCAATAATATTTAAGGCATAACAAAATCAACAACATCAAGAGTTAATGTCACTAAGAAAACCACTAGAGTTGGAAGAAAGACAATTTGAATAACTATACATTTTTTCCTCTTAAATAATTAGGACACTGTGGAATTAATTGTAGAATATTCAAAAAATGGTCATCAAGCCATGTAAGGTCCAAATACTCGAAAGTGGGTTAATGCTATTAAGTTATGAGTTTAAATCAATACAAGATGATCAGGTTTGCATCTTGGTAAAGGATTATACTCAAAAGGGAAGGAATGTATTCTTTTAAGGGACTTTCTATCCGATTATTGAGAAAGATTCTTTTAAGATAATTGTGACATTAGTAGCACATTTTGATTTTGAATTTGATTAAATGGATGTAAAAATAATGTTTCTTAAGAGAAACATTGATTAAATGATCTCAAGGGTTTAAGAACTAAAAGGAAATCCATCTATCAATTCAAGAAAGCTTTCACATATATGAATCACAGCTATCTTAATGATGTAATTGTCTCATTTGGTTTTGAGACTAACATAGATGGTAGTGTGATTCAATGGGAGAAGACTTAAGTAAAAGTAAGGGAGACAAATGCAGTCTCAATCAGGTGCCCTAAAGTTAAACTATTGATTTAAGAAATGTAGAAATATTCTATATGTTTTGATTGTTGGAAGTTGTTGTATGATAAGTTCTGTACAAATTTATCTTTTGTTGTTGGTATATTAAGTAGACATTTAAATAATTCTAGCATGGATCTTTATAAAATATTTACAGAGAACTAAAGATAACGTGCTTGCTTATCAGAAATCAGATTTGTTGGAGGTCATAAAGTATTCTGATTAAGAGTTTGTTGGATGCCAATACAGTATAAGATCCACTTCAGCCTATATCTTCTGTTGGTCTGGAGAGCTATACAAATAAAAGTATTAAGCAAGCCTTTGTAGCTCAATAACCATGACAACTGAATTAGTAGCACACTAAGGGGCATTCAAATATGAAATAAAGGTTGTGAAGCTTTGTCACATAAAGTTTATTATGATAGTTAGTTTGCAGTAAAGTATTAACGACAAGAGTGCTTATAAGTCAAACATATTGACATAGAAATCTTGATTGTTAAAGAAAGTATTTTGAGTAGATAAATTTCAGTAGAGCATATTGTGATAGACTTTACATGTGGATTCATCAACCATGTATTCAACGCCTTGTAATTTTTATGAGCTAGCTGCTCATGTGGGTGTTATATAGTTTTAAAAATATATTGGTTTAGTGAGATTCTATATTTATTGCTCTTTAAGTTATCAAAGATACTTTGATTTGGATAATTTAGTTTTCTGCAGAATAAAGTTGATGATTTTGAATTCATTGTGAATTCACTAAAGTTAATTTTACATTTTGTAATATTTTATATTATGATTGGTCTCACTAAAGATTAAAGTTGGACTAATTGGAAATAAACATGTTGTTAATCACATTGCCTGTAATTTTTATGCTACTCACTATATTTGATCCATGTCATTAAGTATATTAATATGGTGATTGTCGGGGAGTAACCACGATTTATAATTTGATGAATGCCGCGGTAATTTCATTGCTAGTATATGAGATGGACCATATCATTGAAGGTAGTTTGAATGAATAGCATAAAGTTGCGCACTAAGGATTCTTAATATAATTGTCTTCAAAAAATAATATATAGCCCAAGTGGGAGATTGTTAGGAAATTTATATTTTCTATATAATCTAATTGTGAAAAAATATATTAATATTCAATTATATTAGCTATTCAAATATTATATTGGGCTTAATTAAGTTATTATTTATAGTTAACTCAATATGCTACATTATTTGATATGGGCCAATGAATAGATACCTAATACTACGTAATTAGGTGATAATAGGTGGCCTGATTAAAGTAGTATATAAGGTTGCACTAGTTATGGTCCCCAATATACTAAGCTGCACACAGTTCTCTCTTCTCCCCATCGGAAGAGATTACGACAGTCCCATAAAGGAATAAGGAGGCTTAGATAATGAAAGACCAATATACTACTAGATCAGCGAGTTTGTATTCCGCATAGAGGGCTTAATGGATCAAGGTACACTTCCACTTTACGGCTTAGATCTCATTTATCATGATAGGGTTTAAGGCATTAGGATATATGGATTCATTTTCTACCTAGCGATCATCTTCCTTCTTTATTCCATCTCTTCAAATCCTCTTGGTTCGCATTCTTGATTCCACAGATGAATCTTCACAGTGATAGATGGATAGGAGGGATGGATGTGGACGATGGTGTAGGGGTAATCCCCCTTGGTGTAAAATGATTGTGGTCTCTCTAACCCTTCTAATGATGCCCTTTTATACTCTTTGGACCTCCAAATTGATGTTTTGGGGTCTTTTACGTCAAAAAATATATTTACAAGCACCTAAGGTGTAAAATACGAATTTGGGCAGAACGGGAGGGTCCAGGTCGAAGAGCCTTATGCTGTCTTACCATTTTGCGTATAACTTTCATATCCAAACTCCTATTTGAGTGATTCTTATGTCAAAACTGTTAGATTGTATACTAAAAGTCTAGCTTTTGTATGAACAATATTTTAAGAATATATTTGAAATAAAAATCATATAATCAAACGTTTTGCATATTATAAATTGTTTATTTATATGTTTGTGCAAAAGTTCATTTACTATATACTGTAGATAATATATTGTGCGACAACACGTGGAAGATCATATTATCGGTTTTCTTATAAAGTATAAACAGATGCTCACAACCGAGATAGTAGTGTGATTTGATATTAGTTTGTCTTGACTATAGCATCACATTAGTGCACCTTGTGTAAATTGAGCAGGACTGCTTGAGATCGTTCGACTTGTACTGTCTATATAGGAGAACTTGATCTCAATTATTATGGATGTTCGTACTCTTAATCCCTATACAATAACCTCGAAATGTAAAACAATATTTATCTCTTTGATTCATCAATAGGTGAGATTTATATATTAAATCAATAAACTCAGTGAGTTGGAAAATAGTATTGTCTCTATGGTGTGCTATTGATTGTAGAAGAAATCCGTGTCCGCTTTAGGTTGATGATGTCCCCTTGAGGAGCTCAAAAGGATTATCATGTAAATCTTGCAAATGGATTAATTCCAGCATGATAATGAGGTTGAGTGGTACTACTCTCGGATGAGATATTAATTAATGGAGTTGTCAGTAACTTAACTAATTAATGGGCATTATATATCTTAAACATGGGGAGACTGTCCGGGCTCATAATAAAAAGGAGACCATAACGTAATTATAGGATTGGAGCGGCAGTGCAGTAATAATATTTTAGTGGAGTACATTATTATTATTATTGGACTTAAGTATAAGTTTTGGGCTAAACTTGGATACTTAAGTCTAATGGAGGCCCGACTCTAATTTCTCTTCCTGGTCCCTGTTGTAGCCCATATATAAGTCATCTCAACTTCCTGGAACCCTAATTCAGTCGCTTCTTTTGACGTGCACCTTACACTGTAACTAGGAAACTCATTGAGAATCCTTGTATTTTGCAACTTTAGTTATGGCCTGTTGCGTATTTTTGAATGCACACAAATAAAACCCCAAGTGTAGGGATATCGACTGTAGCAGCAAGCAACCAAATTTTAATATCGAATCCTAGGGACGGTAAGTTATCAATTCTCAAAATTACTAAATTATATAAGACATATGAAAAATATCAATTGTTTGTTAATTTTAAAACTAATTAATAATGAAAAAAATAATTAATAAGAAATTAAATAAAATATGAAGTTCAAGAATGAGAAATAGTAGCTCTAGGGGTCCTGGATTAAACTAATTAATTCAATACTTTGATGGTCGGGTTCAATTCCTATATATACTTATGGAAGAGTCACTGAACTTTACTTATTCACTTATTTGGTCTAAGCAAATTAGTAATTTATCTGATTCATCTCTTAGGACTTTAGGTTAATAAACTTATCTCCCTCTCTAGATACTTATTATATCATCCCCTCCATCTTCAAGTACTAGAACTAATACGTGTTCCCTTTGTAGGTCCTATAATTTTATTACCTAATTTTCTGAATATTAATAATATGATAATTCATCAATATCAATTACACCCATCACAATTTCTATGTCTAATAAGTCAAAGAATCAAGTCAATTTCTTTAACTAATACAAAATAACCAATTAATTCAATTATGCACACAAGTTATAATTATTCCAAGTATTGTTCAATAACAGAAAACAACCACAAACGTTACACAATTTAAATTAAATAGCCTCCAAGAAATTCATAGAAAAGCAAATAAATATTCTACAAGTTTTAACCCTTCATCAAGTATCAAATCAAAAGTAATTCAACCCACCTAACCCTAGAACTACTCAAAGCGTTTACCCCATGGAATTACAAGCAACTTCCATGGGTGTAGGAAAGATCATACCAAAACTCATATCAACTTGAAAGAAATTGAGTTCAAAATTAAAAAATACTGGATCGAAGAATCGTGACTGCTCCTCTTTTCATCTCTTCCAATTAGTATGAATCTCCTCCTCAAATTTTATGGCACACACAGGATAAAGGATGGATAAAAGGATTGGCGTGGATAGTGGTGCGAATGTTGCGATTGCGCTATCGAGTTTGCGTTTCTCTGTCCAGAATTTTATCGTCAAGCGTGTTATGCTTCTTTTCTCTTTCTTTTTTTCCATTGACGTGTGTGTTGGGCAGATGGGCTTTCCTTTTCTCGCTTCCAACTGGCCTAAACGTTTGTGTGTTGGTAAGTCAAATGGATTATTCATGCCATCAATTTATTTCCAAATAACCTGCCAACAATTCTCAACAATTGACTTTCAAATATTTAATGGGCCCCACAGCTTTTGCTCATCACATGGACCAACGTGTGAAATCAATCCAATTCTACATAGCCATAACAAATTCTTCTTCATGCACACTATCATCATGGCCCACCACTTCTAATTATTTCTTAAATTTCCAACATGCATATTATTGAATTTCCAATAGAAATATCACTCATTCCTTTCTCTCCAAAAAGCTATATCAATTGCGCCATAAAAATATGCCTAAATTCTGTAAAATCTCAATAATACCCGTGAAGTCATAAAAATTATAAAAATAAATAATAAACTCCACAAATAATATTAAAATAATACAATAATCATATGAAAATGGACTATGAAAAGCACGAATTTTCGTGCTGAACATGCCCTCTGAAGAGGAATATTATCATTCAATCTCTTTGATCATCATAACTCTATCAGACCGGCATCGGCAGGCTCTTGCTGTATGTGACACGACCCACTTTACATAACTTATAATTCAAATAATAATTTATATAAACATCGTCATTATAAAAACTGCATATTTTTTTAACCAAAAGATCACACCAGTTCAACATACGTAACTGGTTTCTGACTCCACATCAATCCACACAAACTGATGACAATACTTATTATATTACATAATAAAATATCAGCAAAAATAAAATAAACACACGGTCTATCCTAACAGGTCGTCATCTATGTACATCTGCTCAAACCCTGTAGGAGCTCCAAGCTTGCACAGTATACCACATACTCAAATATCATCCGGTTCACCTACAATGCATAAACTAGTGAGACAAAAATCTCAGTAAGTAAAAATCATGCATGATAGTGCATGAAAATGCATTTATTTTCTATCGCCTATTTTCCAGTCTTTCTAATTGGTCTCTTTTATTTTGAAAAATGTTCACGTTGCAGATCCCCACGACACACTTATGATATACACCCCAAATGAGCTCAATGAGGATGATTTTTCTGAACGCCGAACAAAGTACTGAGAACGATTTTTCCGAATCCAGAAATAAAGTATCGAGAACAATTTTTTCGAATCCTGATAGAGATGGATATATAGTGGCCGCACACACTATTAGTATCTTATTAATTTTGGGAAAACACTTTTAATGATTATGCATGGTATGCAACTAGTGCAATTAAATATACATCATGAAACATTTATGACATCAATATCAACATTTAATCATAAATAAAGCAACAACTTAATTTAATTCACACAAATCCATTTCACCTTGAATCACACGGATCCCTTTTTTTTTAGGACAACGACATCATCTCGGATCACACAGATCCTTATAACCAATATCTTCTCAAATCATATGGATATATTTTCAATAATTTCCAGTCACACAGATCTATATAGAATAATGAAATAAATTCAAATCACATAAATCCACAACTTGTATCACCAATTAATCCCAAATAATTCATATCATAATTAAACAAATCATAAATAATATATAATATAATTATCACATATTAATCATAAATAATTCACAAACAATATATTTATACATTGTAGTTGGACTTCTACTTACTTGGACTCCAACAATAGTAATATTATAGACTCGTAAAGAACCGTAACTAATTTCTTCCTCCTCGCTCCGGCACACTATTTTTTTCACTCTGTTGTCGATTGATTTTGGGGTGTGAGGTGATGAATTCCTCACCCCATATATATAGGCAAGGGGAAAGGGAGATGGCCGACGAAAACAATTTTTTTTTATAATGATAAAGGCGGCTAATCAGCCATGCATACATGCACCCTTTCAAATTTGGCTGCAATTGCCAACTCAACTTGCAGCCACCAATTTTGATCTTTTTTTCTTTTTTTTTTATTTATTAGTATTATATTATTATTATTATAATAATGAAAATACGTGTGATACTTAATAATTAAGAAAAGTGTATTTATACACATAAAATAATTTACTCATATATCTAAATTAATACACGTAAATATTTATGCACACATATATTCACATATTGTCACTATTATTATCACAAATGTCTCAAATAAAATGTAAAGATAAATAAAATGTAGAAATAATTGTCACATAATTGCCACATAATAATCATATAGTTATCTCATAATTATCACATAATTATAAAATGCATATAACACAAATTAAATTATATTGGCACATGAGTAGTGAGAATCTCGGGTATTACATCCTTCCTTCCTTATAAAAATTTCGTCCTCGAAATTTACTTACCTGAAGAGTTTTGGATACTTAGCCATCATCTCATCCTCTCTTTCCCAAGAAGCCTCCTCAACTAATTGATTCCTCCATAACACCTTCATTAATGGTATTTCTTTATTTCTGAGCTTCTTCACTTCTCGCTGCATGATCTCAACTGGTATTTCCTCATAACTCAAATTTTCTTTCAATGCTGGTAACTCCAACTTATAGGCAACACTTCTAATTCATCATGTACCCTAGACATCGATGCTGGTAACTCCAACTTATAGGCAACACTTATAATTCTCCCAATAATAGTGAACAGACCAACATATCTTGGACTAAGTTTCCCTTTCTTTCCAAATCGTATTATTCCCTTCATTGGAGATACTTTCAAGAATACCTGAGAACCCACTTCAAATTCTAATTCTCTTTTCTGTTTGTCTGCATAACTTTTCTGTCGATCTTGGGCAACTTTCATCTTCTCTCGAATATGGGTAATAACTTCTGACATTTCACGAATCAAATCTAGATCCAAAAGTTTTCTCTCTCCAACTTCATCCCAATGTATTGGAGACCTACACTTTATCCCGTACAGTGCTTCATATGGTGCCATTCCGATAGTGGAGTGGAAACTATTGTTGTATGAGAACTCTATCAGAGGCATAAATTTACTCCACTGACCCTGAAAATATAACACACATGCTCTAAGCATATACTCCAAAATCTGTATCGTACGCTCTGATTCACCATCTGTCTGTGGATGAAATGCAGTGCTGAAAGATAACTGTGTCCCTAATACCTTATGCTAACTCTTCCAGAAAGCAGACAAGAATCTTGTATCTCTGTCTGATACAATGGTAAGTGGTACTCCATGGAGTCTGACGATCTCTTGTATATATAGTTGGGCATATCAATCCATGGAATACGTAGAACAAATAGGAAAAAAATGAGCTGACTTAGTCAATCGATCCACGATAACCCAAATGGCATCATGACCTTTCACTGTCTTCGGTAGCCCGATGACAAAATCCATAGTAATATTCTCCCACTTCCACTCTGGAATAAATAGAGGCTGCAAAGTTCCTGCTGGTCTTTGATGTTCGGCTTTGACTTGCTCACAAGTCAAACATTGCTCCACATATTGTGCAATATCTCTCTTCATCCCTGGTCACCAATAATGTAACTTTAAGTCTCTATACATCTTAGTAGCTCCTGGATGTATAGAGTACGGTGTTGAATGAGCTTCTGTCATCACTTCCTTCCGATTGTCATCCACTTCAGGTAGACATAATCGGCCTCTATAGTAAATTATGACATTATCTGTTACCTGGAAGTCAGAAGACTTTCTAGAGTCGATATTATTCTTTATCTTGTCAAACAATTTATCTACCTCTTGTCCCTGTCGAATCTTATCCATCAAAGTTGGTCGAAGTGACAATGCTGCCATCTTTGCTTCCAACGATCCTTCCTGAATAATCTCCACATCCATCCTTTGCAAGTCAAACAACTCTGGTTTCTGATTTATGGTCCTTGCAGCTACACTCTGTATTGCCTTTCGGCTCAATGCATCAACAATCACATTGGCTTTACATGGATGATAATTGATAACACAATCGTAATCTTTCACCAATTTCAACCATCTTCTCTGCCTCATGTTCAACTCTTTCTGAGTGAAGAAGTACTTCAAACTTTTATGATCAGTATAGATTTCACAACGTTCTCCATACAGATAATGCCTCCAAATCTTGAGTGCAAACACAACCATGGCTAACTCCAAATCATGTGTTGGGTAGTTCTTCTCGTATTCCCTTAACTGTCTGGATGCATATGCTATCACTTTTCCATTTGCATCAGTACACATCCAAGACCATTCTTTGAAGTATCACTATAAACCTTAAAGTTTCCTGTCTTCGTAGGAAGTTAAGATAGGTGCTGATGTCAACCGTCTCTTCAATTCTTGAAAACTTTTCTCACATGCCTCCGTCCATGTGAACTTCACATTCTTCCTGGTCAACTGCGTTAACGGTGAAACAATCTTGGTGAATCCTTCAACAAACCTTCGATAATATCCAGCCAATCCAAGAAAGCTACGAACCTCAGTAGGATTTGAGGGTTGTGACCAATTATGAATTGCTTTAACTTTACTTGGATCCACCGAAATTTCTTCTCCTGATACTACGTGACCCAAGAAAACAACTCGATCCAACCAAAATTTACATTTCTTAAACTTCGCATATAACTGATTCTCCTTCAGAATCTCTAACACCTTTCTTAAGTGTAAAGCATGATCCTCCTTATTCTTAGAGTAAATCAGAATATCATCAATAAATACAATCACAAACTTATCGAGAAATTTCTAAAATACTCTAATCATCAAATCCATAAATGCTGCCGGAGCATTTGTCAAACCAAACGACATCACCAAAAATTCATAATGCCCATACCTTGTACTAAATGCAGTCTTCGGAATATTCTCCTCCCTAATCTTCAACTGATGACACCCAATCGCAAATCAATCTTAGAAAAGATAGCTGCACCTTGTAGTTGATTGAACAGATCATCAATGTGAGGCAATGGATACTTATTCTTAACTGTAACTTTGTTGAGCTCTCGATAATCAATGCACATCCTCAATGTGTCATTCTTCTTACGAACGAAAAGAACTGGTGCTCCCCAAGGTGAGAAAGTAGGTTGGATAAATCCTTTGTCTAGTAACTCTTGCAATTGTATCTTCAGTTCCTTCAGTTCAGCTGGTGCCATTCTGTATGGCGCTTTAGATATAGGAGTAGTTCCCGATTGCAGCTCAATAACAAATTCTATTTCTCGGTCTGGTGGCAAACCTGGAAGATCATCTGGAAACACCTCTAGGTATTCCCGAACTACTGGTACATCACCGAGGACTGGACATTGTTGTCCCTCAACATTCATCACACTCACCAAATAACCCTCACAACCACTTTCCAATAACCATTGTGCTTTTGCTGCTGATATCTCCAAAAATCTGAAGTTCTTCTTGATCCCAACAAAAGTGAATGGTTCTCCCTTCAATGGCTAAAAAGTAATACTCTTCTTCTGACAATCTATTGTAGCACCGTACTTTGATAGCCAATCCATAATCATTCATATTTAACACAATTAAGTCAGCGAGGAGTTGTCTTCCTTCAATAGGAATAACACAACCTCGAAAAAGTTGATTAGTTTGCTTTGATTCACCAGAAGGTATCATCACCTCATAATTAGCTTCTATCAAGTTAGATGTTCCACCCAACTTCCTCACATACTCAGTGGATACAAATAAAAGTGTTGCTCCAGAATCAAATAGCACATAGGTAGAAGTGCCAAAAATAGAAAACTTACCCACGACAACTGAGGGGTTCGCATCTGTCTCTTCCCGCGTCAAAGTGTATACTCTTGCTGGAACTATCATCTGTTGTCCTTGCTTCTCTTTCTTAGGACAAGTAATAGTCATATGTCCTTTCTCTCCGCATGTGTAACACATTCTCGGAGGAATGTGACACTCTCCACCATGTGGTCTAAAATAATTTGGACATATCGGTAGTGACGGTGCCGGTGGCACTTTATCCTGATCGAATTTGGGATGCTTGTTTGGTTCTCCTTGTCCTTATCCTTGCTCCACTTAAAAATTTGATTTCAGCCTCTGAAATGGCATCGGTCTCTTATCATTTCTTCCAAACTGCTGCACCGGTTTCTGTTGAGATTAACGTCTGATAGCTTGCGTTTGTCTGATCCTCATCTCTGCTTGTTCAGCAATCTGGGCCCTTTCTGCAACTTGTGAGTATGTTGCTCCATGCAGTCCCGCCATACTCACATCTCTGTAAAGTTCAGGCCTTAAGCCTTCCACGAACCTCTCCACTTTTAGTGCCTCCATACTTACCATGTGTTCCGCAAACCTTGACAATAGCTCAAACTTACGAAGATAAGCTGTGACTTACATACCACCCTGTTTCAACTGTATGAATTCATTCATCTTCATCATCCTCACTGGTGCTGTAAAGTACTTATTTCTAAAAAGTTCCTTAAACTTTTCCCAGGTCATAGCTGTGACGTCCTCGATACTTTTAATGGTATCCCACCAGTGGCCTGCACTTCCTCGTAGCATAAAAGAAGCACACAACACTCTGTCCCCATCTGGAATTCTACTGTATTGAAACATCCCCTGCATCTGTGAGGTCTGCTGCATCTTCTAATATCGGAGGGCTCAGCTTTCGAAACCTCTCACACACCATTTCCACACGTTCTACTTAACATCCATCTTGATTAGCATTAACTTCTGGTTTTCCACCCATGTCCTTTTGCTGAATCAGTTGTTATATCTGTTGGGATTGACGCTCCACCAATTTCATCAGTCGAGTAATCACCGTGTCACGATTATTTCCTTTAGTAGGTTCTGCTTGCTCAGCAGTTCTATCACTTTCAGAACTTTCACCTATAATTCTTTCCATTTTGTCTACCAACTACAAGTCGTATACCACATGGCCAATATAATTTATAAAACACATAACAACACAGAATGAAAATAACACTTACACGCAAAGCTGCCCTCCCAAGGAAGGAGTTCATGTACATAGACAGTCTGCAGGACCCAAATCGTGCTCTGATACCACTCTGACATGACCCACTTTACATAACTTATAATTCAAATACGAATTTATATAAACATCGTCATTATAAAAACTGCATATTTTTTTTAACCAAAAGATCACACCAATTCAACATATGTAACTGGTTTCTGACTCCACATCAATCCACACAAACTGATGACAATACTTATTATATTACATAATAAAATATCAACGGAAACAAAATAAACACACGGTCTAGCCCAACAGGTCATCATCTATGTACATCTGCTCAAACCCTGTAGGAGCTCCACAGCTTGCACAGTATACCACATACTCAAATATCATCCGGCTCACCTGCAATGCATAAACTAGTGAGACAAAAATCTCAGTAAGTAAAATTCATGCATGATAGTGCATGGAAATGCATTTATTTTCTATCGCCTATTTTTCAGTCTTTCTAATTGGTCTCTATTATTTTGAAAACTGCTCACGTTGTGGGATCCCCACGACACACTTAAGATATGCATCCCAAATGAGCTCAATGGGGATGATTTTTTCGAACCCCAAACAAAGTACTGAGAACGATTTTTTCGAACCCAGAAATAAAGTGTCGAGAACGATTTTTTCAAACCCTAATAGAGATGCATATATAGTGGCCGCACACACCATTAGTATCTATTAATTTTGGGAAAACACTTTTAATGATTATGCATGGTATGCAACTAGTGCAGTTAAATATGCATCATGAATCATTTATGATATCAATATCAACATTTAATCATAAATAAAGCAACAACTTAATTTAATTCACACAAATCCATTTCACCTTGGATCACACTGATTCTTTTTTTTTTAGGACAACGACTTCATCTCGGATCACACAGATCCTTATAACCAATATCTTCTCAAATCATATGAATATATTTTTAATAATTTCCAGTCACACAGATCTATATAGAATAATAAAATAAATTCAAATCACATAAATCCACAACTTGTATCACCAATTAATCCAAAATAATTCATATCGTAATCAAACAAATCATAAATAATACATAATATAATTATCACATATTAATCACAAATAATATATTTATGCGTTGTAGTTATACTTCTACTTACTTGGACTCCGACAATAGTAACACTATAGACTCGTGAAGAACCGTAACTAATTCCTTCCTTCCCGTTCCGACACACCGTTTTTTTCTCACTCTGCTGCCGATTGATTTTGGGGTGTGAGGTGATGAATTTCTCACCCCATATATGTAGGCAAGGGGAAAGGGAGATGGCCGACAAAAAAAAAATTATAATGATAAAGGCTGCTAATCAGCCATGTATACATGCACCCTTTCATAGCCAACTCAACTCCGTCTCTAAAAAGTTGGCACACTTTCCATTTTGGGCTGTCCCACAAAAGTTTGCACATCCCAAAAAAAGCAAAAAGTAAAAAACAATCACTCTTCCCCATACACTTTAATTACAAAAAAACCATCTCTACCTACCATACTTTATCATTTATATATTACATAAAAATACCATTATACCCCTAAAAGTTATCACTTTCTTAATCTCCGTGCCGAAAAGAGGTGTGCAAACTTTTTAGAGACGGAGGGAGTAATTAAGAAAAATATATTTATACACATAAAATAATTTACTCATATATTCAAATTAATACACGTAAATATTTATGCACACATATATTCACATATTGTCACCATTATTATCATAAATGTCTCAAATAAAATGTAAAGATAAATAAAATGTAGAAACAATTATCACATAATTGCCACATAATAATCATATAGTTATCACATAATTATTACATAATTATAAAATGCATATAACACAAATTAAATTATATTGGCACATGAGTAGTGAGAATCTCGGGTATTACAGTATGACTATGATAAAGTAGAGTTAGCTATCATGAATAGGTTTTTCTTCCATCATAAACAGGTGTTTTAGTATTTTTGAATCTATATCATTTTCAAATATTTGTTATCAAGAATGGAGAAATTTTAACTTTTCTTTCAATAGTATTATGGTGGGAAGAGAAAAAGCAGAAGAAGAAATTTAGTGTTTCCCTCTTATTAGTGTAGTGCATGGGTAATGTGTTAGCATTTCATGAATCATGATGTATGTTTGGTACTTCTTTAGGCTAAATTCCACTAATTTAGTTCTTAAACGTAATTAGTTTTCTTTCACAGGGTGAGGCGATTGATCTTTATAATGCTTCTTTTAATGATGTTCTCTTGGTGAATGTTTAATTGTGCTATTTACACTTATAGATAACATGCATGATAGTACTTTTTTTCTCATATTTCATGTGTTCTTCTGCAGATACTTTTTGCTGCTCGTTCACTATATTTAGTTGTTGAAAATTATGTTAACCTGCTTGATTACTTTACAAATGTGTTTACTATGCTTCTACAGAACGTTCTGTAATTTCTATTGGAATTTTATACTGCAATATTACTGGATATACTGCAAATTAGTATTATGTTTGCTTTGGTGACATATATTATGTTGCTACGATTTTGCAGATTTCAACGCGTGTTGGTTTTTGCTGCCGAATCTAAGGTTGTGTTTTGTTGTTGCTCTGGTCTTCTCGTTTAAAATTAAAATTACATTTAGTTAGTTTTGTATTTCTTTGTGATTGTAATTCAACCTGTTAAATATATGATCCAACCATATTGATTTGTTGCTTGTTTTAGACTGACATTAGTTTTAGCTTCAGTGAGAGCTAGTTTTTGCAATGCACTGCCGTGGTTTTAATGCATTGTACACTGCTATATACTTTTTAAATATAAATAAAATAATAATAATTATTATTATTATAATTATAAAATTATTATTACCAAAAGTTATTAATTAAAAAATTAATATTAGTATAATAATTTTAATAATTATTATTAATAATAAATATTGCATAATAAATAAATAAAACGTTATCATGTGTTACATAATTGTTTACAAAAGTGTTACATGTATTCTTATAAGTTATACAATTGTTATGTAATTAATGTTATATTTTCTTAAAAAGTGTTAGCAAAATAATATAACTAATGTTACATTATGTTTAAAAGTTTTAACAATATAATATACACAATATTACATTTACATTTAAAAAAGTGTTAACAAAATAATGTTACATTAGGAAAAGAAAATGTTACATTAAGAGTATATGTAATATTTCTGAAAGTATTAAAATAAAGTGTTAAATTGATATGAAGTGTTATCATAAGCTAAAAACGTGTAACATTAGACTTTAGGTTACATGGGCAATAGCGACACCGAAAAAATATTACTTATGACCTACCGTAATATTTTTTAATTGTTAAGTAACACTTTTTGAGTGTTACATAATAACACTTATGTTGTAGTGAAATAAATCTTAAAAAATATACTAAAAATAAAAGAGTTTGTACACTAATTGAATTAGAGTTACTCTCTTGTGAGACGGGTATATGTAAGACGGGTTGTGAGACAGATCGACCAATTACTAAAATATGTTTGCTATATAAGTAAAATATGATTATTATTATTATTATTATTTAAAGTATGTTTGTAGTGAATCATGCTATAATATTTTTGAAAATCATACTTTAATTCATTATATGTCATACTATAGAAAAATATACTTTAAGTATCCATAAGCATATTTTACCTATATAACAATGGTATGGTAACAAAAAAGCGATCTCTCTCACAACCCGTCTCATGATAGAATTTATCATCATATTAATACGATGATAAAGTCTCTTCTAAGAATGCATAGAATTTTTTTTTAATCACTAATATTATGTGTTGATGCAAGAGAATATGTCGTGTGAAATTCATAAAAATAAAAATTAAACCCTATGATAAAATAAATTCAAGATAAAAATAAAACCCTAGAGATAAAATGATCAATTATATATACTATTAAAATATAAGTATAAGATAAACAATAATCAAATAAGATCACCTGGTACACAATGATGTTTCATCTCCTATTACATAAATTAAATACTTGCCACCTGTCATAATCAAATGCCAAAATTCAATACTTGCCTCAATGGTTTAATAGTCATTTGTAGGATATAGTTTTTTATATAAAGAAATACCAATGAAACATAGAATGTGTAACAGGGAATTCAACTTGAACAGTAATAAGTAAAATTTACGCAAGAACATATTTTACGCAATAAATTGCCTTGTATTATTGATGAGGGTCACACCTTGTGTAACATAAGTTGCTACAAGTTTGGTCTTGTGATGTTATTTCAACTGCTGTTCTGAATACAGAGTATTATCCTCAATATTATTATCAATTTCATTTTATTTCAAATATTGTGGGGTCATCTTTTTTGAACGGAGAAAATTGACTTATGTTCTATTTGGGCCATTTTTGACCTAATGTTTAGGAAGGTGATTGATAACAGAAAATGAAGGAAGTTAATGAAATGATTTTTATTTTTATTTAAATTACATACCTTATAGTAGGAGATTCTTATATTGTATTTTTTGGGCTTCATTAATGTCTATACTTTTTTTCGGTTTTCTTTTACTTATTTATTTATCTTTAGAGTTTAAAATTTATAATTAAATTATAATTCTCGTTCCACATATTATAATTTTTAAATAAATTTATATTATACATCCATTATACACAATATAATCTCCTAGAAATTCGTATATATATCCATTATATAAAGTGTGGAGTATACCTAGTGATAGTTCAAAACATATTTATTTGTCATTACGTTATTAATCCAACTAGAATCTCAAATAGTTTATTCATGGTCATAAACTACGAATGAGCTACTGGACTTGGGCCCATTATTGTTGAGGAGCTGGGCTTAAAGATAGACCCAATTCAAGTAATTTCGCAGCGGGCGGCACTATTGCCACCCGAAGTATTACTTAAGGCACCCGTATTGAGGATAAAAGACATGTGAAATATCATTTATATCCCTATCCATTTAAAAAAATCTAACCCATTTGTTAAATAAAAAATAAAATAAATTTTTTTGCTTTGCACACCCAACACCCAAAACACAAACTAAAAATACACACTCTCACACAATACACCAAAAACACAAACTAATCATATACGAATGAAGAGAAAATATTTTGAAAGAACTAAAACTAAATCTCATTCATTCCTATAATCTTTGCAAACTTATTGAGTTAGTCTAAATATACAAAATTTAGCTTATTCTCAAAAGATTTGTTTTCATCCAATCAAGGATAATGTGATTCATAATTTATATTTTGAAAGCCCTAATTTTTGGTTTAGGGCTTGAAAGAGATTACTTCTTAGCAATATGGAGCATGAAGATGATTACCCACTAGAAATGGTAAATTTTAAACTATTTTACACTAAACAAATTGTGTATTGTGCAATTTTTATATTTTCTTCCCAATTCATTTTTTCTTAAAATCGTTAAAAAAATTCATCTCTGATTGGCTGAAAAAGTTTATAAATTTCGGCCATTGGTGACCAAATTTTTTGCTAATAAATTCGGCTGGTACTGTATGAAATATATCCTAAAATTTCGGCTATAGGTGAATGAATTTTGTGTAAAATTTCGGTAACTGTTAATTGAAATTTTTACACCTGTAATCAAATTTTCATTTTTACTAGCTTTGGTGTTTACTCATCCCCTTATATATTAAATTATTCTTTTCAGGAAGATAAGATAAAAATAAAACAATCAGCTAATGGTGCATCTTCTTTGAATGAGATGCTGATGGATGTAAGTGATGATTTCAGAATGCTCTTTGCCTGCATCCACAAATTTAGTCTCATTATGTGAGCAACAGGCAAAACTACCTGGAATTATTACAGGCAAAGGAAATAATTGTAATTACATCTTCAAATCCAATTTGGAACTCTACTTCTTCGACATCACATGTAGAGATATTCATCTGACCGATGAGAGAGTGTGTGGACGTGATACACAAGGGTGTCACCGTTAAATTATCTATTACCATACATTTTTTATTTTGTAGACTCCACAAAAAATGGCTTCTCAAAAAGGACAGAGAACCTTGACTGTCCTCCGTTAAGATTCTTGAGAAACAACAGCCTAACAGGAGTTGTTTTAAAATTCTATCATCACAGACCACAAGACTGTCCATGTGATCAACCATGCTCCTATACAAATTATCTATATTGTTAAGGCGAGTGTTGATGCCCAAAAGTGACCAAAGGTGAGTGTTGCTAGACCAATTATCTCTAGTTCCAAATAAAGTATGATTGGTGAAGAGATCTATAAAATCCATCATCATCTCATTCAAAGGAGATGCACCATTAGCTGATTGTTTTATTTCTATCTTATCTTCCTGAAAAGAATAATTTAATGTATAAGGGGATGAATAAACACCAAAGCTAGTAAAAATGAAAATTTGATTACAGGTGTAAAAATTTCAATCAACAGGTACTGAAATTTTACACAAAATTCGTTCACTTATAGCCGAAATTTTACTATATATTTCATACAGTACCAGCCGAATTTATTAGCAAAAATTTCGGTCATCACTGGCCGAAATTTATAAACTTTTTCAGTCAACCAGAGATGAAATTTCTTTGCGATTTTCAAAAAAAATGAACTGGGAAGAAAACGTAAAAATTGCATAATAAACAATTTGTTTAGTATAAAATAGTCTAAAATTTACCATTTCTAGTGGGTAATCATCTTCATGCTCCATATTGCTAATAAATAATCTCTTTCAATCCCTAAACAAAAAACTAGGGCTTTCATAATATAAATCATGAATCACATTATCCTTGATTGGATGAATTTTTTTTTTTTTAGAATAAGCTAAATTTTGTATATTTAGACTAATTCAATAAGTCTGCAATGATTATGGAATGAATGGGATTTAGTATTAGTTCTTTCAAAACATTTTCTCCTCATTCTTCTCTATTCTTTATCTTCGTTCATCAGTGTGTATTTTTGGTGTATTGTGTGTGAGTGTGTATTTTTAGTTTGTGTTTTTGGTGTTGGGTGTGCAAAGCAAAAAATTTTATTTTTTAAATTTAACAAATGAGTTAGATTTTTTAAATGAGTAGGGATATAAATAATATTTCACATGTCTTTCGTCTTCCATACGTGCCTTAAGTAATACTCCGGTGTCAATTTCCACGTCTGTCGTAAATTATGAAAGCACGCTAATATACACCCTTTACACTTTTACCATTATACCACTTGAATCTAACTCATTCACCCACAAATTAAATACTCCCTCCGTCCCGGAAGTATTGACACATTTTTTTTGGACACGGAGATTAAGGAGTATAATAATTTAATGTAAAGTGAAGTGAGAGAAATAATATTTAATGTGTAGTGGGTAGTTGTATTAGTGGTGAGTGTGATGGGTGGGTGTGTGGGTCAAAGTAAATAAATTGTTTTTGTGTGGGTCCCATGTTCTTAAAAAGGAAATATGTCAATTTTTGTGGGACAACCCAAAAAAGAAAGTGTGTCAATATCTTTGGGACCGAGGGAGTACTACAAACCACTTTATACACCCACTCAAAAAGAGAAAAGAAGGGACTGAAAAAAGAGAAAAGAAGAGAGAAAAAAGAGGGGAACTACATACGCTGATACGCCCCCAAATTGATAAAGAACATAAATTATAAATTAAAAACGAAATAGGGCGAGCCAGTGTTCAACTCCTAAGAAGAAAAGGAGAAAGTAGGGGGAAGAAACAGGGGAGGAAGGAAGCACGAAGCCTAGCCAAATACATATCTGATACCTAACAAACAGAAAATCCCCTAATTTATATCTCATTCACATGGTGGGCTATCCCTAAATAGCATGGGCCTTGAAGTTGGGCCATTACTTTCTTGGGCCGTATCATACGCCCACCTCCAACAGTGAAAAGAAAAAAGAAGGAAGGAAGAAGAAGAGAAGACATTCATAGTTCCAATCCAACCTAATATTGGATTTCATTAGCATATCGGATCCAAGAACATGACTGAACGAGTTCGATTTCTAAAAATTTTCTAATGGAAACGAGGTTCTTGGAGTAAGGACAGTAATTGATCGGAGCATTGGTTAGTGCCCTACCCACCATTAATTTCGTTGACTATAGCCTGGAGAAACCAAACCAATACCCCCATCTGCCTGGAGAAACCAAACCAATACCCCATTTTGGATGAAATAATTTGGTTCTATTTTTTTTTTGGATTTTTGTATCTTGGAATCTGGATCGACTCTGGTCTGCCGATATTTTTGAAATTGTTCGACAGTTACTGGTCGATTTCTTTTGGCACCGTTCGATCACTCATGCTTAATATTTCCTCAAATCGTTCGGCGGTCAAAGCCAATATCAAAATATTGGGCTGTCTCTTTATTCGGGCCCATATGAAAGTGATTTTGGGCCCATAAATAATTGGGTTGAAAATGAATATAAATGGGCTTCACCTATTATTTTAGTTTTTAAGGGTATTTTTGAAATTAATGATAAAAGGTATATGTGGTAAAATCTTGTGTGTGGATAGCGGAAAATAGATTTTTTTATCCGCTAACTTTGCTCAATTATGAATTTAGTCCATAAGTTTTTTACTTTTTGAAAATCGTCCATTATATTTGCAGAATTTTGAAAATCGTCCATTATATTTGAAAATTTTGAAAATCGTCCATCATGTTTACCAAGTTCAACAAAATCGTCCGTTTCAACAGGTCATTAGCAGGTTATTCAAAAAAATAAAAATAAAAAATATGTAAAATATGTATATATATATATATATATATATATACTATTTAAAAAAAAAATAGCCTCCACTAAGAATTTATATTATACTCTCTCCGTCCGCCCGAAAGAAGGCATTTTACTTTTGTGCACGTTGATTAAGAAGTATTGTTATTTAATGTCTAGTGAGTAGTTGTATTAGTGGAAGTGTGGATCCCATATTTTAATTGTATTAGTGGGTGTGTGTGGATCTCATGTGTGTAAAAAAGGAAGTGACCCTCTTTGGAACGGACGACCAAAATGAAAAAAAAATCCCTCTTTCGAGAGGACGGAGGAAATATCAATATTTAGTCAAATTTGTTCTACTTTAGTAATGAGATTAATATTGTTTGTTTGGTATACGGAAGTGAAAAATGAAAAGTGAGATAAAATTGGTTAAATAAAAATATGATATAGATTAATTGAGGTGGAAATATTCAAATGACCTGCCATAGTAGGTCAAAGGACCAAAATGTTGAATTTTATGAAGTTAATGGACTAATTTCAAAATTGTTATAAAATTAACGGGCGAAAAAATTTATTTTCCCGTTAGGTTAATAAATTAGGAGTTCTGATTTATCCAAGGACTTAAATGAATAAATTATTAATTTGGTCGCCTGAATTATATTTTCAATTGATTAGTATAAAATTAAGTACTCCTAAATTCATATGTTGAATGGATAAAATAGTAAATAATACTCCATGTGATAAATTCCTGCATTGAATTCATAGTTTATATAATGTGAACTCTATTTGTATAAAATTTAAATTATATCACATGTAATCTGTAAATTAAGTGTAAAAATTTGAAAAGTAATATATTTTATTAGAAAAATAATAATATTTCATATATTCAGAAAGTAATCAATAAATTAAAACACAAAATAAATAAGATTAAGAATCTCAAAATTTGGCGGAGCTATCAAGAATGGAGACCTCAAATTAAGAATATATAACATCTAAACTCTGCATTTAAAGAGGAAATTAGAATTGATAATAAAGAAGTTATTGAAGGTTTGAACCATCAAGATTGTAGGAGAATAATCCCTCTGTATTGTATAGATCTCAACCATATTTATACAAGATTACAAGTATGGTAACTATTGACCATATCTCTAAAGATATTCACAGAATATATGACTATCTATATACACTATCCGCAATCGAAGCGGACGGTGGTAAGACACTGAGATTGGACCTAAAATCATCAAACAAGACTCGAGGTAGGCCCTTTGTGAAAATGTCAGCAACTTGATAGCGTGTAGGAACATGAAGTACTCGCACTTCGCCTCGCGCAACTTTCTCTCTGACGAACAGAATATCCATCTCAATGTGCTTTGTACGTTGATGGTGTACTGGGTTGCCAGATAAGTAAATGCCACTTTCATTGTCACAGTAGACTATGGTTGCTTTACGCAGAGGGACCTGAAGTTCTAGAAGTAAATTTCGAAGCCAGCAAGTCTCAGAAACTGCATTAGCAATGCCTCGATATTCAGCCTCAGCACTGGATCGAGACAAAGTTGGCTGTCGTTTGGAAGACCAAGAGATAAGATTGGGGCCAAGATACACACAATAACCAGACGTTGATCGGCGGGTATCAGCACAGCCTCCCCAATCAGCATCAGAATAATAGGTAAGTGAGGAGATGGAACCCTGTGAAAGGTGAAGGCCGAACTGCATAGTACCTTGGATATATCGCAATATACGTTTCAATGCACACATATGTGTTGTGGAAGGATTATGCATGTGCAAATAGACCTGTTGTACTGCATATGAGATATCTGGGCGAGTAAAGGTTAGATACTGTAAAGCTCCAGCGAGACTGCGGTAAAAAGTTGGGTCTTCAAATGGAGGTGCTCCTGTGGAACTAAACTTCGTCTTCGTGTCTACTGGAGTGGCAGAGGGCTTACAAGAGGACATCCCAGCGCGATCAAGGATCGACTGAGCATATTTCTGTTGATTAGAAAAAGACCAATAGATGTGGCAGTGACACCAATACCAAGAAAGTAATGGATAGGGCCAAGGTCCTTGATAGCAAATTCTGAAGATAGATGACTGATGAAGCACATCCGAAGAGAATCTGAAGAAGCTGTAAGGAGTATATCATCAACATAAAGCAGAAGATATGCCATTTCAGAACCATTTGAGTAGATAAAGAGAGAGTGGTCAGTCTTGCTTTGAGTAAAGCATTGTGATAATACAAATGAGCTAAACCGTGTGTTCCATGCGCGAGGTGCCTGTTTAAGGCCATATAAGGACTTCTTCAATAAACAGACATGATCAGGGCGAGAGAGATCTCTAAATCCAGGCGGCTGATGCATAAATACAATTTCATTGAGATGGCCATGAAGAAAGACGTTCTTAACGTCCAACTGATGAATGGACCAAGAACGAGATATAGCCAAAGTTAGTAATGTCTGGATTGTAGCTGGCTTGACAACTGGGCTAAATGTTTTATCACAATCAACCCCAACCTGTTGAGACCTACCATCACAAACAAGGCGAGCCTTATGCCGCTCAGAAGAATCATCAGCTTTAGTTTTATGACAAAACACCCACATGCAATGTATAATATTAACATTGGGGGGCGGGGCACTAATTCCCACGTATTATTAGAAATGAGAGCATCAAATTCTTGTTGCATGGCCAACTTCCAGTTAGGATCAGCTAAGATGACCTTAGGATTAGGTGGAAGTGGGGAAGGGGAGAAAGACGAGGCAATGAGATTGAAGATTTGTTTCGGTTTGTGAATGCCTCGCATAGCACGAGTTGTCATGGTTCGAGCTGGTAGGTTAGGAAATGGGGCACGAGGAGGAGTGGTGGTAGGGGTAGCGGGCTTTTGGGTCGGTGACGGGATACAAGGAGGAGTGGTGGTATGGGTAGCAGGCACTTGGGTCTGTGTTTGTAGGAGTTGCGAGGGAAGTATAAAGTTCAGGGGAAATGTTTGAATATTTTGGGTGGGAGATGTTGCAGGATTTTGGAGTTGAGAGAAGGAAAATATTTTTTCTTGGAAGATAACATGTCTCGAGATAATGATTTGTTTATTAGATAAATCATAGCATTTGTACCCTCGATGATTGGAGGGGTAGCCAAGGTAAACACAAGGGCGGGATTTGGGTTGGAGTTTATTTATTGTGGAAGAGGGAAAAAGAGGGTAGCACAAGCATCTAAATACGCGTAAGGTAGCATAAGAGGGTGTGCATCTATATAGGACTTGGGTAGGAGACTGGTTATGTAGATTTTTGTGAGGAATAATATTCAGTATGTAAGTGGCCATGTGAAGTGCATGATGACAAAAGGAAAGAGGAAGAGACGCATGAGCAAGGAGGGTGCGAACCAAATTGTTTATTGTGCAAATAGTTCGTTCTACTTTACCATTTTGAGAGGAGATGTAAGGACATGAGAATTTGAAGTGGATGCCTTTTTGTTCACAAAAGGTATGGAACAAGCTATTGTTATATTCCCTGTCATTGTCACACTGAAGACATTTAATATTAAGATTAAACTGAGTGTTAATCATAGTGTGAAGATCGACAAAGACACTATAAACTTGAGATTTCGCACCCAAGGGAAAAGTCCACAAGAAATCACTGAAATCGTCAACAAACAGAAGATAATATTTATGACCAGCTATACTAAGAATGGGAGATGTCCAAATATCCGTATGAATAATATCAAAAGGCAAATAAGTTGGAGTATAAGAAGAAGAGAACGGTAACGAGACATGTTTCCCCAAAATACACGAGGAGCAATGAGTTTTAGACAAATTCGATATATTATTGTCATTATTCCTAACTATAGAACGATAAATAGAAGGTCCCGAGTGACCAAGGCGGTCATGCCATGTATCCGGGGTGACAGCAGAGAGAGCGGTAGAAGAGGTAACAGAAGTAACTGGATATAGGTTTCCAGTACTATCACATCGCATAAGAATTGTTCCTGTCCATTTGTCCTTCACAGAAAAGCCACAAGAATCAAACTCCACAGATTCGCTATTATCTTTTGTAAATTTAAGGATAGAAACTAGATTTTTAACAATATATGGAGCATGTAAAATATTAGAAAGAGAGAAAGGAATTTTTGAATGGGGTAGGGTGCCGTGACCATATCCTCGAACTGGAATTTGTTGACCATTACCGACAACAATATTAGAATTCTTATCTTTCAAACTAAAATACGGAGAAATAGTACCTGATGCCGCCTTCATGTGAGAAGAAGCTCCAGTGTCTATGTACCACTGGTCATCTGGCACATTCAAGGACATTGTTTGTATCGCTGTATCAACCTCTGTTGGAGCATAAGAGGAGGCATCATGGTATGTGGCTGCCAATGCCGAAGTTGGTCTTGGACCAAGAAGACCCTGTGTCGGTGAAGGTGGTGGGGTACTACGCCACTGTGCTGTCTGTATCGTTGGGAATGGACATGGTGGTACCTGCCAAGGGGCCGGGTACCACATCTGCTGCACTGGAGAAGTCCACCATGGAGGTTGGTTCCATGGCCGAAAGGATGAGGATGATCCACGACCTCTTCCTCTCAAACTACGACCACGGTTTTCCGTCCACGGCTGTTAGAGTTGCCACGACCCTTGTCTGTTGGAGTCTGGATTTGAGCGGCTGACCTCGATGAGTTCTTCGATTCCTCATTGGTGAATGCGGCAGCATGCGTAGGAGAAATAGCCGCTGCAATTTTTTACTTCTGTGTTTCCTCAAGGATGAGTTTTGACCTGGCTTCATAGAACGAAGGCAAAGGATCAGATTGTTGAAGAATTGTTGCGATTCCATCATAGTTCACATTGAGTCCCATGATTAACTGAAGCACCATGCGATCATTTGAAACTGGGGCACCCACATTCGCTAGTTGATCGCCAATCATTTTAATTTCTTGACAATATGCAGAAACATTAGCAAAATTGTCAAGGCTAATCTGCGAGAATTGTTGTTCAAGGTGAACTACACGAGAATGCTTATTGTCTTGGAAGATGTTTTTCAGGCAACTCCAAGCATGCGCAGCAGTAGAATCTGGTTGAAGAATGGTATGTATAAGATATGTGGAAATCGTTCCATAAATCCACTGGAGAACGATCGCGTCCAATTGCGACCACAAATCTGTATCCGTGCTATCTGGTGTTGTAATACCAGATTCATCAGAGGTGGCTGTAGGAGTAGAAGACTGTACCGTCGTTTTTGAGGAAGAAGTATTCGGCGGCAATATATGATCCAAAACCTGGTATGCCCGACAATGAATCTTGAAGAGCTCCGCCCACTAAGCATATTGCGATTTTTCCATCTCAAGAGTGATTGGGATGAATGTTTTGATGTTAGAGACTGCAAGAGCAGGGTGGAAAGTGATCTTTTCTGGTGCCATCAGATAAGAAAATGAGATTGCAGAAGAGAAAAGAAAAGATTGGCAGTATTAACGATGGGCGGCGCTGGGGTTTTGGGAAGGGAAGAGAGGATCGGTGTTTTGACTGCTGATACCATGTAGGAGAATAATCCCTGTGTATTGTATAGATCTCAACCATATTTATACAAAGATTACAAGTATGGTAACTATTGACCATATCCCTAAAGATATTCACAGAATATATGACTATCTATATACACTATCAAAGATTGTTGACGAGGTCCATAAAGTTGGTCGTCATCTTGTTTACATCAGAAACAACCTGCTTCGCCCTCGGATTCACTCTCCGTTCGAAACTGCCGATCGGAATCCCTGAGGTGGCCCATTGCGTTCAGCGTTTCCTTCAGCTCATAAACAGCGTCCTTGAGGTCTGCGGCTGATCTCCTTCTGCCGCCGCAGCTTAGTCACGGGGGTGGTCCCCACCTTGTAGGCCAGGGTAGGTGGTGTTGGAGCAGGATTTGTTAATGAAGTCCGTTGAAGACCGTCGTTAGGAGGAGAGAGAGAGAAAAGAGAGAGAGTAAGAGGGAGAAGGATTTGATTTCCATGGAGTTGATCATGTGTAGGGTTGAGAGGTATGTATACCACCCAAAAACGAGTTTAAAATTAAAATAATTTTAAAAAATTTAGTATTTCCTGAATAATTCAATTTTTTTTTTATCTTATGGAATGGGACCGACCAATCAATACTTTTACATGGTAATTGGGGACGAAATTGTTAAAAATATTATTTTGGAATCAAATCGAAATAAAATTAAAAGATTCCAGACGAAAATAATATCCTCATTAATTATTTTAGAATTTATATATATATACACACGAAACTATTTATGAGCTAGTATTCAAGTGAATTTATTGTTGACTTTGTAAAGCAATATTATTATTATTAAAAAGTGGTATATTCATTCTAGAGCACATGCTAATGGAGTTATTTTTTCTTCAAATCACATGCATTATCATTATTTAACTCCATTTGCTTATCACTTGACGGATAATGATGATGTTTAAATTCAAGTGTCATGCTAAAAAAAAGTGAATGGTTATTTTCTTCATGCAAAATATATTTAATTTTGAAATTGTCAAAAATATATTTCTTATTTATTCTTCTATCCAGTATTATTTGAATTAGCGCCATTTATTTTTTTCAAGTGCAGAATACTTTTTAATTGTATTTAGGGTTGAAATAAACTAAGCCAGAGTCTATGATCTGCTACTAAAAGTGTGACCCTACCTGATTTATTTAATTAACAAATTAAATAATAATAATAATAACAATAAAAATAATATTTTAAAGTGTTGTACCCATTTGTTAAAAATAAAAAAGTATATCCATTAAATGAACACTCAAAATAATAAAATGAATATTCTTTCAAGCGAATAGAGATACGTACGTATAGGAATACATAGGATAATATTTAAAGAATACACTCAAAATGTATAGGAATATGAAAGTGAAAAAAAAAATTATTTAAGCCGATTTAGGTTTGAGGCTTTTAAAAGATGAGTCACAAATAAAAGGTTTAATCAAAGACAGAAAGGCTTGACAATATTTAAAGACCGTGTCTAATGTGAACTCATTTTCCCATTCAACCTAATTTAAATGAAATTAGTATTCTTTAACGTGATTAATTTTAATTTTTTGAATAAATTATAATACAGGAGTATTAAATTTTTTAATTAAAAGTAGTATTTTTCATAATCTATTGCTTTAAATAATAATTTTTCATGTATTAAATAGTCATTTTATTAAAATTAGGGTGCAAGATGCATGAACCAACTAATATTTACTTCCACTCATAAATCACTAAAAATGAAAAATGACAAAATAAAATAAAATAAAGAATAGTATTTATTGAATTACTACAAAATAGGTCATGTCCATAATTTGCGCTGAATCCATGATCCAGCTTGGTTTGTGTTTTGGATACGTAGTTAGTGCATCTAGAAGCTAATCTGACGTGTACATGGCTGATTGGAACAGCCGAATGGCAGTTACAAGAGTTCGTTGAATTCATACAGAAATCTACTTAACATCCATCTTAGATCAACAATCGAAACCTCAAATTAAGAAGTTTTTTTTTTGTATCAAAACGGCAATATACATATAAACACTGCATCATAAATAAATTTAAACGGGTCCAAATTAAAGAGGAATAAAAAAAATAAAAATTAATGAAGGACTAAAAAAGATGGTTAATGAGGGACAAAGCGTTGCTTATGAGCTTCTCCACCTGAGCAACACAGCTCCCAATCTTCTTCTTCACCGTCGGATACACTTTCCGCTTAAAGTGGTGTCGACGCACGTGTCGGCGTCGGTTATGGCGGCCCTGGCGTAGGTCTTGGCGTTGGCCCACTGAAACTAAGAGAGAGAGGAAGAGATAGGAGGATTTGATTTCCATGTAGATGTATGGAATTGATGGATGATTGAATGAATGTAATGTGTAGTTTAGTGTAAGCAAGAAATGAAATTGAGAGGTATTTATATGCCAAAAACTAGAGTTCAGGTGAATTTATTGTTGACTTGTATGGGAATATATTATTATTTTTTAATATTTTAAAAATGATATATTCATTCTAGGGCACATGCAAATGGAGTTAATTTCTCTTCAGATCACATGCATTCTCTTATCGTTATTCAACTTCATTTGGTTATGCCAAGTTGTTTTACCATTATTATTATTTACTCCTATTTATTAATTAATTTTTTTTTTTGAATATACATATATGTGAGACTTGTTTTTTCTTGATTAATTTTATTTTTCTTTGAAAATATCAACTTTTCATTTATCGATTAAATGTCACGTTTGAAAATATAAATATATATGTACACAAATAATGATACAAGGAGTAATTATTTAAGTAATTGGATCGAATCTACGCAATGTCCGCTGCTTAACTTCACATTGGCGCATGGAGATCCCACCGTTTCCGCTTTCACTCAACATTTTTTTATTATTCTTATAATAGGCTCCTTCTTGAAATAATAATATTTTAATTAAAAAGTGTTACACAACTAGTGAAAAATAATAATAATAATAATAATGAAGTGAACTATCTCATGAATGTAAATAAAAACTAACAACATTTTTTAAGAAAAGTGATAATATCACTAATAAAAATCTAAAAAAATTGTAAAATAATCCAAAAGTAATTCGGTCTCATCCAAAATTGCCCAACTTCTGTAAAACTGTAACAAAAAGTTAAAACTAACTTAAAAGGTTTAAAATTATCTCTACTGTCCCTTATTATTTTTTAATTTCTATCCCTTCGACCACAAACCAATCAATACCCGAAAACTAGGCAGAAAATAGATTATCTTGGCAAACACAAGTTATCCGAACTTAAACTCATATATCATGATCAGGAATTGGTAGGTTGTGATGGACAACCTTTAATGGAGGAAATCTTCAAGACTCTATTGGATTGGATGGTGATGCAAGATATTCCTTGCTTAACATCGTATACTTTTTTTTTTCTCTTTGCCTAGTTGTAAAGAAAGGACTACATCTTTCTGACACAAACAAATTCTTGATTCTGATCTTTAATACTCGGTCTGAACTCCACCAACAGGTTATTTATTGTGTTAACTCATGCTGCATACAACGTACTAGAATATCTTTATAATTACACAAATTGGCAGCTATCTTATTCATCATGACTCAAACAATGTTGAAATGAATCAGGTTTGTTAGTTGACCAAGACTTCACTCATCTTGACAGCTCTAAAGAAAATAAAATCAAAGAGAATCAACCAATTGTACATAGAATCACATCACATAATATTCTCTTGTCTACAATTCTCCATGGACATGCAATTTCACCATGAAAAAAAAACTTAGAAGAGAAGTGATGTGCAGCAAATGCACAAGTTATCTAAGCCCATGAAATGTAAAGTATAATAATTTTATTTGATATAAACTCATGGGGATTATACCTATCGACCACTCTTCTTAGCACGTTTTCCTTGGCCCTTCTTCGGAGGTCCCTTTCCACGGCGCTTCAACATTTCAAGTTTGTTCAATCGCCTGCCATGATTGAATAAATTAGAATTGATGCAGCATTAGTGTGGGATACAAGAAAAAAAGACTGACTATTATGTGTTCAAATATTCATTGGGCAACCTACAAGGGGAAAAAGTGTAGGACAATACCACATCAGTATGCAAAAGATTGATACTGAGTAAAATGTGTATAATTGTGCTTCTCCTAATCATATTTTTAGGCTAACTTCTTGACTGAACTTTTCAGTATTTACAGTTGGGGTCCAATACATCTATCCACATTGCAAAGCGATTCATTTTCTATTATATTTTGTATAGAGACTATATCTTTATTGTTTTTGTTTCTTGATGATAGTTGACGACCACAATATCTGAAAAGGGCAATTAAGAATATGGTAAACATACTGAAATTGATTCAAGTAATTAGAATGTTTGGAGGATTCAAGTCATTTTGTAAAACAAAATTGCTGGCACATTTCCTGTCATAACATTTAATGCAGACGGACACCATGCTCCATGTGGCCATTGTTTCTTCCAAAGTTAAATTACCAAGAGACAAACATACTATGATTCAATACTCTTACCTTCTCTCATCTCCTACGCTAAACTAGGACTCTAATACAGAGACAAAGTATACATGCACAGCACAAAAGTCAAACACATGAAAAAGAATCAATCAAAAATCAGGGAATGGCCTAGCCAGATATGCTCTTACTCTTGCTCAGCGCGTGCCATGACGCGGGGATCATCCTTATTGATATCATAAGGATACCACCCAGCAATTTTGTCACCAATAAGTTTTTTACGTAGTATTTTGTGAGGGGATGGCTGTCCAGATGGGTTGAGCACATGGCCAAAAATCTTGGCCCTCGCTTCAGTAACTCCTTTAATGGCTGCTTCAGCCAGCACTTTCTTCATGCTCCCCAAACTCATACTTTGGGTCTAACAAATTTCCTACCGCATTCAAAGATAAGAAACTGATGAGGTTATTCCCTTACACAATTCATTCATGAAAAAACATGCTTGTACTTTTAGCAAACAGATGGTGTGCATGCCACAGGCAGTAAACCAGATTTCGATTGTGATTTATATCACATACTTAAACAGTTCACCTTGGTTAATTACGATCCAACTCAGAAAACTAAAACATTAAACAGTCATTACCGAATTGAGATCTGAGTAAAAACACACAATTAGTGATTTTAAAAATCAAGCATGTAATTGGCTATTCAACTATAGATGACAAAAAAATGATTTGCATTTGAAAGTTCATCATCTCACACACCTAAAATTAAAACATCCAATGCAAAACTCAATAGCGCTAACCTAATGTACATCGTCCAGGGTCCACTAACCAGGAAAAAATAAAGAATAAAAAAAATAACACAGACTAACCAGCGAGGAAGGACGATAATACTGAAGTGAAGAGACTGAAGCCGGGTGAGTCGGCGGTAGAGATAGCCGCCGACGGCGGCGGCCTGAATGATGGAGACTGCGGGCAGTTGAACGATGGAGGGGGCTAGGGTTATTTTGATTTGGGGTTGGAAATTTGGGAACCCATTCGTCGTACCTTTTTAATTTTTTTACTTTTAAAGAAAAATGGTAATGAAAAAGACCAAATCCAATTCTAAATTATAGTTAGTTAAATCTATATTCCAACTAGTACGAAACCCGAGTGTTACGCGGGATTATTGAATTTTTTTATTAGACAAATAAAAAAATTGGGGTTATTGTAGGGTGTAGAATCCATATACTAAAAATATGGGTAGTGAGTGATTTTTTATATTTAATTATTTAAATTAATTAATAATAAAAATTAAATTATAATTAATCTAACTATTGAAATCATCTAGGTACACCGCAGTCGGACTCAAAAATTTGTGGAGGGTTTTTTTGGAATGGATGAAGTAAATATCAAAATTTATTTCGAAATTAGTTTATACATGTATGGCTGGTGCACCAACTTTAAAAAATATATACAAATATAAACAAAAACATATACAATTATGAACAAAAATATATACAATTTAATTGTTAATTTTTTTAATGAAAAATTGCATGTAAAAAAATATACAATTATTAAAAAAGCATTTATAAACTATTGAATAAAAATTTATACACATATGAATGCTAGTTTCTTTTAATAAAAAACTTAGTGTAGAAAAAATATACAATTATTAAGAAACATGTATATAAAAAAAGTTTAGTGGTCCCTTGCACCCGGGTGCACCTAATATCAACTCTACGTGAAAAAAAGTTATACACATATTAGTGGTCCCTTGCACCCGGGTGCACCTAATATCAACTCTACGTGAATAATAAAAAAAAATGCAAAATGCCAAAATTATATACTCCCTCCATCCCGTTTCAATATTTATGATTCCTTTTTGCACGTTGATTAAGAAGTATAATATTTTAATAGATTGTTATTATATTTAATGAATGTTAAAGTATGTTTTCTAAAGTATACTGGATTATGCATTAAAATATGATTTTAGTGTGTTATAATTTGATTTATTATTGACATACTTTAACTGTAAGTAAACATATATTATCTATACAATAAACATACTTTAGTGATTAATCGACCCGTCTCACAAGAGAATATCTCTTCAAATTTTTATTTGCAATCATACATTTTTTTATACACTCCTCTCTATATTTCTTTAATTATCAATGTTAAAAACATATTTTTTTTCTCTATCATGTTATAGCTTATATCATATTCATGACTATGTTTATAGTAATTTAAATTTTTAAGTGACACTCCTCTCTATATTTCTTTAACTATCAATCTTAAAAATATATTTTTTTCTCTATTATATTATATATATATATATAGTTTATATAATATTCACTATGTTTATAATAATTTAAATTTTATCATTCTCACTTGCTTTGGACATCCCTCTTTCCTTCTTTCTCCTTTCCTTTATTTATTCCTCTATCCTTGAAGTAAATTTTATAGCATGTTATAATTAAATATAAGTATATATATATTTATAACTTTTCTTTTCTTTTTCTTAAATAAAAATATATATTAATAATTTTTAATTTTAATAGTCATTATGTTATTAAATTTTTATTTTGAAATATTGTATTTACTTTTAGCTTATGCAATTAATTATGCTATACTGTATATATAAATATAGTATATCATAGAAAATGCATTGCATTATAATGACTAATGAATATTTTAAGAAAATATATTATTAATTTTTAATTTCATCAGACAAAAATATTTTACTAATTTCATATATTCATATTTTATCCATTTTCTATGTCATTCAAATTGTTATTTACAATCATACATTTTTTTTTCATACATAATCATTCATTTTTTATGTCTCTATATTTCTTTTAACTATCAATCTTATAAGTATGTATTTTTTTACATTGTCTCTATATTCCTTTCTTTAACTATCAATCTTATAAACATGTGTTATTTCTTTAACTATCAATCTTATAAATATGTGTTTTTTTACATTGTCTCTATATTCCTTTTCTTTAACTATCAATCTTATAAACATTTGTTTATTTTTCTCAATCACAACTCTTTCACTGTCTCAATTATAGCTTATATAATTTTCACTATCTCACAAGCAAGTGATTTACATTTTCATCTTTCATAATTGCGGCATCCCTCTTTCCTTCCTTCGTCCGTTCCCTATTTTTGTCAACCAAGCTTCATAAAAAGTGCAATATCATGTGGCTTCAGTCTCTCAAAAAGATAAAATTTATATAATTGAAAAAGAAAATGTCAATTGATTAAATTTTATGTGAGCCATCACCTAAAAAGAACTGAAAATATATAAATATCCTAGGATTGCAAGACACTCTCAACTTTACAAATTAAAATTATAATTTTTGCAAAATATTTCTTTGGTAAATAATAATTTGAAAGAAACAAATTACTCCACTTAACAACTAAAATTTGAGCACAAAAGTGGTGCCCGTGATGTTTATCAAGAATATGTTATCAAAGAAACACATTGCAGATGCAATTTCTATAACACTTACTTATATTCCAGAACTAAAAATCATGATAATCATTACTACAGTGGCATATTTGAAATGGTGAAATTCTGCAAAAAAGGACAAATGTTGTCTATAAGATCACTAAAATTTTAATTTGACCATTAGTTCTCAAGATTAAATATTGATTTTATAAAATGATTCTATCCCAACAACCAAAAGAGCAATTTAGCTTCAATTGGAATGGACTTTATGGATTATTCCCTGTGTTCCACAAAGGACGAACAATTAACCAAATTAAAAAATCATAGATCTCTCTTTCGAGACCATTAATCACAAATACACGCAGATAAAACTAAATTTCTCTAATCATTAGCAGCATGACTCTCAGTTCTTGAAGCTCAAACATCAGCCTAACAGACTATTTTGCACTCTAATCTACTACCTTCATTGACCTACATATATTGTGGTTATGAACTCGAATCGACCACACCAACACACAAATAATCACAAGATTTCAGCATAAAATTCAATCAAAACATTGTGGTTTCACACCTCAATTACAGCAAATCACCCTTATATGAACTGAATTCCAACACCCTCCCTTTTATCTCCCTCAACAATCTTCACCAAGATTTTCCATTTCCTAATTCTAACACCATTAAAATAGATCACCTCCACATTTAAAATTTCATCCAATCAAACATTAAATCTATGCAATACTTTTAGATCCATATTATTCCACACATTAGATTTCAGAGGAAGACAGATGCGAATCCAACCCCCTTTCATCTTTCATATTAAGATCAAAACAGAATCACGCAAAAAGACAGAGAGAGAAAAAGAGACAGACACCTTTTGTTTGCCACCACCGGATTTCGCTGGCGTGGATGATGGAGGAATTTTAGGCGATATTAGGGCAGAGAGAGGTGGCAGGTTGGAAATCTTCTACTTGCCACCACCGGATGGAGGAGCCTTATCTTAGTTCGATGCCGGAAATATAGAGATTACAGTGGAGGGAGCGGGCAGCGATTAGGGCGGGGCGGAGAGAGGGAGGGAGGCAGATTGGAGATTAGAATTGAGAATGAGGTTTCCGTAAAGAATATTTCCTTATATTTTTACTGAATTTACAAAAATTATAATTAAACAGCTAAACCCTTCACTTATTATTTTTAGTCATTAAAACCCTTTTCTTTATTAACTAAATCAAAAATACCCATCTGCTCTAAATGAAACCTAAACCTTTCATACCCATAAAATCAATCCTTGCAACTTCTTTCTTTTTTTTTTTCTCTTTTTCTTTTATTATTATGGTGTACTTTTTAATAAATAATAAAAATGTAATGTTATTTCTTTCTTTATTTTAATTTTTCAGTTTTGATTTTTTTTTATTCTAAATTATAATATATATATATATATATATGTATATTTAAATTAAAGATTAAAAATGATTATATATAAAATGGAGTAGTATTTCAAGAAAAATGATAAAATATAATAATATTTTAAAAAAATTATAAGTGATAAAAGAAAAGTCATTTCTATCGAATTGAACTATTTCCATAAATCATACCTATGACAAATAAAAATTGATACTTATTAAGAAAATGGATAGATTAATGAATTTAAATAATTCTAGACTACAAAAGCTAATTAATAAATGTAATGAAATAAAATAAAAATCATCATATATAACATTTTGCTCATTATATATAATTATATATATATATATATATATATATATATATATATATATATATATAATGAATTAAATAAAAGAACTGGATTAAAAATGATAAAAATAAAACATATAACATAAAAATAAAAGAGTGAGGCTTGCGTGCACCCGGGCGCACGGAACACATTCCGTGCGCCTTTAGAAATTTTGTATTATGGGTAAGGGTACATTAATTTGGTCTAAAGGGTATACATTTTAATTACTAAAAGGTACACAATTTTGTTCTAAAGGGTATACACTTTTCATTAATATTTTTTTTTCTTTAGAAAATAAAGGGTACACATTTTTATACTAAAGGGTATACAATTTAACACAAAATTCTAAAGGCGCACGGAGTGTTGTTCGTGCGCCCAGATTTTTCTTTAGAAAATAAAGGGTACACATCTGTATACTAAAAGGTATACAATTTAGCACAAATTTCTAAAGGCGCACGGAAAGTGTTCCGTGCGCCCGGGTGCACATGAGCTTTTGCCAAAATAAAAATGAATTAAAGAATGTTTTGAAAAAATGAGGCACAAAAGGAAAGAAATTAAAATAAGAAAACTAATATTACATTTTTATTATTAAAAAATAGTCTATAAATGATAAAGGAAAAGAGAATAATTAGAGGTAAAATAAAAAAAAATAACAGAAACAAAAAAAAATAAAACAAAAAATAGATTTAATTATGGAGGTATAAAAGTTTTAAGATTTATTTTATTGTAAATGGGTATATTTGATTTAGTTATCACAAAAAAGGGATCAAATGATGAAAATAATAATTGAAGGGTGTAATTGCTCAATGATACAAACTAAAGGGTTTAATTGATCTTCCACTCAAAGAGAAAGTGTGTGGATGACAAAAAAGAAAGATGAAGGGCTTATTTGCACCTAACTAATAAGAAGAAGGGTCTCTTTGACCCTTTTCCCAAAATTTTACTCCATTCATATAAAATAATGTTGGAGTATATTACTTTTATTTTGGACATTCTAATTAAAAGGTTACATTTTCTCATTAACAAGAGTGGCTATATACCTTAAAATGGACCATCTTAAATTTTATAATATTACACCATTTATTATCTATTCAAATTGAAATTTAACAACATAAAAGAATACCCTTTAAATATATTCCATTTACATTAAAATATTATATTATGTATACTTCCATAATTGCATTGAATAAAAAAAGTAAACACAATGAGGAGACGTACATAAAATAGAAATAAACAGAAAATCATTACCCAAAGTTAGAACAATTAAGAAAAGATGGGGTTTATAACGAAAATATCTATTCAATTCAATTTTATCTGTATTCACAAAATCATCTCCACTCATCCACCACTATTACCAACCTTCTCAATCCTCATAATCCAAAACCCTTGTCAATGCCAACCTTATTACAGATTATCATCAACTCTTCTGTCTTGCATCCTCTCCACAATTCCACAAACAAAATCAGCTGCTACAGCTTCAAATTCTCACAACCCATCAACTACCCTCGCTTTAAATTAAAGATTCAATGTTTTCGCAGAGATGGTAATTCGGTGAGGAGGGGGAGGAGGGCTGTAGTCGTGAATTTTAGCGACGGCGGCGGTGGCGCGAGAATTAACAGTGATACGGCGAGGGTGTTGGGAAATCTTACTTTGGTAATGTCATATCCTGAAATTCTAACCATTTAAAATATCATAATAAATAAAGAAAAATCATTTTTAGCGGAAGCTTAAAGGAAATAAAATTTAATCAACCAAAAATCCAACTTGATAAGTGAAAAATCCAAATGTAACTACTTGAAATAAATTGCACAAGTTCATAAGTCTAGAAAGATTTAGAAATAATAATTAAGTCATAACGAAATGAAAATTTTTCATTGTGTTATGCATTATCCTTATGACCCACCACGTCAGTTCGTCCATCTGAAATGATAAATTATTTAGGGTGAGCAAAATCACAAGCTCAGTGAGGTGATATACTTGCCAGAATTACATACCACACGCAAATACTAATTAAGTGACACAATTCATGTAGATTTAAATGTACTGCATAACTGAGTTCTCAATTATTCAAGTAGTAAAAGTCTCGTTTATAAAAGTCAGGAGACCTATGTCTCATTTATAAAGGTCAGGAGACCTATCTGTATGTCTCGTTTATAAAGGTCAGAAGACCTATGTCTCATTTATAAAGGTCAGGAGACCTATCTGTATGTCTCGTTTATAAAGGTCAGGAGACCTATCTGTCTCGTTTATAAAGGTCAGGAGAACTATCTGTACATGCATAAACTCAAAGATACCACAAGCAGCAGTTAATAAAGACAAAGTAAGAATTATCCTACCTTTTTAAATGAATTGAGTTGACTGTAATCCGAATTATATTGATGTGGCAGAACTTCTAACGCACGAACTCCTCATCACCTAATAATATATTTGTATAAAAATATAAATAAGACTTAATTCTAATCCTAATAAAGAGAAATATTAATAAGGTAACTATCCATGTATATGTGTAAATATATACATACACGTACATGTCCCACTGTGCCGTATAATATGTATATACATAACAAGGATCATATTATACCCGATGGCTGTAATAACAAATATAGTATGTGTTGTCAAAATTATAATTAATTAGTAATAGATAGAAAGATAAACGTGAACTAAATCTAAGACTTTATAAAATATAATATAATATGATAATTACTTATATATGTATACTTATTTTGAAAAATCTTATGTAATCAAATAGCAATAAAATAATAGCTAATACAAGTTAATCGCATGTATGCATTTTCAAAATTGAGTAATAGGTATATTAATAATAATAATTAATGTTGAAAATAGCTGGTGGTTAACTAAAGTAATTAATATATAAGTGGAACTTGTACTCTCACATAATTTGTAAACAGAATGCCCATTAGTGACACAACAATTGATAGTTCTAGCAACAATTATAACTAAATTAAGGGAAAGTTATAAAATAAATATTATGATGCTTTTCTGCCAAAATTACAAATGTATACAGACGAAAGTTTATAATTAAAATATGGGTAAAAAAATTACAGATTTAAATAAGTAGAAACCAACGTATAGTAATAAATAATGAATATAGTGTTGGAAGATGAAACTTACTTGGTTTTTGAATAATTCAATCGAAAGAGATTACTGATATTTCTTTCGTCTGGCGTTGAGACGTAATGAGTCTGTTGTATAAGGGGTTTGGTTAAGAGAGTTAATCGTAATTGGGAAATTGAGAGAATAGGGTTTTCAAAAGTAAAAATAAAGATGCAGAACTCACTTATGTAGAGGAATAATACAGGATTGTGGGTGGTTACATCCCACAAAAATAGGGAAATAAGTTTAAAAGGATAGAAAGATAAATAAAAATCAAATTTAAAGGTATAGTAAATATATTAAATAAATAATTATGATTTATCTAATTAAATACGTGTAAATAAATAAATAGATGAATGTGCATATATATATATATATATATATATATATATATATATATATATATATATATATATAAGGGTCGTTACATCCTACCCCTCTAAAATAAAATTTCGTCCTCGAAATTAAGTAATGTACCGTCGCCAAAGAAATTTAGAAATCTAGTATGTAGATCATCTTCTCGCTCCCACGTGACCTCATTATTCGAGTGACGACTCCATTGGACTCTCAATAATTCCAACTAATAAACTCTAATTACTATAAATGACTTAACTTATCCTTACTGCATCAATACTCGAATTGAAATCCTTTGAAAATGTTTTAAGCACACACATTCATAAAATGATAAACTTGTATAAATATAATCTCTGTAAATGTCATACCTCATTGGAGCTGTCATAGTGTGACGGATAGATGCTAGCATTTTTTTTAAAATGGGTATACAGAGTTATATACTGCTCTGATACCACTTTGTCATATCCTAAAATTCTAACCATTTAAAATATCATAATAAATAAAGAAAAATCATTTTTAGCGGAAGCTTAAAGAAAATAAAATTTAATCAACCAAAAATCCAACTTGATAAGTGAAAAATCTAAATGTAACTACTTAAAATAAATTGCATAAGTTCATAAGTCTAGAAAGATTTAGAAATAGTAATTAAGTCATAAAGAAATAAAAATTGTGCTATGCATCATCCTTATGTCCCACCACGTCAGCTCCTCCATCTGAAATGATAAATTATTTAGGGTAAGCAAAACCATAAGCTCAGTGAGGTGATATACTTGCCAGAATTAAATACCACATGCAAATACTAATCAAGTGACATAATTCATGTAGATTTAAATGTACTGCATAACTGAATTCTCAATTATTCAAGTAGTAAAAGTCTCGTTTATAAAGGTTAGGAGACCTATGTCTCGTTTATAAAGGTCATGAGACCTATTTGTATGTCTCGTTTATAAAGGTCAGGAGACCTATCTGTATGTCTCATTTATAAAGGTCAGGAGATCAATGTCTCGTTTATAAAGGTCAGGAGACATATCTGTACATGCATGAACTCAAAGATACCACAAGCAGTAGTTAATAAAGATAAAGTAAGTATTTTCCCACCTTTTTAAATGAATTGAGTTGACTGTAATCCGAAATATTGATGCGGCAGAACTTCTAACTCACGAACTCCTTGTCACCTAATAATACATATGCATAAAAATATAAATAAGACTTAATTCTAATCCTAATAAAGAGAAATATTAATAAGGTAACTATCCATGTATATGTGTAAATTTATATATACACGTACATCTCCCACTGTGCCTTATAATATATATATACATAACAAGGATCATATTATACCCGATGGCTGTAATATCAAATATAGTATGTGTTGTCAAAATTATAATTAATTAGTAATAGATAGAATGATAAATGTGAACTAAATCTAAGACTTCATAAAATATAAAATAATATGATAATTACTTATATATGTATACTTATTTTGAAAAATCTTATGTAATCAAATAAAAATAAAATAATAGCTAATACAAGTTAATCGCATGTATGCATTTCAAAATTGAGTAATAGATATATTAATAATAATTAATGTTGAAAATAGCTGGTGGTTAACTAAAGTAATTAATATATAAGTGGAACTTGTACTCTCACATAATTCGTAAACAGAATGTCCATTAGCGACACGACAATTGATAGTTCTAGCAACAATTATAACTAAATTAAGGAAAAGT
This sequence comes from Pogostemon cablin, assembly GCA_023678885.1. NCBI lineage: Eukaryota > Viridiplantae > Streptophyta > Magnoliopsida > Lamiales > Lamiaceae > Pogostemon > Pogostemon cablin. The sequence continues at coordinate 23,055,252 of CM042995.1, forward strand.
TATAAAATAAATATTATGATGCTTTTCTGCCAAAATTACAAATGTTTACAGACGAAAGTTTATAATTAAAATATGGATAAAAAAAATTACTGATTCAAATAAGTAGAAACCAACGTACAGTAATAAATAATGAATATAGTGTTGGAAGATGAAACTTACTTGGTTTTTGGATAATTAAATCGAAAGAGATTGCGGATATTTCTTTCGTTTGGCGTTGAGACGTAATGAGTTTGTGGTATAAGGGGTTTGGTTAAGAGAGTTAATCGTAATTGGAAAATTGAGAGAAGAGGGTTTTCAAAAGTAAAAATAAACATGCCGAACTCACTTATGAGAGGAATAATAAGTTGGAGAAAATATGCATGATTGTGGGTGGTTACATTCTACAAAAATAGGGGATTAAGTTTAAAAGGATAAAAAGATAAATAAAAATCAAATTTAAAGGTATAGTAAATATATTAATTAAATAATTATGTTTATCTAATTAAATATGTGAAAATAAATAAATAGATGAATATATATATATATATATATATTAGGGTCGTTACAGGCAATTCTGCTGACTTATTTTTCTCTGAGTGGGCAGCTGGGCTGGCTTCTTGATGCTATTGTTTCCTTTAGGTATTTATATGTTTTCTTTCTTCTTCATTCTCTTGCTTTTGCGTTTTGATTGATTATAAAGTTTTTATTTTTTTATAATATTTTTCATTTATATTTGAATTGTAATAATAAGAATTTGGGAGTTTTTTTTCTTTCGGAGTTCTGTATATTTTCATTAAAACTTACTACCCAATGTAAAGTTTTTTTGAATTGAGATTCGAGTTTAGCTTTGAATTCATTCTTAATGAGATAAAATTTTGATTAAAGCTGTTAGTAAAAGGATATGGAAGGAGAATATGAAGAGTGAGGCTCTTGTGCACCCGGGCCTTTACAATTTTCATGCCCCTTTACAATTTAAACCCCTAGCAATACACATGTTTAAATAGGATTGGAGGGGAGGGTTGTGTTCACATAGGTTTAAATAGGATTGGAGGGGAGGGTTGTGTTCACATGGGGACACAGAGCATCTTTCCGTGTCCCCGGGCGCACGGGAGCTTTTGCCGAATATGAAAAGGTAGAAAAATCTACCGCTTTATGTTTGTGTGCATATTTGGACTAAATAGCATTGAAGTTGTTGTTTATTTCATATTTATTTTTAATTTTGTAATTAATAAGATCCAAAATTTGTCTATTGCTCTTGGAAAAGGATATGAATGTGGGGAAGAACAATCTACAATTTGTGATTTGTTATTTGTTGGAAGTTTACCACATTTTTTAAGGTCAAGTAACATTGATTATGTATTATGGCTAGCTGTTCTGTAGTCATTTGTTTTAAAGCATATTATCACCTTTTGAGCTTCATCTTTATATAGCTGATTTCTTAACTTCAGCTAATTGCGGTACTCGTACCAATTGTCGGCATTGGAGCTTTTCTATGTGGGCAAGCCGAGATATAGTACAAGGCAGTGTATGTGATTCTTAATTTTATGTGCTTTATGCATAATTTACGAAATGCAATTCCTTGTAGCATTTGCTCCAAATTTAGTAAATTTGTTGTTGTTGATCTTTTCGGATTTGGTTCAAGAAGTAACATTATGATCTTGTTTGTGTTCCAAAATTTGTCCAAGTGAAGGAGTAATTTGTATTTTTAAATGTGAAGCAGTATGGCATTCTATATGTATATTTTATGATCTGTCTTGGATTCAAATGATTTTCTTGCTTCTTTTCTGAGATATGAAATTCAGATTGAGATATTTCTAGTGATATCTATTTCAACCATCTATCTTATTATACTTTTTTATAAAACTCATTCCCATTCTCTATGATTTGGTCAGGTTGTGATACTTAACCCAATATCTTTTGGCCTTTGTTATTTGTTTATGCTGTGTCAATGCTATAATCAATGAGTTATGATGTTTAAAGATTTGTTCACTAATTGATTTCTGCAAAACCACTTTACTGATGCATAATTTATTAATCTCAACCTTATTATTTCTCATACTGTTTCTTGGATATCCCATAGTAATAATGTTTAAAGATCTGTTCACTAACTGAACTTTTTTCATGTAGTGCCCGAACTGTGGAAATGAATTTCAAGCATTCAAGTATGCTATGATCAACACCTTTTGTTCTGCCATTACTTACTCAAAAGTGTACCATACAGTTCTTGATTCTCTGATAATTTGTTGCAGATCTACCTTGAATGACGAACTGCAGTTATGTCCATTCTGTAGTCAGCCATTTTCAGGTAAATCAGACAATGTGTGGACTTATTTCATTATATGAGTCGTGAATGTCAACCTTTTTTTTTTAAATAACCTTTTCCTGTATATCATGTATTAGTTTATCTTGATTAGTATGATGCCGATTTTCTTAATCAGTTGCTTCAATAACCAATTCATCCATGATCTCAAATCATTTTGTCATTTGCAGTGGACGATGACAAATTTGTTAGAGATCTAGTGAAGTTTTCCAACGAATCAACAATATTTGATCAAGCATTTAGCAACTTCTCTACTCATACTCGTACTAAGAAAGGTTTGATTCTTGTCTACTTATTCTTAGAGAGGAGGCATACTACAGTCTTCACATAATCCAATATCCAATTAAATTGATGTTTAAATGGAAAGTTAAATTTAGTGCACAAATTTAAATTGCAACATCGTAAAATAGGTTTTGACTAACTCATATTTTGCAGTTAGGACTTCCTATTACATTTTATTCTACACTTCTCACATGAATAGCTCGTAAGAGCAACCAACTTTAATCAAGATCAATTAAAAAATCCAAATGTGTCATTAGTACAGAGGGTGTATAGGAGATTTGAACTGCTTATTTTGCTTATCAAATTTCTCTTTGAGAAAAACTTCTAAAATAAAATCAATTGAGAAGAAAGAAAGGACAATAAACCAACATGTTTAGCTGAACAGAGTTTTCTTGTAATAATAATGTAATCAGCACTCTGTGGCGTGCCTGTTGCTTTGAAGCAACCGATTGGAAATCTATAAGCAATAATGAGATTTGATCAATTGAACATCAATTATGTTATGTTTATGTTCTTTACTAATTGAGTCCTTGTCTTGAATAAAATGAGCAAAAACGGGAAACAAAGCTAGTGTTATTGTGAAGGGTGGTTCTATCAATGACCAAGTTTTCCATGCACAAGTGCTTTATATACTCTTTTGGACTTAGAATTTACACTTTATGCTTTGGTTATAGTTATTACTCCGTTTTTATGGTTTTATGTATTTTAGGTTTATATATTTATTGGGTCCTTCATTTACTTATTTACCTAGGATTTAGTATAGTTTTATTGTCTTTTCACATTTATACTTTCAAATAAATGGAGGTGCATGTCTAAACATGTTGTGCACAAGGCTATCTGTCGATCGGGACGAAGATATAGTATATGATGATGTGATTGTGGTGCAGGAAAGGATTTGTCTAATATGATAGTGGATGTGGAAGCAGAAATAAGAGATGTAGAGTGAGATGGGTTGTTCACAGTGCCACATTTTGTGTTGTGTAATACGAATACAGGGGCTTTCTTGTCTTTTCATATTCTTGAGGACATTCAGAGGGGAAATCAAAATGGCAGGTAAATTCAAATTCAATCATGCCCTTTGAAGTTGGATTTGGATTTTGTATATTTGCGTAATTTAATTCTGTAGGTGGTGTAAAAACTGCATCAAAAGATAAGTTGAAGTTGTAAATTGCAGAAATAGGTTGTATAGAAATCCATGGCCACATTAAAAATGCATGTGTTATCTTTAGATTTATTTATTTATTTTCTTTAATAAAAAATTACTACTACTACTACTCAACTATGAATCTGGTTTATTACTTCTTTCAACAAATTTTAGGGTGATTCTGGATAGGTTAAAATAGATGGTGGGCAGTTTTTGTTTTTTTAAAAATTAATTATTTTATTTTATTTAATGGTGTAGATAAAATTGTACATTAATCTAATGGTTAAAATTGTCCAAGAGTGCACCGGACGTTAGTTAGACTCCTAACTTTTAATCTTTTTCTCATTTGAAATTTTAATCTTTTCAATGAATAACATAATATAAAGAGGTATGCATTTATTAAAAAATAATAATTAATATACATATCATGCTGTATCGAATGTACAAGATATCAACTCAATATTTTATATGTGAAAAAGTTATATGTATATTTTGTTTTAGAACATACAAAAATAATGACGAAATGTATATTTTGTTCTAGACGAGTAAAATGTTCATCAAGAAATGAGTATATTACATTTTAAATATAACTAATATAGATCAGAGTGTACAGTGCATCTAGACTAGTAAAATGTTCATCAAGAAATGCGTATATTACATTTTAAATATAACTAATATAGATAGGAGTGTACGGTGCATCCAAATTCACGGAATATCAACTTTTTCTTTAATTTTAATTCTTCAACAATATTTCAACGGTGCATCCAAATTCACGAAATATCAACTCATTCTTTAATTTTGATTCTTCAACAATATTTCAACCCCGAATTTTTATTTAAGGTGCATGATATTTTTAAGTTTAGTTACTTAGAATATCAGTAATACTTCAAAATTCAAATCAATATTTTAACCAATGTTCATAATATACTAATATACAAAGATTATAACACGTCGTTAATGACACAGAGTTACTGATGCTGTTTCCCATTTTTCATATCTTAAAAATTTTAACCTTATTTGATTTAAAAAACCTTCTCTCCATGTGAAACAATTTTATACCAGAAATAAATACTACTCCATGTCATATGCAGTTAAGAAAGTAAAGCTAAAAAGCTTCAAGGAGTAACGATGTAACAAAAGGGCAATTGACTGCTGTAACTAGTATCTACCACAGATCAAGCCAGACAGCTTCAAGGAGCAACGACGTAACAAAAGTGTGATTGCCTATGTAGGCAATTAAATTTTATTGCCTAATAAATAAATGTGTGAAGGAAAATATATTAAGTATTAATTAAATATTTATTTATTAAAGAATTTAGATAAATAAATTCCTGAAATAAATGAATAAATAATTAATAATTAATATAATTATTTGAGCACAAATCCAAGTCAAATTGGCTAAATTCAAGTTAAATGGGCTCAATCCAAGTTAAGTGGGCTTGATTCAAGTCAACAAGCCCGACAAATGAAGTCCAGTAGACCTATATAAGTTAAATAGGTCCAAGTCAAATCCTACAGGCTTAATTCCAGTCCAGCAGGCTTAATTAAAGGAGAATAGTCCAACATATCTTTTCAAGGATAAAATATCTCACAAGTGATTATTTTCTCTACCTATGAATAAGGGCCTTCAGTCATCATTCCATTCATTCTGAAAATCCTGAAAAACTCGGAGAGCTCTGAATAAACTTGAAATCTCTGCGAAGATCAAGTTATTCTTCAAGGATCAATCTTGAAACGACATTCAATCTGAGATCAATGTGCGGAACCCCTCATATTCAATGTTTTTTCAAATCAAGTTCATCAAGTTTATCTAGCAATATTCGTGAAGTCAACGGTGTTCTACCAAATTGAACGACGTTCTTCGCGATAAATCTTCAAATCAACGTTTGATCCGAACAAAGGCTTAACGCCTCTGGATAAATATTTTCAAGCTTCAAGTCAAGCCCGAGCATGGACAAGCTTCATCCGAAGATCCGGCTCCAAAAAGTTGATAAAGTAAAAGAAGTCAACTCAAGAGAGGAATCAGAGGATAGCTATAGACTGTTCACTCAATTCTCAAGTTCAATCTATCTCGAATTATTATTATAATTTTTTTTGTGTTTATTATTTAATAAATACAAATTTTGTTGTTACAATATCATAATAGACATTATAAGAGAAATCTTGTAAAATTATTTAAAGTACATAAATATTTAACTTGATCGAAACTTTACATATGTGGAACGTCCCAATATTATTCTCTAACATTTCCAAGCATGCCCGGCTGCTTTTTAGAGAATCCCGCTTCTGTGTCGTAGGACTTGTAGCTCGGCAGTCCACCGGGTCGGCTTCTATATCCTTCCAGTTTCGAGTGCCCGGTGCCTAATATGAATATAAGCACCTTTGGGCGCGCGTAGCAGGAGAACAAGATGGAAGCGCGCCTGAAGGAAAAGCGGTCCGGCAGGCACGCTTTTTTGGAACTGCAAATTCGTCGTCCGAAAGCAGTTCGTGTTGATAATTTCACGCACATCCTACCCTTAAGTATAATATTCATGTACACCTTAGTCAATTAAACCTTTTTATAAATTCTATATTATTAATAGTGTGCACATCTTCTATCAACTTCAAATTCGCTCCCTGATCCGTCCGCCGCCACTGCATCACGGTCATATTATTTTAGACGCAACTGCAACACTGATGAGAGTGGAAATTCATGTATTTTCGGGTCCAATTTGATACCTCTTTGAATGTTTATTTGTTATTATTTGCACAAATATTATTACTTCTAATTATTATTGACTAAATGGTGCTTGAGAGGTATTTTGGTGTGTTTTGATAGGAAAATGGATAACAATGCAAAATTGGGGTGAAAGGTCAATTTGAGTAAAAACAGAGGACCATCTTCTATAATTTTTCTGTAATCGTGTGGAGGTCCGAATCAATCTTGTGAGATATGGTTGGAAAGCCACGAAAAAGAGGAACGCGTGAGCGCAAAAATCACTTCATTCGGAAGTTGGATGAGGAAGTTGTGATCAAAACGGTGACGTCGCGTGACTGCCGACGGGATTTTCGAAACTTACCAAATTTTTGCCCAAATTAAGACTCATGCACGTGTATGAGTGTAATGCCAATTTGGTGCTTATTACATGTGATTAATTGGGGCTCAATTTGAAATGTCAAAATGGATTTTGAGTATTACAAGTCATGCAAATGAAGTGGGCCATGCCATCTTTAGTTAGAGAATTGTTGTGAATGGCCCATCTTATTTCAATTGCCGTGAGTGGATGCAATTGATAAGTGTGGGCCCAATTACTTCTAATGCTCTAGGCCCATCAGACGACTTCAGTGTTATAAAAAGAAGAATCAACCGAGAACATAGGGATCATCAGTTTCCTCTTGCCTCCAGAACGCGATTCACGCCACACGCCTTCTCATCCTCTTCTTGCCCTCACTTTGTATCATCCACCCATCAGAGACGGAGATTTCGACGGAGATAAAGATTTAAGAGACGGAGTCCTCCAAAAGGGTTCTTTATTTTTAATTATTTATTTTTGTTATTTTAGCACAATGGTTAGGGTTTATTACATCTTTGTGATTTGCCCCCATAAATCCATGGGCTAAGCTTCTTTGTTGGTAATGTTAGGGCTTAATACAGTATTGACTATGTGATTTGATTTTGCCCTAGACTTGGATTTTGTTATTCTACTGATTGTTTATTTCCTTATTGAAGAGGATATTTTGAAACTTCATATTATCGTGTTTTTGAGTTTTGATTCCTTTAATTATTCATGACGGTATCACTAATTGATAGTTAATAGGATTCTTTATTTCTGCATAATAATTGTTGTTTCATGTGACAGTCTTAGGGGATTGGCCTATAATACCTAAGAGTGTTAGACAATCAATTTGGAATATTAATTACTTGGTAAAATATCATTATTAAGTAATTAATAAGGAGACAAAAGGGTTAACAATCGCGTACCTAGAAAGGGAAGTCTAGTGCTCTAGCCTTAATTGGAATTTAGCATGAAGTACATATAGAGGGAGATGGAGTTAATTTCTTATTGATCTTAGGATTTTCAGCTCATTATAAGTGTTAGATCCTACCCGATCAAGGTGATTTAACTAGGCTTAGTGATCCTCTTATAAACGTCTGCAGGTAATTAATTTGGGTCTAGATAAATTAGTCACATAGTTAAACTGTTTGCCCGAGCATTACCAATTCTCCATTCTTGAATTCCAAATCGTTTTCTCTGCGTGATTTATTTTATTTGCATTAGTTTAATTATTTACTTTTACTTTTTATTAGTTAATTAATTATCTTTTCCAAAAACCCCCAGATTTGTCTTACATTGGAATTATCATATAGAATTACTTGTTAAATTTATAACTATCTTGTGGGAACGATATTTCACTTGGTCACGCGCACTACAATCGATCCCTTATACTTGAGGGTGAAAGAAATTTGCGATCAAACACATTCAGGTCCGGATAGCTTTACAGTAACTAATGTCGCGCCAACATTCAAGGTAATCTATTTCTAAAATTTCAAAACTATATCTATTTATGTCCAATGGATGCGAAATTTTAATATGTTGTTTAATATTTAGTTTTAGTCTCATATTTAAAATTTCATGATTTTTGAAGTTGTATTTTATTTTATACGAATTTTATACTTTTGTCTGCAGAATCTGAAATTTTATGATACGTGATTAGAAAATTTATAATATATTACCTAAGTTAAATCGGATAATATAACCTTCCACTAATAGTAAATCTATCTTTAATAAATGAGTGAATTTATTTCCTTGTTTGTCGTTTTTCACTTTAATAACAATTTTTAAATACATTATACTAATAAATTACACTACCTCGAGGTAATTTAATATATTTAAATGATATGTAAAATTATGATTTGTGAAGAGATTATAATTTTAAAATTAAAATACTAATATAACATTGTAGAATTATGTATTATTCTCTAAGGTGATGTTTGGTTTGGGGTTATGTGGGATTTGAAAATCATGAATAGTGTGTTTTTCAAAATGAGGGACCGGATGCACACCGCCCATTGGCGAATAGTTATGGTGAGTGTGAATCTCTACGACTGTATTCTTACTCTTGTCATAAAGTATATACACCAGGCCGTCTTATCCCTAATAATTATAATCTTACTCTTATGGTTTAAGGTATAATTGATCCCTAAAATTTAGAGTTTAGGGTATAATAGTCATTTAAATAAAATAAATTTAAAAATAAAATAAAAACAACATTAATGAGGGAGCAACATAATAACTTATTAAAGCTTTTTAAGTAGAATAGGCAATAAATAAAATTGTAAAAATTGGAGATGGCAATGGATGTAAAGCAGCGACACCTTAAGGTATATGGAGATTCGTTGTTGATAATCAACCAGCTGCTTGGCTTATATGAGGTTAAGAAACCTGAACTACTTTCATATTATAACTATGCTCAAAGGCTTATGGTTGGCTTGGAGATGTAGAAATTGAACATCTACCAAGGAGCAAGAACAAGCAAGCCGATGTTTTGGCAAAGCTAGCATCAATTATAGTAATGCCCGAAGCACATTTTCATGTGCCGATCTGCAAAAGTTGGATGGTACCTCTCTTCTTCGAGAAAGAAGATGGCGAAGAAGAATTTAATTATAAGCCTAATCCATTGACTGCCCAATGGGTGTTTGATAACTTGAATGGTTTTGTAACAACCATTAATTTGATCCGTATAATAAATTATAATTGACGTTATAATTTTCAGCATAAATAGAGAAATTATTACATTTTGTCCGGTGAATATGCTAAAATTCACATTTGATCATTTTACTAGTAATGTATATTTTAATTTGAGTTCATTGTGAAAAAAACCACAGCTTTTATTACAATTGTAATTTAATCTCAAACTTTAAGAATTGACAAAAAGACCACCACTTTTAAACCTTGTACGCAAATTGCAGCCATTGGGCACTCCACACCACGAAATCAATTTTTATCATGGTTTCTATATTCTACAGTAATAAAAATGTTCTAAATACATAATGTAAAATAAAGTAATGATATTATTTTATTATAATAACATTTTTATAATATCATAATCCCGAAGACAAGGTGGTGGTTATAGTGAGCAGCTGTCAAATTAAGGATACTGACGACATCGTTAATTTCGGCGCCCTCATAATTAAAATTGTTTATAAATTTTTATGCAGTAGTATTGAAGATTATATATAATGAGTGAGGCTCCTGTGCACCCGGGCGCACGGATCACATTCCGTGCGCCTTTACAATTTTCATGCCCCTTTACAATTTAAACCCCTAGCAATACATAAGTTTAAATAAGATTGGAGGGGAGGGTGTGTTCACATGGGGACACGGAGCATCTTTCCGTGTCCCCGGGTGCACAAGAGCTTTTGCCATATATAATCCATTATCTAAGAAATCATGTGCTATAGCTTCAATTTATGATAATATATATAACCTCATCAGTTTTCTATCTTTGAATGCGGTAGGAAATTTGTTAGACCCAATATCAGATTCCTTTATCACAATATAAGTTCACGTCCTGAAATATAATTTATATACTTGTTAAGGGAAGCGAACTTATATTGTATAGAAGAACCCTTAATAACTACCAAGTGTAATAATATGAATCTATATGGCTATACCAATACATAAAAAGGGCATAATTTATTTGACCTTAAATAATATATATTATTTAACTGGATTTACTCATAGAAAGTTTAAATTGTTATATTAATAAGAAAGTATAAAAAAAAATAGTGGTTATTATTGATAAGAGTACATTATTTTGTTTTAAAGGGTATAAACTTTAATTAATAATACCGGGTCGGCTTCTTTATCCTTCCAGTTTCGAGTGCCCGGTGCCTAATATGCAGATCCCCACCTATTAACGTTCAAATGTAACTATACACCTTCTGTACATAAGATCAATTGTAATAGAATGTTGTCAGGTCCATCTATTACTTTTGGAATCCATTGTTTAAACTCTCAATTGTTATTTGCTGGTAAAATTTTCGAATTTGGCTCACCTGAGGTTATTCCAGATAAGAAATCTACAACAAACACGAAACATGTAGCCATGATCTAATTAAGTAATAAATAGAAAATAGGTGTGGTTGATGTTTTTTTTACCAAATCTTAAAAGTTTGGATTAAATTGCAAATAGGGTAAAGGTGAGTATTTTTTATGCAATTAACCCTTAAAAAAATGTACGTATTTTAAAGAACGTTAACTAAAAAGACAAAATTGGGCATGATTAAAAGAATGGAGTAAAAAACCTTTGAATGACAAAAATTAAGGTTATACTCAATAATCTGGGCGAACATTATATTTTCCATCAAACTTAAAATAAGCTATGTCAACATGTTTAATCAAATCTACTGTTGATCAATTGAAGGAGATTAATTTGGGTGATGCTAATATAAGTGCTTTGTTGACAGCCGATGAAGAAAAAGCTTACATTGAGCTTCTTCAAAAGTTTAGAGACTGTTTGCATGGTATTTAGTATAGTTTTAGCTTTTAGGTGTGATCAATTGCACACATTTGGTTTATAGCATTTAAATGGTAGCGAACCACAAAATTAAAAGGGAATACAAATTTAAAGAGCCTAATTTTTAACAAGCGACAAAAATTAATGGCAAAAGCTCCTGCGCCTCCGGGGATATGGAGGGCTCCTTAGTCCAGGAGTTTGGAATAGCCTCCATGCCTTCTTGAATGTATGCTCGATGTAGCCGACTTCCGCCATCTGTAATTGGGAGTATGGAAGGAAGAGCTTCCACCACCCTATGATAGTTCTCAAAGAAGGCAGGACCAGGTTCATAGTCATCATCCATTGTGCTGATATCCTCATGCGGCCTCAATGGCATATAGGGAGTCTCCCCCATTAACGCAAAAGTAGGAGCAGTACTGGCAGAAGGACCTTTCTTTTTTGGCCTCGGAAGTTCCTTCGATTTTGTGACACGTTTGCCTTTGTTCTTATTTTTTGAAGGTATTAGTACCATTAGTCATTCGAATGAAGAAATTTTTATGTAATGGACTATATCTTAAAATACTAAAATAAATTATGAAATTTAATGGAATCATGAGAAATGCCCAAATTCATGGCTCCGATATAGTCCTTTTCTATTATTTTTAATTTTTGTAGCATTAATGAGATAAAAAAAAAGATGTATTTATAATCCTTAATATATCAATGCTATATAAATAAAATTAAATCAAATGGAACTGTGATATTAATAATCATTAATATGTGTGGTTACTCTATTATATAAAACAAAAATAACAACAATAATTTATTTTATTCAAAATAGTATCAAGAAACTTAATTTTTCCGAAAAAGTCCTTTAACTTTTAAATTCTTACCAAAATGATATTTTTACTTAAAAATATTCATCAATATTATTCTTAATTATTTTCGTATCATAGTAATAATAATGATTTTTGGAATTAAAATAATTAAAAAAAACACACATACACAGTACAAATTACAATATGTATACAACGTGCAATTCAAATCTAAAAAACCAAGTATACTTAACAGGCCAAAATGAAAAGTTATGAGAAATAAAATAGATGATAAAGGTTTATTACATTTCGTGAATGTATAGTTTAGATCTATTAACGTATAAGTTTTAATCACATGCATTTTTTTTACTTTATTGACGTGCAATTCTTACTTTTTGATAGCTTTTACATGCTACCTTTGATTTTTTTTTTATTAAGGTCTAAATTAACTTATAAAAAATATTCAAACAAAATATAATTAAACTAAATTAAATATTATTGTCAACAACAATTGATGATTAAGTTAATCGGCCAATTACGCACAAAGTGTGGGTTGCCACTTCGAAAAAATCAAAGAGAAGGATATATAACTGAGGGTCCATGTAGTTAGGGTATCATCTCCATGAGATCGATCAACATACAACCCACCTGCATATTTATTTTTTTATTTTTAATCGTCTGACATCTTCCATCAGATAAAGATCTTATACTAGTTTTTTTTGTTGAATTGATATTTTATACTTATCTCTCTCTAAATTAATGATGCTTACGTAAATAATTAGATCATCATGATCTTTATTAAAGATTTCCTATTTCATTTCTCTAAATGAAATGGTTATGTAAATTAGTGTAAAGATATATAATAAGGTGTAAAGCGATGACGGAGAGACTTAAATTCCTCCAACCTGTAATTTCGACCGATTAAAGCCAAGTAATTTTGTTTAATCGCGAGATCTCAGGACAATTTACTAAAATCAAAATTCATATTTTTAGGGTTTTAGGGTTTAGGATTTACGGTTATTTGCTATGTAGAATTAACTTTATAAAACTTGATAAAGCTATCTTTGTCCTTAAATTAACAGCTGTCATTTCTTAAACCCTACTCCCTGGATAGGTTTATAATCATTAATTTAAATTATATTAACAATTTAAAATAATAATAATAATAATAACTAAGTTAATCCTATTTACCACTTCAAAGAGCAAAAAATTGGTTCTTCTTTGAATCAAATAAGGTAGTGATTCTATATTTTCTATACGATAATCAAATGTATTAGATTAGAGATGATGTATAAATCAACTTTGAATACATCCTGAAATGTTTTAACTTTGAAAGCAAAAGGTGTTTATTGAATCCGATATTGGTGAAATATGCTAATTATTTATTTATTTATTTATCTTAGAACTATTTTATTTTCATTCCTAATTATATACTACAATTAAAGTTTATCTCCTGTTTATTAGATGTCAACATGCATACCTGTACAGATTGTACACTTAATTTGAAAATTGAGGAGTATTTTCAATGATCAAAATTCGAAGGATCATAAACTGTAATGTTACCATCTAATCAATTAAAATGTAAAATTCATGTAGAAAATATGAATAGTAATTTATTATTCCCTTTGTCCACTTAGAAGAGTATTAATTTTTTCATTTTGGTCATCTGTCCTAATAATCTCATATTTATACACATATGTAATCTATATTAACCTACAAAAATACAATTAAAATATGTAATTATACATTCACTAATATAAATATACACTACACAATAAATAATAATATTTCCTAATTTACATTAAAAACAAATGAATCGCCATCGCAAACTTCTTAATCACAAAACGAATTTCATAATAAAGAGTAAATTAAAAATTTTAATAGAATAATAATACCTTAACTATATAATAACTAGTGACGGATAGAGTATATACTATTGTGTAAATTACTGATGAATTTGTGTTGCGATTTTGCCGAGGTACGTGTTTTTATTCTTGAACTCGTCAATCGCACTGCTCATTCTTTTGAACTTGGAATTCAGCCAAGTATGCACCATGATGAGGTTTTTTTATTACCAAGAATTGAGCGTTTGTAAGAAAATATGGTGACAAAGGCCAGTGCTAGTGCTAGCAATGACAACACATCAACCCAAATTAGAGATGGCTTAAACATCAGCACCTCCCCTTCTTTCCTTTCCCTCTTCTTATAAAATAACCCAACACATTATTACGTTTACTCTTCTAATTGTTGTTTAAGCATTATTACATATTAAAAGAGAAATTTTATTATCTTGAAATTAAGTCATTATCTTGGGAAGCTATGTTCATTAGTCATTTGAAATCTCATTACGCATAATTTTTGTTGAAGAATAGCAAACATGGGCTCTGTCCACTGGGAAAGTTGGAAAATGTGAGGAAGAAGATGAAGTCCATTCATGCATTTCGGTGGTTAATTATGATCATTTATTCAAAAATTCCAAGAATATCCTTTCCTCCCATACACTTTATTTACCAAAAAACCACATTTACCTAACACACTTAGCATACTTTATTATTGACTATTTATTACTAAAAAATATCATAATACTCTTAAAGATTATCATTTTTTTAATCTCCGTAACTAGTCAAAATAGAACTAAGACCGAATATATTACGTTCAGTTTCAATTCCTCATTTCTACTACTATCTCATTTCATGGGGTGTCTTGCAGATGGCAAGGATCTTGAATTTCTCATAAATTAAATTTTACTCCATTTTATTTTTGTTATAATGCTAGGTAGTTAATTAGGATAATTAGAAAAGGCCACGGCGTCACAAATGTGGTGTAAATTCAGGTAAGCATTTAATTTATGGATGGATTGCTTAAATTTCACTAGTGTGTATATATAGCTATCCTTCACAAAAATTCTGTTTGTTATAACTAAATTTTAAACAACTCATTTCTCATACTCTAATTTTTATTTTATTGTTTTATAAAATAAAATGATAATACATAAAATGAGATTGTTATACACTAAATATAAGGCAAAAGCTCCTGTGCGCCCGGGGACACGGAAAGATGCTCCGTGTCCCCGTGTGAACACAACCTCTCCTCCAATCATATTTAAACCTATGTATTGCTAGGGGTTTAAATTGTAAAGGGGCATGAAAATTGTAAAGGCGCACGGAATTTGCTCCGTGCGCCCGGGTGCACAGGAGCCTCACTCTAAATATAATCAGAATGCATGTGACCATTTGAATTCTGAAATTGACATGTGCTTGTTTTTCGTTAGAAGGAAAAGGAATGTACAAATATTAATGAGAGTACTTTTCTTCCATTGCTGTCAATGAATAAGCATGAGAGTGCGATGTTAATAACATGGAAATTCTGTTATCAAAATAAAGGAGTTGCTTATTTGCTAGGTTGGATGACAATTCAATCTAACTCGATTCGTAATTACTGCTTGACTTAATTCGTGACTATTTAAGTTTGATTATATGCTACCGATTAAAAAAAAAAGTTTGATTAGATGCTTGTTAAGTTAATAATAATACTCCATACATACATACTAAAATAACAATTAAAAATATATAAATATATTAATTATTTTAATCATTCGTTGTCTTAATAATAAATAATTAGATAGTTCGAAAATGAGAAATAGAAAAGATATTTAAATCTTTTAATGTGATACATGTACTTAAGGTTGAGATGTACATAAAGGAAAAGTTCAAAAGTATTGAGCTAGCAAGGAGCAATCACAATGGCATCAAACAATGCCCATTAAAGTGTTCAAATATGATGAAACAAAAGCATGGAACATGTAAGAAAGTTATAAAGTTAATTATGCCAAACGAATGGATCGGCATACTATATTAATTGTAATTAAATTATGTTTGTAATGAATCATATTATAACATTTAAAAAAAAATAAATATATATATTTATATATATATATATATATATATATATATATATATATATATATATATAATATTCATTATTCATAGTACTTGTAATGATAAAATATGTTATGTGGATTAGGTGAGAGTGGTAAATTTGTAACTAATATGTACTTTTAGAGATGGGAGTGTACCATGCGGGCCAGTGGCTGGCCCAAAGCAGACAATATCATGCTAGTGGATTGAGTGGAGCAAAACCATGTGGGCCAGTGGGCGGCCCAAATAGGACAATATAATGCAAGAGGACAATATAATGCTAGTGGATTGAGTGGATTTCCTTTAATTTACACACTCACATGAATTGTACATCATTTTTCGGTTAAAATTGAGCAAAAATCGAACAATCAACAAACATACAAGACTAAATTGAAAAAATTAATATTTTTTGAACTGAAATCAAAGCTTGGAATAGTTGTGGGACCAAAATTAAATTTAACGGTATAATAAAAATAGAATTGTAGAAGAATGGTGTGCAAATATTGATCCATCGTGTGAGCTTGGAGTGTTGCTGTGAAGCTAAGGGTCTGGAGGACTTAATGACGTGATGCATGAGTTATACACGTGATATTAAGTCAGTTTGATTAGCTGCAAAGTCAACACGTCAGCTTGTGATCACATGTGAAGGATGGATCAGTTTTTTGTTTGTTAGCAGATGTTACTTGGTTAGGTGTGAGCATGTGATCTCTTCAGTTGGATGGTCAAGAAGCACGTGAGGTGTGATCATACATTGGTGCACGTGGCAGTCAGTTATGTGGAGGGAATCAACACAAAAGACACACACTAAGCATGGCAGTAGAGAGCAACATTCATTCTTCTTCTTCTGTTAGATTTGCAGCTGGTTATTGAGCAATTTAAGAAGCTCTTTGAATCAGTTCTTCATCGTGCATTCATCAATCACTAAGAGAGTTTTCTTTCCTCACAGTGGATGTAGATCTTTAAGATCGAACCACTATAATCCTCTTGAGCAATCTTCTTTTCTCATCTTGTTTACTGTTTCATTGAGTGAGTGTGTGTTAATCAAATCTACAACCGTGAGAGTGTTGAGTGTAATCTTCTTGTGTGAGAGAGTAGTCTGTAAAGATCCAAGATAGCTGCTACAATCACAACAAGTGGCGCCGTCTGTGGGAATTCAAGAAGCTGAATCCAAGAAGATGAATACTGCCAGATTTGATATTGAAAAGCTTACTGAGAAGACAGACTTTGCTCTCTGGAAATTGAAGATAAGGGCCATCTTGACTCAGCAAGGACTCATTGATGCATTATTGCCACCTCCACTAACCAAGATTGAGATCCTCAGAGGTCCACAAGCAGCTGGAATGCAAGTAAGGGGACAAATTGAACATGAGGTAATCCGGAAAGCTCACTTTGTCATTATCTTGTGCTTAGGGGATAAGGCATTAAGAGAAGTAGCTAGGGAGACTACTGCAATTGGAGTCTGGGAAAAGTTAGAATCTATGTTTATGGTCAAGACTTTGGCAAATCGACTTCATATTAGGCAGAAATTGAATGCATATAAAATGACTGATGAAAAGCCTATTTTGGATCAAGTTGATGAGTTTGTTAAGATCATGGATGATTTTGAAAGTGTTGATTCAAAAATAACAGAAGAAGAAAAGGTCCTCATGTTGATGACAGCACTTCCAAGATCTTTCCAAAGCTTCAAAGATACTCAGTTATATGGTAATCAAAGCACCATCAAGTTTGATAATGTATTACTAGCACTCAAGTGTAGAGAATTACAGCTAGTAACTAATGGTACTCAGAGTTCTGGAGGAGAAGATTTGGTTGTCAAGAAGAACAATCAAGCTAAAAGAAATAATAAGAAGAAAAAGGGTTCTGAAGGAAATAAGCAGGACAAGAAAGAAGGAGAGCATGCTAAAGAAGGTGAAGTGAGAAAATGCTATCACTGCAACCAACCAGGCCATATGAGAAGAAACTGTTACAAGTGGAAAGCTAGCAAAGGCAAAGGCATTGAAAAGGGGAAAGAATCTGATCAACAAAACCAAGAAAATCAAACTGCTCCAACACAAAAAGATGCTACAAAATATATTGAAGTATTGACAATCACTGCATCTGAGATCTCCTCTGAGTAGGTGATTGATTCTGGTTGCACCTTCCACATGACACCTGTCAAGCATTCGTTGATTGGTTTTAAACATCAGAATTATGGCTCTGTACTTCTTGGAAACAATCAAACATGTAAGATCATGGGAAAATGATCTATCAAGCTTGAAATGTCTGATGGTACAATAAGAATGCTTCATGATGTAAGGTATGTCCCTGATCTAAGAAGAAATCTAATTTCTCTTGGTAATCTTGATTCCATGGGATATAACTTCCAGTCAACAGATGGTCTTCTGACTGTTACAAAGGGAAATGATGTGTTTTTGAAAGGTATAAGGAGACATGATCTATATTTTTTGTGTGGTAGTACTGTCACTGCTCAAGCTTGTACCACTAGTAAAATAGATAACTCTATCATATGGCATAAAAGGTTTGGTCATATAAGTGAGAGAGGTCTGCAAGAGTTGGCTAAATATAATTTATTATGTGGCCATACTTCCATTACTTTGAATCAGTGTGAGCATTATGTAATGGGAAAGGCAAAGAGATTAAAATTTGGTATTGGAGAACATATTTCCTCATCTGTGTTGGATTATGTCCATTCTTACCTGTGGGGACCTGCCAAGAACATCCCAAAAGGAGGTGGAAAATACTTCATCTCCTTCATAGATGACTATTCAAGAAAAGTATGGATTTATATATTGAAATCCAAGGATGAAGCTTTCATTAAGTTCAAAGAGTGGTTGGTTGAGGTTGAAAACCAAACTGATAAGAAACTGAAGTACTTAAGGACTGACAATGGCTTGTAATATCTGTCAGATGAGTTCAATCAATTTTGTAAGGATAGAGGAATCAAAAGAACATAAGACTGTTCCATTAACTCCACAACAAAATGGAACAGCAGAAAGAATGAATCAGACTATTTTGGAAAGAGTTAGGTGTATGATCAGTAGTGGAGGATTTCCAAAGAGTTTTTAGGGAGAATTAGCTACTACAGCAGCATTTCTCATAAATAGATGTCCATCCTCTCCACTGAACTTTAAAACTCCAGAGGAAGCTTGGAGTGGCAAACCTGCAGATTACAGTAATTTGAAGGGAATAGGATGTCTTGCTTATGCTCATATAAAGCAAGAAAAGTTGGAACCAAGAGCTTTGAAATGTGTACTAGTTGGTTATCCACCTGGAGTAAAGGGGTATAAATTGTGGTGTCCAGAACAACAAAAGATTCTAGTCAGCAGGGATGTCTCTTTTGATGAAGGAAATATGCCACTATTGGAGAAGATCAAAGTTGTAGCAGGTTTTGATCAAGGTGTTGAGCCTCAAGTGGAGCCTTACAAGTCAGCAAGTGGTGGTGACAGTAATAAGAAAGAGCAAAACACCTATTATCTTGCCAGAGATAGACAAAGAAGAGAGATAATACCACCTGCAAGATACATCCAAGCTAATCTTGTTTTCTATGCTTTGTATACAGCTTCTGAAGTTGAATCTCTTGAACCTAGGAATTACAAGGAAGCCATAACTAGTGTTGATAGTAATCAGTGGATAATGGCCATACAAGAAGAGCTCTTATCCCTGGATAAGAATCACACATGGGATATAGTGGAGAAGCCAAAACAGCAGAAATTAGTAAGTTGTAAATGGATTTTCAGAAAGAAACCATCTACAGGTGAAGGGGGAAAAACTAGATTCAAGGCAAGATTAGTAGCAAGGGGATTTCCACAGAAGGAAGGGATTAACTACAATGAGATATTCTCACATGTAGTCAAACATTTCTCTATAATAATCATTCTCTTATTAGTTACACAATGGAATCTTGATCTTCATCAAATGGATGTTACAACAGAAGCAGAACAGGTGACATGTCAATTTCCTAAAAAATTCGATCGAGTTTCTGCTCTATTCATACGATAACAATTTCGGGCCCTAAAAGACAACACTTTTAGCTATAGTCTATGCTCACTTTTCTCAATACCCAGAAAAAGTGTTGTCGTAACCCTCTTCAAATATGTTATCTTTTCACCTGCAACCCTCTTTTTCTCGTTTTCATCCCAATTTAATTCTCGTTTCTTCCATCGCTCTTTCAAACTCAACAACACCCCTTTTTCTGTAAAAATACATAAAAATACCTCTCTCCAAGTAATCAAGCAATTAATAATATTTTTATTAAAATCATGCTTAATTATTGAATTTAAACCAAATAAATCCAAGTAAATTCATGCAATTAAGCCCAAAATTCTAGGTGAATTTCACACCGATCAAACCCCCCAAACTTAAAGTGTTGCTCGTCCCCGAGTAACGAAAGAAAAGAAAGAAAGAGGAGGGGAATTCACCTAGAATTAAATCAAGATATCAAGTCATTTCACAACCATTTCAATTCACTCAAAACAAGTGATAAGACATCAATTTAAATGCATATAAGTTAAACTTAGGATCTATGCAAGCAAGTGAGACCTTCACTACTCCTCTCTAAATTTTGCATTACTCTCACACTCAAAGGAAGTGTACGGGAGAAGTTTATACTCTAAAAATCGATTCAAATGAATGACATTACTATATGCTGTCAAAAGTCTACGCTCCACCACTTGTATGTATGTTAATTATTGAATCAAAAAGGTCTTTATATGGGGATGTAATGTAAGCTCTTTGGTATTGGATAGGAAAAATATTTAGGAAAAGTAAGCTCAAAATTAGTAGAGAATTTAAGTTGATAGCCATTATCAACTCTCACTCTCTCTTTTCTCAAATTAGTGAAGAATTCAAGTTGGTTGGTAGCCTCAACTCTCATTTCCACTTTTTTTTTTCACTTTAATCAAAAAATAGTAATTATCCATCCAACAAACTAAAGAATTTTTTTCTTCTCTTCTTCCACTATTGAGTTTTTTTTTCTCCTTTTTTCCCCAAGGGCTCTCTTTCTATTTTTCTAGTAGAGCTCCTTTATGCTTCTTTTATAAAAGCTTCACTTAATTTTTCTTTTCACATAACCTCCATTTTTTTTCATCTTTTCTCCCTCTTTTCTTGTACTTTCACCATTTTCCTCTTTCCAAACTCTCTTGTAAGCTCAATTCAACCATTTCATCCCCATTAATCCTCTACTAATCGATAAAGGTGATTAGGATATAAAATATGGATAAGAATGACTAAATTTGTAGGTTGCCAAAGAAATAAGGATAATAAGCTCAAAGGGGCAAACTACGAAAGAATGATGCACACACAAGAAAGGAAAAACTATTTGATTTATTGATTTTAAGGCTCAAAAGCTCACGGGCTTATAGTAGTGAAAGACAACATAAAACAAGCATAAATCATAGCTCAACAAGTACACAAACAAAAATCCATCAAGTCACAAGTTCCAACCAAAAATTATAGTTTCAAAAATTCTCACAATGAAGCACAAGAGAGCCAAGAAAAAAATTTCTCCTTATTGAAAGCAAGAAAAAGAAAAGCACAAAAATAAAATAAAATAAAAATAAAAAACAACAAAAAAAATGAGAAAATATGTGCCAAAGAAAAGAGTAAGGACTTATACGTGCGCCAGTGCAACATGCTCAAGTAGGAGTTCATGGATGCAATTTTATGATTCAAACCGTAGAAAAGACAAGTAACAAAGACGACATACCTCCCAAACTTAAATTAGACAAAGTTGAATTTAAGTTGAGAAAATATTTTTTACCTTAATTTGCACCACTCGTTTGCTCTTCAAGGCCAATACCATGGCTCCACACTTTAGTCCCTACAAACACAACCATAAAATGAAAAATAAATCAAAGAAAAAAATGCCCATATCCTAACCACTCAACGAACCCAATGTCACAAATACAACTAAATTGCCCGGCAATGACACTATTTGATTGGTCGTTATAGTCTGGGCGACCAAGCAATAAAATATCGAACCCAAGAGAATTTAAGATTCATGGCTTTAGGTATAGTATCGTGATTAGTTAGGGACGATCGAAGAGAAGGTTTAAAAATAAAAGAAAATAAAATGCATGGAAAAGTAAATCTAATTACAATATTTTTATATTTTTAATGTCATAGTAGTTTTCATGATACACTCATATAATCAATCATCCAACATCTTTAATTGTTTCCATTTTTAAACCAATCATGGTAAGGGCGATCACTACACCTAAGCTCTCTCACAAGATGAATAGGATGCAAGTAAAAAATGATTCATTAGATCGTCTCCAATGTTCACAATTCCCATAGGTACTTATGGATATTAATATACCTACTAGAGATATTATCACGAAGAATTTTCTCTTTGAGGCAGGGACGTTTACTTATGTTCCCTTTCTAGGTACTATGCTCACATTGGCTCCCTTCACTAACTCGATTATTGGGCTTGATTAATCTCATTAATGTTTATTTATGTAGTTCTAAACATAGGAAGGTTTTGGCCAAACTCCCCCCATATTAATCCTCATGCAATAAATGGAAAAAACTCACATATGATAATCATGTAAAGCAACTAAGGTGAAAGCAACAACAAGACATGTTGATACACAATACACAACCTAATCACATTTTCACTAATATCAAAGGCATTAATCCCAAATTAAAGCATGCATACATATTCCATAAACGAAAC
Organism: Pogostemon cablin; assembly: GCA_023678885.1. Taxonomy (NCBI): domain Eukaryota; kingdom Viridiplantae; phylum Streptophyta; class Magnoliopsida; order Lamiales; family Lamiaceae; genus Pogostemon; species Pogostemon cablin. The sequence goes on from CM042995.1 coordinate 23,077,864, forward strand.
CTAATCATAGTCGGAAATTCAATCAAGACATTTTCATAATATAATCAATAATCATGCCTTCAATCAACCACAAAAACATAGAAAATTAAATAAAATAAATAGGATTAGATTACACCTTAATGATGTTTTTACATCAATGAAGATCATTCCTTTCCTTGGTGTCCCCACCTTCTTGGAAAATAAATAGAATTCAAATCTAGAAAAATATTAAAAACTACGGATTCCTCGCCCCGAAGGGGGGAGGAATCTCAACGATAGAGATCTTTTAATTAAAAAGCTCTCTTAATTATTTAAATGAGTTTAAAATGGAATGAGAATGGGTGAAAGAATATGTGAGACTTTCAAAATGAGAGGTATTTATAGTGGTAAGGAGGGTGGAATCTTGTGATGGTTTCCAATGTGGGACAAGGATGGAATTAATAGAATTTTTGGTGATTTTTGGAGTGAAGATTCGGTTCCAGCAAGAGAGTTTAACATTAAATTGGGCTTGAACCGGTTCAAAGAGCTGGTTTGGCCCGGCGGTTGAGCACTCCTCATAAGAACCTGTTTGGAGGTGGTGATCGTGGGTTCGTATCCCAGCTGCCCTTATTTTTTTCTTCATTCTAAATAAGCGATCAGAACAGGTTTAAGATAAATTCTGGGCAATTCCCATTGCATTTAACCATGTAGCCCAGCTGGTTGAAGAGGCCGCCAACATTGCGGAGATCAAGGGTTCGACCCCGGCCTCTGCAATTTAATTCTTCTTCTCTCTTTTTTATTTAAATTAAAGGCCCAAATAAGGCCCATGTACAGCCCAGGTGAGCGTCCATATCAGTACTTGCCCTACTGCGCGGCCCATTGGCAGCTGGCGTGAAGAACAGAAGCAGAACAGGTGACGTGGCAATTTCCTAAAAAATTCGATCGAGTTTCTGTTCTTCGATCGAGTTTCTCTTACAGAAACTTAAGTTCTGCTCTATTCATACGACAACGATTTCTGGCCCTAAAAGACAACACTTTCAGCTGTTGTCTATGCTCACTTTTCTCAACACCCAGAAAAAGTGTTGTCGTAACCCTCTTCAAATATGTTGTCTTTTCACCTGCAACTCTCTTTTTCTCGTTTTCATCCCAATTTAATTCTCGTTTCTTCCATTGCTCTTTTAAGCTCAACAACACCCCTTTTTTTTTTTGTAAAAATACACAAAAATACCTCTCTACAAGTAATCAAACAATTAATAATATTTTCATTAAAATCATGCTTAATTATTGAATTGAAACTAAATAAATCCAAGTAAATTCATGCAATTAAGCCTAAAATTCTAGGTGAATTTCACACCGATCAACTGTATCCAAGCTATATGGAACATTGGGATTATCATAAAGAGTGCTTTCTTTATATGGGACTTTTTCCGATAAAGTTTGTGATACCTGTTTCCAAGCTCATTAATTTGTGGATTGCCGAGGACATGATTCCAAGGTTAGCAATTAGAACTTTGGAATTTCATGGTGCAATTAACTTAGGTAGTTTTAGTTCACGAGGTCTTGTTATGGTCCACCAAATAAGAACGGGTTTAATGCCATCGATGTCAAGTCAAGGCATAAAAACGTGTCACCTCCATTCTTCGTGGTGGCACTTCTGCCGCAGAGAAGCTAGAAAGACCAAGTTTTTTTCACGTTCTTGACTGTTTAGAGTATGCTTAGGAGAAGGCATACAAAGCCACAATAGGTTGAGCTTCCACAATAATGTTTTATTAGCCATCAAAGATGTGCACGATTCAATAGTGAAAAATTGTGCATTCACCGCACAAACTCTTTTATGTTTTGGTCCATATAGTCAATATATAGTACCAATATGTATCGGTTTGAAGTTGCTACAGAGGCTCGATGCTCTTAACATCCATTTCTATTATTTTCCGTTGGAGGTATTGGAACTGGTTGAGTTAAAATATCTTGCTTTGACGTGCAATGGAGAGCTTCCTCCTTCCATATCCAACCTTGGAAAACTCCATTACTTGATCATCCATAGCCATTCTAGCATCAAATTGTATGGAGCTCCAATATCTTACATGCCTATGGAAATATGGGATATGATAAACCTCAAGTATCTCCATGTCATGGGATGTGATCTACCGGATATTGGTGACATTTCATTGCCAGAGATTACAACACTTTCAAATATGACTATTAGAAGTTGCAATGTTCTCGAAAGAGTCTCTAATCTAAAGAAGCTAGGAATTAGAATTGAATTGACACCTGATGTTAGAAATCTCTTGTGTTGTTTTGCTCGGATTTCTCAAGCAAGTAAACTGGAATCGCTTAAATGTGTCGTCATGAATCCTGAATACAAATTCCAAATTGGTTCTTTTCCATGCCATCCATTTTCATTAAAAAAGTTAAGTTTATGTGGATTGGGATATCCATGGGAAGAAATGAGCAAGATTGCTTCGTTGCCAAATCTTGAAACTCTAAAACTTTGATACAATGCCTTTCGAGGTACGACATGGGAAGTAGAGCAGAACAATGGATTCCAAAAGCTTCACCTTCTACAAATTAAAGACATTGATCTTGTAAAATTAAAAATCGAACGTGGAAGCTTCCAATGTCTAGTTGTCTGAAACATTGTTACAAATTGCAAGAGCTCCATTTTGAAGATCATCGGATTGTTCAAGAGGTTGAAGTTGTTGACTGCAATCCTTTGGTTGAAAGGAATATAAAAAAGATGGTAGTGAAAAATAGTGGCCTTATTCCTATGAAATTTAATGTGCATTCTTCTTGGAAATAATGACTCCATGAGTTGCGAGGTTAGGTTTTATTTGTGATTTTAGCTTAAATAGCAAAAGAATTATTCTATGAATCGAGTATACATTGTAAACACTAGAACCCCTCTAATTTAAATCCTAACAATATATAGAATATAATAGGATTTGACCACAAGATAAACCCGAGTGTTTTTTATTATCATATTGATCTCACTAGCTAGTTAATGCAATTGCTATGATCTGACCTTTAATTAGCTTTCCTGTATATTGCACGTAGGATTGTCTTTCGAGGTTCGCAATTGGCGCACGTGAGCAATGGGAAGGGTGTTTTCTTATCAATCTGATTTTTTTTTAAATGTTAATTTCTATTATTACAAAATTTAGATGAATGATATATGAGGAAGATAAAATTTTATTTAAAACATAAAATATGTATAAATTCTAATAATTTTTTTTTTTCAAAAATTTTATTTTCTCCTACTTGTCTATCATTGAATGAATGAAATAAAGGATAAACACTATAATGCAATGGTACTTGTGGGTTTCGTGCTTGATTTATCATCCAAATTTAATTTTAGTTTTTTTTAATTGTTGGTATTGTAGACATAAAGTTGTTTATACACTAATTCTTTTCTATTTTTGTGATTAATGTAGTATCGATTTATCTGGATTGATCTATCTATCTATACTAAGATAAAACTAAAATGAGGTGGTTAAAATTGAAGCAAAATCCTTCCCGTGCTTTTCTCCACTCCAATTTTTAATCTCAACAATTTTTAATCTACACCCATTTGTTTTGATTATCGATTCTTATTGAATCTCATCCATTTATCATAATTAAGGTTAGAAAATATAAAGTTAATTATGTTACGGAAGAGTATATCACTATGCTAAATTTCATTTAGAAAGATGCTTTTTAGCTTATTCACAAACATGTCCATTCTATACTCTTTTAACAAAACAACTCCATCTCACAAAACCCAATGTTTATTAAGTATCCTCCTAGGAAAGTTGTTATGTGTTGTTATGTAAATCTTTGTATTCTTATATATCTCCACACATTGTATATATTGGTCTTAGAACCGTATAATGAATTGTGAAATTTCTAAATTGATTTGATCCCTTCTTGCTGCACACCCAAACTAATTCTCTCAGCCGATCTTCTACCACTACCTCACCAAGTTAAAAATCACTGAAACTACATCATCCTCCACCAAATCCCTCACTGCTGGTAATGTCTGGCTGTTCGCTCAACTTTTTGTTGGTTGAGTGTCAACCAAAGTCCCACATCGGTTAAAAGTGAGGATGGCGAGGGGTTTATAATTGAGGGATGGACTCTCCCTAGCATGAGGTCTTTTGGGTGTGATACCCAGAATGGTAAAACCGTACGGGCCAGTGGGCGGCCCAAAGCGGACAATATCATGCTAGTGGATTGAGTGGGCCCCGCTCCGCTGAGCGGATAAACCCAACAAGTGGTATCAGAGCCAGGCCCCAGACTTAACCGGCCTAGCCCAGGTTGGTGGGATATTCGGACCTCAAACTGGATGGTCTAGAACTTGCTCATGCCTCCATCATAACTCAAAGATAACTTACTTCATGGATTTGGGTGAAATCACTGCATCCATTCGGGTCCATGAGAACCCTCTTTCGTTTCCCGAGCTTTGTGACACACTCGTTGCTCAAGATCACTATCTGGGGTCCATGAGAACCCTCTTTCGTTTCCCGAGCTTCGTGACACACTCGTTGCTCAAGATCACTATCTGAACAGTATAGAGGCCTAACAAACAAATCTATTTGCAACAGCCAACAACGTCTCACACAATCGTGGCCGTTCCCATTCACAACAGAGGCAATTCTCTCCTCACACCTTTTCGATGGCACGGAATGGCCCAACTCTTCTTATTAAAAGATCAGAATTGTTTTTTTTATTATGGGAACAAAATAATACTCCACATTCTAGAAATACACATCCATCTTAGTATTTAAAAATTAAAATAAATAAAAAAAAGGAATGAGAAAGAAGAGAAAGAAGAGAAAGAAAGAAGTGGGAATTTCAATATCCTCATGGCTAAAAGCCTAAAGCAAGAACCTGAACACCCAAATAAGAAAAACAAGGCCAGACTCTGCATACACATGCATTTACAAGCATCAAATTCTATGGCCCCCCAAAAAAAAACCATAAACTGATTACATTTCTTTTCTTTTTTATGTGTACAGTGATACAAGAAATTATAAACAAAAAATTCCTAGAAAACCCCCCCGTGCTGAACACCTGTATATGTAAAAAAGCAAGCCAGATTTTCCATCTCTTCCCCACTATACAATACATGCATTTAGAAGCATCAAAGACTATACATACTAAGATTTATACAACTTTTCAAGACTTCCATTCCATAATTGCAGAAAGAAGAGCAAATTTGGGTATTAGATATTTGTGATCTAATGGTAATCCAGTCATGGGAGACGTGTCCTTCTCCTGAAACCATGCCTCGATTGCCTTCTGGTCGTACGTAAACCCATCCGCAGCAACACAAGGATCACTCATCACCTCCTGTAATGCAAGCAAAACTTTATTTGGTTAATAAAAACAACCTCACTTCTTTTCTACCCTAAACAGCATATCTACCTTAGCTCATTCCCGATACCACCTACCTTAGTTCTTTTCGATAATCAATAATCAAGATCACTTAAACAAATAAAGACAGTGTTTTGTGAAAACATGACAAGATTGAACCTTTTGTGTCATGTACAATGTCTATCCTTTGTAATTTCACCTTGTTGTTCATGTAATATCTTACGCTCATGTTTCATGACCTATTTTGCCTCTCGATTTATGGAAACTTGTAGTTCATTTATTACTTTATCCTTAGGGTCTAATTTTTATTCTTAGAATATTATTCATTCCTAGAGTATTATTGTCTTTTCAATCTATAATTAAAGAGGTTCCACTATATCACAGTGGCACACAATACATAACATATAAAGGAAGAGGACAGGCAGGCTTACACAGTAATTGCACTTATGCGAACTAAAGTTTCCTCTAAGCTGGTTTATAAAAAGCAAAGGGTCCAATGGAGCACAACTTAAGGGGGGTGAGTAACAATATCCCATGAAACTAACTAAGGAATTAAGGGATTTCTCATGGTCACACCTTATTTATCACATTTACAGTTATTAACTCACATATTAAGTTTAGTGAACTAAACACTCTTTTAAATTACAATATAGTATTAATTTCTAGAGTATAATTGTCATTTCAATCTATAATTAAAGAGATCTCACAGTGATACGGTGCACAAACACATACTCAACAAATAAAGGAAGAGGAGAGGCAGGCTTACATTGAGAATGGGGCATGTGAAATGCTTAGGAGGTGGTGGTGCAGAAATCCATCCTCTTTTTTCAGCAGAATCTTTCAACTTCTCGAATGCAGGAAGAACCACACCTTGCAAATCAGGCCTATCCTTTTGCCTTTAGTCTTAATAAATTAGAATTTAATTGATAATAATCCGTCCCTTGGGTTCGATAATCACTTGGTCGCCTATGGAAACTCCAATTGATATCCTTCATACTTGGGGATAATTTTGTTTCCTTCATACTTGGGGATAATTTTGTGTGTTGAGAAAATGTTCATCAGTAAGCATGAAAAGTTTTTGCTATAATATAATATATATATATATATATATATATATATATATATATATATATATATATATATATATATATATATATATATATATATATATATATATATATTAATTTCAATTGTATTATTACTTTTTCATTAAAAATTAATAAAAATTTACTAAAAATAATGAACTATATAAGATATAATTCATTAATGTATGTTATGAAATACTCCCTCCAACCATTATCAATATATCCATTTGTTTTTTACATGTAGATTAAGGAGTATTATTATTTTATGTGTAGAGGGTAGTTGTATTAGTGGAAGGTGTATGTCCATATTTTAATTTTATTAGTAGAGGGAGAAAATTACAAATCTAGTCCCGCCCGTCAATGTCCCATTTGGGCTTGGTCCCAATAATTTTGACTTTGATTCCAAACTTTTTTTTTTAGCAAAAGTGGTCCCGCTCAATTTTTTTTTGCAATATTAATCCCAAGCCGTCAAATGTTAACTGAACGGCTCACGTGACCGTTAGGGTGCACAGAAATAAACATCACGTGATATCCCCAAACGAGCCAAAATCGAATCCCTAATTTTTCCTCTCAAATTGCATCGCGCACTGCACTGTTGTTCCCGTCGAAGACCACTCATCGTTCCTGTCAAAGCTCGTGCGCCGATCCATCGAAGTCCTCTCTCATCTCACCGTTCCCTTCGAAGTTTCAATTGACAATGCTGCATGGCGTTTCCTTCAGAGTTTCAACATCACAAATCAATTTCTTCCCAAATTGTAAATGAATCTTAATCCCTAATAATTATCCCCAAAATTGAGTGTGCTGTAATTCCCTCCCTTCACTAATTAATTTCTTCTCGTCGAATCCCTTACTCATCTCAATAATTTGCAGTATCGACAATACAATGTGGTGAAAAAATCCCTCGTTCGATTCCTGGCTCCAGATTATGGTAAGTGAATCTTTCTGCTTCTATTCTACTTCGCACACACTCACACACTATTTTCAAAAAAAAAATCTCGTTCTGTATATGGGGTAGTGGTGATGAAGCAATACAGTAGGGTTGAATTCTGGTCAAACATAGGACACAAATGAGAAGTGTTAAAGAGAGCCTTGGCAAACTGTGGAAAAGCAAAAAGAAAGGGGGACTGATTCGATTCCTCCCTTTAGAAGATACTTCGGATTTACATACAACTCTAATTAAGCCTAATACACAATTAACTCCTATTTATCCTACTTGTTAATTAATTTAATCCCTTAATTGTTTTCTTACTAAGCTAATCTCACAATCTGGAGTACTCTGTAATTTTGAAATTGCAACCAATTGATGCCAAAACAGCCAAATTTGATTTTGAGTGAACTCAAAAAGAGACAAATGGGACCTATCCTTGGATTTTAATTTATATACTGATATTGTATGCATGATTTTGGAGTAAGAAGTTATCGTGATAGAAACATGGTAAATATTTCTTATTTATTTATTTTAAATACATGTAGGATAAATTATTACTCTTCTTCCAAAAATAATAATTCTCGACACAGGTGATTGTTACTTATGGATCAATTTTATGCTTACAAGAAACTATATGCTTCTTACTTTTTAAATTTTACTATATATTTTGTCAATCTTTTTGAGGAGTGTACTTTTACCGAATATTTAAATGGTAAGAAAATTGAATATTGTGGGATAAGTTCATGTTTTGAATAAATGATTGTAGAGTATAATACCATCTACAAATTGAATACCAGTCAATTAAAATGTGATACACCAAGTTATAACTTATAACTTAGAAGGGCACAGACAATATGTTTATATTTTTAATACTCACTCGTCCCAATGTATTATTCATTATTAGTGTAGGCATTGAGTTTAAAAAAATTATTTTGTGAAATTATTTATTTTGACTAAAAGGTATGTTTTGTTTTAGGTAATTCTCTGAATCTGTATACTATTAAGTTACATCATGGTGGAATGATGATTGGGAATACCATAAATGATTCTGAGTATATTGGAGGGACAATAAGCGTATATGATTTTGTTAACTGTTCCAAGGTGGATTTAGGATATCTTGACAGGATGTGTGAACAGTTAGGATATGTAGTGAGTAAAAAATACTTTGGAATGAGAAAGGATGGAAAATTGGACATAGTTGATTGTGTATTTGATATTGATAGGTGTTTTTTTGGAAGGCTAATGTATGAATGTATGAAGCCTAATGTTTTATGACCTTCTACTGTCATGGTTCAACAAAATTATCCATGACGATACAATTTAACACCAATACAATCACATAAGATCATGTCATAAGCAACATAAAGCAAGAAACATGTGAACATAGATCTGGACAATCAGTTACAACCAACATCCTAAATCATAGTCTGAATCAACATAAATCAACAAACAGGAAAACATAGTTCAACATTCATAAAAAATTCAATAAAGTAGCAACCAACAACTTCTTCCCCTACTTCTTACTGTTTTGTGCGACCTTTTTATTCAACTTAGATGTCTCCGTAAGAGTATTAATAGTCACAAACTTCTTATCCCCTTTTTCTATGATTTTCATACCATCTTCCTTGCTACTTTGACTACCTACATTCACATTGCATCCAATGAATGTATTTGAACTGAGAAGTGTTGTGTGTGGCTGACTTACTAGTGCTTGTACCCCCAAAGTATACCTGACCTCCAATAAAATTATGTGGATAAAAAGCCATTAGTGGAGGAACCCTAAACTTCACTCCAGATAGACCTTGGCTACAAATGTCTTCTGCCATCTATTATCAAAATTCACACATGTAAATAATTAATAAAAATCAATAGGCTCTAACAAAATTGTTGCTTTTAATTGAATATGTACCCCAGTCACAGTTCTTTCAATCTCAGTAGATTTTTTGGCAGTAGCCTTTGGTCTTGCACTAGGAGCACTCAGCTTCCTCTTTCCCTTAATTAAAAAAGAATAACAAGCATTCGAATCTGATGAACATCTTCCTCCAACCGCTTCACTTGTTTAGCCATTTCATCAATCCTTTGTGCTGTGTCCTTTAACGTAGTTGCTAACTCCAAGTTTTCAGATACTAAATTGTCAATTCTAGTAAGCATAAGAGGGAATTGAGCATGGTCATCCACTTCATACTGATCAGCCCAAAGAAAGAAATCACAACCACTACCGTTCAAGGACTCGGGACAGGTATGAAACAATCTACCAAAGCTCCTTGCCTTTTGTGAAACGTACGTACGAGTAGCTTTTTCATAGTAGCAAACCAGGTATTGCTTATTCTTATGTGCGGATGATTTGGAGGAAGATGATATTTTTCTCCTCTTCTTCTCTTCTTCTTCTTCTCTTTTATCTTCTTTCTTCTCTGTAATTTTGTGTTGTGGTGGTAGGTGGGCTATGGTTGAGTTGTTTTATAAGGATAGAATAAGGTGGGGTTAGGTTTTAATTTGGGCGCCAAAAATTATCCCATTTTACCGAGCAAAAATAAATGTTACAGGTGCTTTTGGACCAAAATTGCAAAATTTTACAATTTTTGTCCCAATATTTAAGGTTAAATCCAGTAGGAACAACATTGCTAACAGGAATTAACGGGACAGTTGACGGCGGGACCACTTTTCTAAAAAAAGGTTAGGGACCGAAGTCAAAACTATTGGGACCAACCCAAATGGGACTGTGACGGGCGGGACTAGTTTTTTAATTTTCTCTAGTAGAGGGTGTGGGTCCCACATGTCTAAAAAGGAAAATTGATAAATTAAGATTGAACGGCCAAAAATAGTAAAATGAATTGATTAAGAATGGACCAAGGGAGTAATTAATAACTGTACTGAAAGTGTGTAAATATCTTCTTCATTTTTTAATAACATTTTTATTATTTTAAAAAAAATGAGCAGACTTGCTATCTAATAAATGATATTACTCCATTAAATTAAATATTTTACTCATTTTATAATTATATTTAAGGAAATAATTGTGTAAAATCGTTTTACCGAATAACTTTAGTGAGATGGATTATAAGAAGTGATTCCCTCTATAATGAAAAATAAAAGTGATACATAATATAATTAACTAGTATTGTGCCCGTGTGATACACGGGATTAATTAAATTATTTTTAATTTTATTATTAGTTTTTCTATTATAATTTTATATTTATAAATTTATTTATTTACTAATCTTTTATATGGTTGAATCCATTAAATTATAATATTATTTTCGTACACTACTTTATTCATGGAATTTATTATATTTTCATAAGCTTTGTATTATATGAACCGACTATATCCTTTTTTTATTTATCATTACAGATTTTGATTTAATAAATATTTCATATATGCATACACAATCCCTATTATTTTTACCCAAGCACCCACCCTACATCATCACTCTCAATTAATACTTTTTCATTTTTTATATTTTCCTTCTCTCATCATCAATTATTAGATTTACAGTTTAACATAAAATTTATATATATAATATATATCGAAATTCAAAATAATCATTGGTTATTGCACTGAGTTTTTCCCTAAATCAAAATATTATTATTATTTTTTAAATTATATTATAATTCCTATACATAGTTGTTTAACTATGGGCTTAAAATAAGCATTTTGTATTCGTTTTTAATTTGGATTTTTATATTCCCAAATAAAAAATATTCAACTATAATTATGGTCAATTTTCTCCATAATTAAACAGGGAATGACTTATAAATAGTTTGTTGGAATATTAATCAAATTATTAATATACCAGGATTTCATCGAACTTCTTGATATATGGGTGAGGAATATTAAAAATAACGATTATTGAGAGTTAATAATTAACCAAAAATATGAAATTTTTATTGATTAACAATAAGAACTTAATAACAAATAATTATTAGTTAAAAGTAAGGAAATATATATTGATAGTGGAAGTGGATCGCTTAATTAAAAAAAAAAAAGAGGAAGAAGGTACTTTCTTCTTTTAACAATGCCAAAACTAAATACCTAACAAAGATAATTGAAAATTAATATGAAAATTTTATAATTATCTTTCTTCAGGGAAAAAAATAAAGAAGAGATGAAACAAAAATTGATTGATAAATGCAGAGAAATTTAAACCCAAACCTGAAAAAGAGCTATTGGGTCACAATTATAATATATCGTTGACTATATAGAGAAATAACATATATGATAATCAATCACCACTTATAATTTGGTAATATTAAGTAAAATATCATAATGCAGTCAGCTTCCTACTATTATAATGTACAAAATAACCAAGTTTCACACATCTAAAATTTCAGAAAGTTGAGATTTACATCTGGCTAGAAGAATAGAAACAAATGACTTGAATCATTCCATAATTAGTAGATATCAAAAGAATCTGATTAGACAGTACATCGAAAAAGAACATGGAAACCAAAGCTCAATTTTTTTCTCAAAAATGGATTCAAAAAGAGAACTTAGGAAGTGTAGATGACATTATGATAGAATGCATGACCAAATCTCAAATCCAATAAAGACAGAAATATTAATCAATTCAACTATTAGCTGATAAAAGCCTAAATAGAAGAAGTCAGAACATGGATTCATTACCTAACTGAGGCAAAGGAGGACAGTGAGCAGCGGGATGGCGTTGTCATGGTCCGAGGTAGCAGCGAGCAGCGAGAATTGCGAGATGACGTTGCTTTAAGAAGCATACTTGTTTAGAGTGGAATTTCATGCATTTTATGTATGCACATTATACCATTTTGCTTAGAAAAGTTATTGTTTTTGCATGGAATTGTGTACGTTTAAGTATTTATATGATTTTGAGGCTATTAAGGTGTTTTTGTGAGTTTTGAAGGATAAAACAGGATCAAAAGTTCAGAGTTGGAATGAAGAGTGTAAAGTGTGAAGGAATGCTAAAGAATGCACATCCACGTTGCATAATTTTTCTGTATTCATGAAGAAGTCTAATTTGATCATGTGATATATCGTTGGAAAGCCCCAGAAGAGAGGATCATTTTGACATAAAGAACACCTCCAATCGGATTCCAAACGAGAAAGTTATGATCAAAGGATAACGTCGCCCATGCTATGCTAAATAGAACGGCTGTGCCACTTTGCATGACTTTTTATATATTCAAATGTTGGAGTTTCTATGAGTTCCATATATGGATAGAAAGCTAAAGAAGAGAAAATTGCATGAGTGTAAAAATTACTTAAATCAGAGTCCGTATGTAACTTCCTCAAAATGATGAGATCGCGCAGTGCAGTCTCCCCCGCTCGGCTGGTAGCTCGGGGCGAGCCAACCTGGCTCGGCAACCATATTCCGGTGAGTGGGGTCCAGATAGGACCCATATAACATGGCAAGTGATCCTACATCAGCTTGACCCCTGCTCAGCTAGGTCCATACCCAGCTCGGGCCAAGTTGGGTACCGAGCGGCCCAGATCTGAGCCCATTCATGGCCTGTTCGATTCTGCACTGTATTTATACCTTCAGATCGTGTTTTTGAGAAGATTCAACGCGAAAACAGCCCTGCAATAGTCCAAGAGAGATTAGGGGAATCAACACACAAATTAGAGAGAATCCATCCATAACCCATCATCAATTCACAACTCCAACATCTCTATATCAGATTCAAACCTGATTTTACCATCCATCCACCTTCAAGAGGGTTCCAAGTGCTAATTGAGAGAGAATAGGACGATTGGAGAGACGGAGAAGGAACGTGAGACTACGCTTATGCTAGGTTTCATTATTCTTATCTTTTTCTTACTTTTATCTTAATTTTTGGTATGAATTGCTTTTGACCTCATGGGCTAATTTCTTATACAGTTTTAGGATTTAATGGATTGATTTGATTGATTTGGGAACTTAAACCATAGATTGAGATTTTGTGCAGTTGAGCTTTTGATTTTACTTAATTTATTCAGACTTTCTTATCTGCTTTGTAACATCTTCATAATAATTTCATGACATCCACTATAATGCTTGATTTATTATGTTAGCTAGTGTGCGTTCATAATTAGTATTGTCTATCTGTTAGGGATTGAAGTAGTTCTGCTATAAACACTTTAATTCTAAGAACTAGTAAATCAAATACTTGATTTGTTTAGTGGAACAATGCAATTAGATAATCAAGTAGGAAGTGAATAGAACCTTGTAATAATTCCAGAAAATATCTTGTTAGTCGAACTTACCATTTGGAGGTATTGTTGTTCGCTAGATTAGTATCTAGGAATAATGCTTGGTAATATTTGCACACCTTAGGATTTAAATTAGAGTATACTGTTAGCTTAAAATCGGATCATATCTGGTGGGTCAACAAGGTTACGTGGTGTATTTTCAGTAAAACTGCATGAATGAACAATTGAAGGTCTAGTAACCTGAATTAATTAGTCTCTACCTGATGCCTTAGAACTGTTCGCCATCTCTTGGTTAGAAACTTACTTTTATTTTTATTACTTTTAATAATTCATTAATTTATTATTTCAGCATTTTAGATAATTAATTCAAAACTCTTGGAAAATCGATTACATAATTCTAGTTGAATAGTAATTTAGAATAAATAAATAATTAACTGCCTCAGTAGGATCAATAATTTAACTTGGGTACTTGCTGCTACAATTGATATCCTTATGCTTGAGGATTAAATTATAGTGCGCACAAAAAGCCTAACAATACCAAAAAGAGCAAAAGAAAATAAAAATAACGAAAGAGGAAAGCCGGCAATTTCACGTTCGGAGAGAGAGGGGATAGATAGGAGGAATCACACAACTATACAACTCCACAAATTAAGATTTTAGAAAGGAAAGAAAAAACATAAATATTATTATATTAATTAATTGTATTAAATCGTATTAGGAATGTACAATAATAAACTCCACAAATTAAGATTTTAGAAGGAAAGCAGAAATGGAAACATTATGATATTAATTAATTATATTAAATCGTATTAGGAATCACACAATTATACAGATCCACAAAATAAGATTTTTAGAAAGGAAAGCATAAACAGAAACATTATTATATTAATTAATTGTATTAAATTGTATTAGGAATCACACAATTATACAGGTCCACAAAATAAGATTTTTAGAAAGGAAAGCAAAAACAACATTATTATATTAATTAATTGTATTAAATGTATTAAAACTTAAAGTAGAAAGAAAAAAATAAAAAATAAATAGAAGGAAAGTGCTATAAAATTTTTAGAAGGAAAGTAGAAATGGAAACATTGTGATATTAATTAATTGAATTAAATCGTATTAGATGGTGTACCCCACCATTAGGGGCCCCCACCGCCCCTGCCCTGGGGATTGGTGGAGGAGGTAAATCGCAGGATGTGCCTCAAGTGGCTTATAGGGAGGGCTCACTGTTAAACTTGTGCTTGCAAGGGGCCAAATCCATGCCAAAGGCAGGATTCGAACCCCCACCCTGCAGCAACCAAGCTCAGCTGGAAGGCTTTTCCACCCTCCCCTCTACCACTTGAGCTATGCCCTGGGGGCAAATTAAATCGTATTAGAAATCACACAATTATAGATCCACAAAATAAGATTTTTAGAAAGGAAAGTGATAAGCATTTTCTCAACACACAATTTAAATCCCCAAGTATGAAGGATATCAATTGTAGTTTCGAAGGTGACCAAGTTAAATATCGAATTCACGGGACGGATAAATATTACTTTAGTTATTTTCTAACAATTACGACTACGTTGAGAATTGTAATTGTTGATTTGAAAACTAAGTAACGATTAAAATAGCAAATAAATAACAAGAACAAGAGAATAGTAGTTGTGATCAAATAAGATGATAGGTAGTTCGTCAGGCCATCCAGTTTCATTCGTTAATTCATACTTTCGTGTGTCGATGTCCGATTCTGCCTTGTGGTTTATGGACGTATCGCTAGACCATGCAAATCTATTCTATAGACACAAATATATAAGCTTTTGACACGTATGAGTATCCTCAAAGCAAGACGTATACTTTACCTCCCTTTCTAGAAACAATAAACCCTACTCATTAGTGAACGCACTCAATCAATAACCATGTTATGCATTCAGACTCTACACAACGATCATTGATGCACAAAATAACTATGAGTATGGATTAAAAACGCACAATCTTATATAAAATAAATCACAAGTAGTGTTGTACGGAGTATACACACGAAATACAAATCAACTCATGAAACTTCATAACCCTAGAACTACCGAAGTGGCTCTAACCCATGATTGATCTAGGAACAATCATGGTTAGATGGACCAATCTTACTTGAATCTCCAGCTGAACCTCTGTCACAGCTCTCCTAATCTCCTCTTGCGCTTCACGATCTTACGCTCTCTAAACTCTCTTATATTGTGTTGTTGGTGATGATGGGACGTCTTCCTTGACTGCATGAGCCTCATTTTATACTTGTAATCACGTCTCTTGGGCTTGAAATGGGCTTTTCAAGTGATCCCATGCGTTTTGGCCTCGAAAATCCGGATAAGGTAAGTTCCCGCACGACGGTTCGATCTCAGCAAACAGGTCAAACCACTGGCCGCAAGTCGAACCACAGGTCGAACCCATCTACTGGAAGTATTCTGCACTTGGTTCGACTTCTTGTACAGGTCGAACCACAGGTCGAACCGCACCACTGGACAATTTCTGCTCCTGGTTCGACCAACCGTCAGGTCAAACCCCAACGTCGTGGTCGAATCACACTTCTCGCGAACTGGTTCGACCATGGTTCGACCTGATGAGCAGGTCGAACCATTTGAGTCGTGGTCGAACCCTCCTTCTGCATACTTTGCAATGTTGATTCGACCTGTAGGAGAGGTCGAACCCTCCTCCAACAGGTCGAACCCACCTCGCTCCTCGGCGGTTCGTGTGGTCTCAACTTCGTCTCTTCGATTCTTGGCACTTCCACTCCAATTTTGCTATGAAAACCACTTAAATAGCTCCACTAACACCTGATTCATGCTAATTCACAATATATATAGGTTTTCCACCTATTTCCACCTCAAAACTCTCCAAAACTAGCACAAAACATGATGCCAAACTTGTGAATTTACACACTCATCACAAAGCATAAACAGAAACATTGTTATATATTAATTAATTGTATTAAATCATATTGGCAATCACACAATTATACAGGTCCACAAAATAAGATTTTTAGAAAGGAAAGCAGAAACAAAAATATTATTATATTAATTAATTGTATTAAATGTATTAAAAATTAAAGCAAAAGCAAAAAATAAAAAATAAATAGAAGGAAAGTGCTATAAAAATTCTTCTTTTGACATGTCATCAAAATGAACATAGATCCTATCCACATCAGCAATAGAAAACTGCAACATAGATGTATTAAAATAAAAGACAAAGACCTGTATGATCGAGACAGTCTTACAAGTGATAACATCTATAATAAAAAAATGATACTTAATTAATGAAAAGTAATAATGTTATTTTATAAACAACTTATAATATAAATAAAAAATGATAATATTTTATAGTGAAATTAATAATATTTTGGCAAAAATTCCTATGCCCTCGGGACACACAGTGTCCCTATGTGAACACAAGAGTTTCTAAAACTCTTGTGTTCACATAGGGGCACGGTGTGTTCCCGGGGGCACAGGAGACCAACTCTAACATTTTAAAGCTTAAATTATCATAACTAATTCAAAAAGTGAAAATGATCTCACACAAAAACTTACCTTTGAAAAAAACAATAATGATATTATGAACTATTTAATGAATAATTTATCAAGTATTGAAAAATAACGCTTTGAAAGTAAAGTAATATTCTATTTTTATTGAAAAATAATACTCCCTCCATCCCAGTAAAATGCGAATAATAACTTATAAAAATTTTAGATAACTGTTCGCCTTGAACTGGGACGGATGGAGTAACTACTAACAAAAGTATAAAAGAGATAATTTCGGATTTAGTCCCGTAAGAATTATTCAGTGCTAAAAAGGTCCAAAAACTGA
Organism: Pogostemon cablin; assembly: GCA_023678885.1. Taxonomy (NCBI): domain Eukaryota; kingdom Viridiplantae; phylum Streptophyta; class Magnoliopsida; order Lamiales; family Lamiaceae; genus Pogostemon; species Pogostemon cablin. The sequence goes on from CM042995.1 coordinate 23,095,179, forward strand.
CCGATTTAGTCTCATAGGAATTTTTCATCAAATTCGGTTAATAGTTGACGAAATATTCTGAACCATTAATAAGACCAAAATGGACTATGTCCATTTTGAAAGACATAAAATAATATAAATCTAGTAGTTTATAATAATATAAGTTAATTTGGGATAAAAATTTTTGAAAATTATGATTATAATATTCTTATGGGATCAAACCGCTAGCTATGAGACCAGTGTATTTCTATGGGACTATAATTGAACTGGAAATTCTTGTAAGATCAAAAGTGATATTTTTCCAAGTATAAAATAGTTTTATCGTGGGAGAATCCCACATACAACGATGTCCTTATATTTATTAACAAATTAGTTATTTATTTCTTAGCAAAAGTTCCTGGGTCCCCGGAGATACGGGGATACTCCGTGTCCCCATGTGAACACAACCCTCCCCCTATATATTCAATTTAAATCTATGTATTTCTAAGGGTTTAAATTACAAAGGGGACGGAAATTACAAAGGGGCACGGTATCCCCGAGACACAAGAGCTTCACTCGTATTTCTTTAGTTTCTTTTGTGAGGGATAGGGGCTTTGGAGGTGATGAGATAGTTGAATACAAAACTACAATGTGGTTATATATAAAATCCCATTTGAACATACAAATGGCACTTATATACTCCCTCCGTCTCTTGATAAGAGTCTCATTTATTTTTGGACACGTAGATTAAGGAGTACTATTATTTTATTGTGTAGTGAGTAGTTGTATTAGTTAGTGTGGGCCCCATATTTTAATTGTATTAGTGGGTGTGGGTGGGTCCCATGTGTCCAAAAAAGGAAATCCTTTGGGTGGGACAACCAAAATGGTAAAATAAGACTCTTACCTAGGGATGGAGGGAATATAAATTTAGGGTTATTCATCACTTGCAGATTTATAAATTAAAATTGAGGAGTAGTGGATAGTTATTATTTTATTTTATTAAATAAAGATAATTAAATAAAAAATTGATCAAACAGTTGTGATTATCTGGTGTACCCGTGCTAACCGTAGTTAACTCATTAATTAAAGACCATTTGAACTTATAGTTGGTTTGTCAGGGGTTAGTGAAATTGGTAAATATTATTTTACTGAAACGATTACATCAAGTACTTACGTACGATGCGAATATAGATCAAACTCCTATCCATCCATCTATCCAATCTACCTGAGCCATATGGCTAGGGTGAATACAAATGAAAACAAAACAAAGTCTACATTAACAATTTAAGTACAAGGATGCTATTTGTATTTTGATATTCTACGCTATGTGTGTAGGTGATAGCTTCATCATACCAAATTGTAGAGCATTTCTTTCCTTCCAAATATGGTAGACTGTAGTGGCGAAGGAAATGTATAGAAGTCTCCTTGCCTTTTTGCTCCGTCGGGTATGAAACATTATCTTTCGAAAGGCTTCAGCCACTGTGCTAAACCTACTACTCCTCCATCCGACCCATCTCTTTATCTCATACCAAATGAGTGTTGTATATGGGTAATGAAAGAAGAGATGCGATGTAGCTTCTATATCAAAGTAGAATCCACATTGTTTATCTTCTCCCGTGCACCAAACTCTACTTTCATAGAAAGTCGTTCTCTGTGAAGAAGCCAAATTCTAAAGCTGTACTTTCTAACAATCCATTTGTGCCATATCTGCTTATAACAAAGCTTGGGCTCTCCGTGTACCTACTCCTCAAATGTGTGTACATTCGGTTTGCTTTGAAAGCACCATTCTCCATACATTGATCCATAACACCAACCACTCCTTCCTCATCTGGCTCATTTGCCAGTTCATCTCTAATGGCTATAAGTGTTCTCCATGAATAGGTCGAGTTAGCTCCTGGAGAGGCTACTGTCCACTGAGAAGAAGAAAGATAGACAGAGTGTATCCACTTCACCCACAACGAGGAGGCTTCTCTATGAACATCCCACAAGACTACCGAGAGCAAAGCTCTATTCCAAGTGGACATATCCTTTAACCCTAGCCCTCCTGCATTCTTGGATTGAAGGATGTCTTTCCAGCTCACCGGACTCACCTTCGTCCCCCATAGGAACCTACGAATCAGAGTCTCCACTTTTTTAATCACTACCACAGGGATTTTGACAATACCACACCAAAAAGATAGAATACCATAGATCCCTGATATAATTAACTCCAGACGACATGTGAAAGACAACAACTTAGAGGACCAACTCTGTATCATATTGTTGATATCATTCAATAGAGGCATGAAATCATCCACTCCTATCCTTTTGCTACATATCGGGATGCCCAGGTATTTAAAAGGAATGGTACCTCTATTGAATGGGAGAATGTCAGAAATCCGCTCCATCATGTGATTTGAAATTCCAGAAGTAAAAATATTGGACTTCTGTGGGTTGACTACTAAACCAGACACATCTCCAAAACTCTTCAATGTTAGATCAATGGCTTTGGCTGTAGTAATATTTCCATATCCAAGAATGAGTAGGTCATCAGCAAATATGAGGTGGGAGACTTCTATTCTCCTACAAATTCTTGAGTGAAATCTGTAACCATGCAGCTCCGCTCTCTTCATCAATCGACTAAAGTAATCCATGCATATAACGAAAAGAAGGGAAAAAATAGGATCCCCCTGACGAAGTCCCCTTTTTCTTCTGAAGAAACCTTCCAGTTTCCGTTAATCAGAAGAAAGTAAGAAGTAATAGTAACACACTGCTGAATCCACATTCTAAACTTGGGAGGGAATCCCAATCCTTCAAGCAAGTCAAAGAGGAAAGTCCACCGCACTGAGTCATATGCTTCGGAGATGCCAACTTTCACTGCCATCCTAGGGGCTATAGTGCCATTTCTTCTACCATACCCTCTGAAAATCTCTTCTGCCAACAGCACACAATCTCTCAACTTCCTACCTTTTACAAATCCAAACTGAGATGGATTTATCCAAGTAGGAAGGCACTCACACAAACGGCCTGCCAATATCTTGGAGATGATTTTATAGATAGTGCTACAACAAGAGATTGGTATGTAATCTATTACATGTGGTACATGTGTTTTTTTCGGAATCAGGGATATGAATGTAGCATTGATTTGTTTAAGGAGCTTTCCTTTCCGAAAGAATTCTTGAAATGCTGCAACCACATCTCCTCCTACGACACTCCATGCTCTTTGAAAGAATGTCGAATTGTATCCATCTGGGACCAGGGATTTATTCTTGTTGATAGACCATAAAGCATCCTTAATCTCCTCCTCCTCCACCGTTCTAACAAGCCTGTTCGCTTCCTTCTCACTCATTGACTGCGCTAATTGCAGAACTTCATGTTCAACACGAGTAGCCGATGGACTTTTCTCACAAAGAATTGATTGATAATAAGTTAAGAATTTATCAATCATTTCTTAGTAGGAAGTGGTTGGGCCTTGATCAGTGAAGATTCTGTAAATGCCATTTCTTGCTCCATTACTACGGATGAGAGAGTAGAAGTACTTGGTCGGGCAATCCTGATTCTTGATATGATTATTCTTAAGTACCTGCAATAAGAAATCAGCTTCACAATCCTCCAGGTGTTTCTGTTTGTTGAGTTCAGCTCCTATCTCCAACTGAAGGTCCTGGTTACTTGGGTCTGTCATGAATAGAGATTGGAGGTGAGACAAGTATTCCTTTCCTCTTTTCACCCTCTCTGATATGTGAGTATAATTTTGATGGTGCAGTTCCTTGAGTGGTTTCTTCGTCAATTTCAGCTTCTGGCACAGCACGTACTATTTAGTTCCTGCAAAAAAGCCCTGCCAATGAGACAAAGTTAGGAGAATAAAATTCTCGTGGTTAGTCCAATAGTTGCAAAATTTGATTTGTCTTATAGTGTGGGATTGAGGATTTTGGAAAGAAGTAATATTTGAGCAATGGTCGGATTGAGTGCCCTAAGGCAGAAAGGAAGTATCAAGTTCTCATCCCATGCTTCTCTAAATTTTACAAGTCATCACTCTATCAAGTTTACAACAGATAGTACCATTAGTCTAAGTATAAAAACACCCGGATGAATGAGTATCCTCGATCCCCAACATAGAACAAGTTTCATGAAATTCTCGGATGATCGAATTAATAGTAGTGTCAGTTCTCTCATTCTCATATCTAACACAGTTGAATCTCCCCCCAAGATCCAAGGCAAGGTGTTAGAGTGGAATAGTGAAGTAAGATGATGCCACAAAGGTCTTCTTGCAACATATCTATTTTGGGCATAGACAACCATAAGAGTGAAGTGTTTAGCTATAATGAGACAATGAACATCAATACTGATGGCTTGATCAAACAGCACAAAGTTTTCCAACTGAACTCTTAGAGGATTCCAAGTAATCAAAATTCTTCCTCCATTACAATAGTCAAAGTTATGATTACAACTCCACCCTGAAATAACTTTTCTTACAACTTCATCCACCTTACTAGAATTCAATTTGATTTCCATTAACCCCGCTAAGGCTACATCATGATCACGCACAAGATTTTTAAGTGCGTTGTGAGTTGGCTTGTTCCATATTAGTAGACTCATGATGAACAGTCGAAAGAGGGGATCCCATCAATCCTCCTGTTCATCCAATTAGCATAAGCATCCAGCTTTTCAAAATCATCATCATCTCCCAGGGATTTTGCTCTCTTGTACTTGAAGTATCTTCCTGTTGATGCTGATGACTCTCCACTATGTAGAATCGGCATCCATCGCTTAGGAGTATTACACGTTGTAGTCGGAGTGTTATGGAGGTTTCTCAATGGCAATGGAGTTTCATTGACCTGCTCTATATCCATCGATTATACTCGAGGACGTCAGAGGGGTTAAGTTTAGGAGTTTACTAGTGAGCAATTGTTGTGACATTGCACCAATGACCCATTTAATTTGAAATATTATCAATTAAATCAAATATAATAATTAAAAATACAAAAATTAAGTATACCTTAAAAACTAACCAATATATTCTAGTCAAGCACGTTCACACATGAATTCTGATTTTATCGATTACTCTTTTGTACTCGAAAAATTACTCTTTAGAGATATAAATTATTATTTTATTAAATAAAAAAATTATTTATTTGTTGCCCATCACATTTCACGATAAAAAAAAACTTAATTAGAATAAAGTTTCTTGTGAGACCGATCTTATGTGACAAGGATTATAAGACATATTAAAATATGATTATTATATAAGTAAAATATGTTAATTGATAGTTAAAGTATAATGAATTATGCATTAAAGTATGATTATAGAGTGTTATAATTTGATTCGTTACAAATATACTTTAACTACTAATAAATACTCCCTCCGTCCCACAATACTCCCTCCGTCCCAAAGACAAGTTTCTGGTTATTGTGAATACAGAGTTTAAGAAAAAGTTACTTTTTTCTTTACTTTTAGGGGTAGTTTGGTATTTTTATGTAATAAATAAATTATAAAGTAAGTTATGTGAGTTGTAAAGGGGTGACGATTTTAAAATTAAAGTTTGTTGTGTGGTTATTGATTTGCGTGTATTTTCTTATTTAGGGGTGTGAACTTATTTATGGGATGGATAAAAATAGAAAGTGTGAATTTGTTTACGGGACGGAGGGAGTAATAGTTATATTTGATTTTTGCAAGATGATTAAAAAATATAATAATATTTTAATGTAAAGTGAGTAGTTGTATTAATATTGTGTGGTGCTCCATAAAGATATAGCACTATTAACTTTTTGTTTATATCTCATTTAAAAAAAAAAGAATGTAATTATTGAGATGAGACACCCATATTCATAATATGTGGAGTAACTATTATATGTGAAATGAAGGAGTATACTTTATATATATCTTAAGTATACTATAGCAGAAATTTTTCTGCCTATGTGTCGCCTCCAGAGCGCTTCATTATGACGTGTAATTTTCTCATTTTTTTTAATTTTTAAATTATTTTTTTTATGTTTTCCTTATTTACTAACCATTAACTTCCTTATTTAATATTTTATTTTTTAAATAATGTATTTTTTATTTTATTAATTAATCTTAAATAGGTAATAAATTTTTAAAAAAATTATTTATAGAAATTAAGAATAAAATATTAATTAAAAATAAAAATTATGTTTATTTGAGATAATAATAAATAAAAAAACATATGCATAATTTTAAAAAAAAAACAAATTAAAAATATATATCAAAATATAAATTAAAAATATATTTATCTTTTGTGCACCTCATTAATTTATCATAAAATAAATTTCTTTTTTTATTTTTATTTTAATTGATGACTAATTAAGTTTTGAATATTTGTATTTATCTTGGTATCGTTATTTAATTATTACTAAATCTTTTATTGTAAATAAATTAATAAGTATAAATTTAAATTATATAAAGGAAAAACAGAATATTCCATATAATATTCTCTCACACCCCACTATAAAAAGTATAAAAGTTTACTTTGTTGGAGCGAGATTCTATTCACTTCTAAATAATTGAATTCATTCACCTCTAAAGAATCAATTCAAGTATTCATCAAGATGAAAATAATTGATTTATTCAAGTATTCTTCAAGAATCAATTCAAGTATTCTTCAAGATGAAAAGAATCGATTCAAGTATTCTTCAAGATGAATAAGAGGATCGATTCATTTAAGAGGAATAAAATAGTCAATCGATTCAAGTATTCTCGAATCATTCAAGTATTTTTTGAATCGATTTAATAAGAGGATCGATTCAAGTATTCTTGAATCATTCAAGTATTTTTGGAATCGTTTTACCTCTTCAAGTATATAACCTCAAATATTCTTTAAGAAGAGAAATAAGATTATCGATTCAAGTATTTTTTTAAATCGATTTATCTTTTCAAGTAGATAATCAGTTCAAGTCTATATTCTTTAAGATGAATAAGAGGTTAAATTCTTTAAGAAGAATAAGAGGTTAAAAAATTGATTCATGTAGATCATTAAAGTATTTTTGGAATTGATTTACCTCTTCAAGTAGATAATCTATTAAAGCATTTGTTAAGGTGTTACTTTAAGATGATTAAGAGGCTAAAAAACTGATTCATGTAGACCATTCAAGTATTTTTGGAATAGATTTACATCTTCAAGTAGATATTCGATTCTAGTATTTTTTAAGATGAATAAGAGGTTAAAAGACTGATTCATGTAAAGAATCAAAAGTTTTCTTCAAGTTATTTAACTTTAATCATTATTTTATATTATATTTTTAATATGTTACTCAATGTTGACAAATGATATTGGAATCGAATTTTAAAAAAATTGTTGATTTATTAATTTTAGCATATTAATTTTATTTAATTATCCATATATATTTGAATTATTCAATTATGAAATGTGAATTATAAAATTTTTTTTCTATATTATTAATGTAATATGAAACTAAGAAAATTAACTAAACATATATATATATATATAATAAATTCATTACAATTTTATAAATATTTTAAATGTACTTATTATTTATATAATTTGAAATCTAAAAAATTAGGCAAAGACTTGTGTGAGACCGTCTCACGCAAGGGGTTACATGAGATGAACAAAAATTGATAACTTTTATATGAAAAATGATACTTAATTCATGAAAAATGATAATTTTATTTCATGAACCATTTATAGTATATATAAAAAGTAATAACATTTTGTAGCGAAAGTGATTATTATTTTAAAAGTATAAAATTGTCTCACATGAGATTAATCTCACGCAAGACTTACCCAAAAAATTTAGTTAAAAAATTAAATATAATAAATTTATTATAAATTTATAAATATTTATAAATATATTATATATAAATTTAATTTAATTTATATTTTATATTAATTATTTTTAAAAATCAATTAATTAAAATAGAATTACTATTATATAATTATTAAGAAACACTTAACTTTTATCATAAAAAATATTAAATATTATATATAAATTGAACCACAATAACATGTATTTGAAAATAATAAAAATTAATTAAAATTACATAAATCAAAGAAATTAATAAAGTTAGTATATATTAACTCTCACATATGATTTAACTATACATCATATTATCAAAAATAAAAAAAGGTGTACATTGTTATAAATTCTTTATATTGATAAAAGAAGTTGTATAGCTATAAAGAAAATTCTCGATAATTAATCTTGAATAATTAAATGATACTGATTATCCAATTATAAAAAATAAGAGTAATAATTAAATGATCCCGAGTGTCACGCGGGTGTAGGCACCCCGAGCCCAAATTTTATTTTATTTTTTTGAAATCGAAGTACTACTAATGAATAAAAAATATCATCACGTACTTACTTAATTTAATATAATATTTTAAAGGAGGAAAATATAATTTATAACTTTGAAAATAATTTTATAATAGCGTAATAATATAATACTAATAATAAAATTTAATGTATACATACATACACATATTAAAGTTTACAATAAGAAACCATAATTTAAAGATTTATAGTCTTTGTATTTTTATAAATATATAAGTACAATTTATAGTGGGAACCACGGAGAATGTCATGTCATGTCTTGTAGCAGTCCAGATGTCCCAACCATTGACCTGAAAATTTGTTGTTTGAAAATGTGAGATTAAAAATCCCAGTGTGTAATTTGGCAGAATGTTAATCAGTAAATACATAATGATATGATTACTCTTTTTCATGACAACCCGAAAGTTAATCACTACCATGTTTCATAGCCCGTTGACTACTACCATTGTCATGACTCGTCAATCGCAACCATAAAATTCATGACCCATACGGCCATTATCATAAGAGAAGAAATAAGCATACTTCATATGCAAACCAACAATCACATTCAACCATTTTCAAATATTTTACCCACCTTTGATTTACTTAAAATACCGTGTTACAACTTGAGTGGAAGAGTGATTTGACGTCCCTTTCACCAGCACTTCACCTAGCACAAATAATTTATTTAAAAACTTGTACCCATAATTAATTAAGTAGGAACGAAAATTTATCATTTTTCTTTTATATTATAAATATTATTCTTAGTAATAGTGTGATAAAAATAGTGAAATGATAGTAATAATAATAATATTAGTATAAATTCGTACCATTATTTTATGATTAGGTCAGAGTCTTGGCCTTCCTTTTAAATCATAAAATGATGATACTAATGATAATAATAATATAATAGTGATTGAAATTATAAGAATTTTCATAATATAGAATTTAATAATAATGATGCTAATAAAAGTATGATAGTAATAATAGTACAATAATAAAGATTTGTATAATCATTTTATGATTAGGTCAGAGGCTTAGCCTTCCTTTTAAATCATAAAATGATGATAATAATATTAATAATAAGGTATAATAGTAATAACAATAATAAAATATGTGTTATCATTTAATGATTAAGTCACAGACTTAGCCTTCCTTTTAAATCATAAAATGATATAAATACCAATAATACTAGCATGATAAAAATATTACGAGAATATTAATAATACTAGTAGTAACTAAAAGGAAATTGTCGATGATAATAAGAGAAAAACTTACAAAATCTATATATATATATATATATATATATATATATATATATATATATATATATATATATATATAATGTATATAGATATCTTTTCTTCTTTTACTGTTAAGATGGGGTGATTGCTTTCTGTCCAATTACTAAGCTATTTATAGAAAAATTCACCTAGTTACCTTACAGTGCGTGCGTGGAAGATTGTTTACTGTAGTAGGGAAATTTCATCCCACTTCCTCTTTTTTTTTTATAATAATTATATATAGACCTGCAGTTTGTACAATAGGTTTGAAAAAATAGGGTACCTATATTCATTTTATTTATTTATTATTATGTACATATATATATTCTTGTAATAATTATTACTCATCCATTATTATTATTATTATATATGTATATATATTATCTCAAATGGTTAGTAAAAATATTTTGCGTATTTTCTTCTTATTTTATCGGTGCTAGGAGTGCATTTGAATTTGGATGTCTTCGTCACTTCTTCCTGTAAAATTATTTTAGAAACAAAACAAATTACATTAGTGGCATTATAAAAATAGTATAAAAATAATTATAAATGTTTGGGGTATTACAGCGGGTTTCATACTACATATATATATATATATATATATATATATATATATATATATATATATATATATATATATATATATATATATATATATATATATATATATATATATATATATATATATATATTATTGATGATTTACTAAATTCATTTTTTTTATCCAAGAACAAACATAGCCTAAACTACGAGTATTTTTTTGGAACTAAATAATAAAAAAATATTCTTGCATTTAAGTCGTACTTCCTTCGTCCGACTGTAAGATCATAGTTTACTTTTTGTATGTAATTTAATGTGTATTATAATTTTATGTGTAGTGGGTAATTGTATTAATAATTAATAATAAAATTTTGTGCATAGATTAAAGAATATTATTTTTTGTACATTTGTGATGCTTTTTTTGTTAAAAAGTGAAAAATAAGAATTTTTAAATGGAATATTAAATATAATAAAATTGAGACTTTTTATGTGATGAAATAAGTAGATTTTAGAAAATTAATATGGTCTATATAAGAGCTTCTCACCATCTAGAAGACCATCATAACCAAAATAAATAAGAGTAGTACTCTTTATTATTAAATTGTATACAATTTAATACTAAAGAATATGGACGCACAGTGTGCCTTCGAGACACATAAATTTTTGCCGATAAATAAAACAAAAGTTAAAAAACTACGTCAAGTCATTAGCAAAAATTAATTATATAAATAAAAGTGATAATAATATGGAATAACAGTGAACAAGTGTTGGATTAGTTTACCTGACCACTTAACTTCTCACAAAGTAAATGATCGAGATCCGTTTCTTTTGAAAACGAATAACTAACTATTAACCACGTAATATATATATATATATATATATATATATATATATATATATATATATATATATATATATATATATATATATATATATATATATATATATATATATATACATACGTGGAATGACAGTGACAGAATCACACAATTAAAGGTCTCTCAAAGACATCTCATAACATGCCCACTGCAAACCCAGTTCTCCAAAGAGTCTCTATCAGTTGCTGGTGGTAATTTTGAGTCCTGCCCAAAAACTTTCCCTACAATTTTGCCCACCCTTGTTAGTGAGATAATCAATAAGAATCTTAGCTAATTAATCAACCTACATAAACTTTTCATCATTAGGGTTTCTTTCTCTCCCCTCCCCTCTCTCTCTTTCTCTAGTTTATATATACAAGTCCTCCTATAGGTTCTTTCATTTCTTCCTTGCTTGCTCACTCACTTTTGGGTTTCTTCTATTTTCTGATCCACCATATACAAACCCTTTTCTCTTTTCTACAGATCTGAGCAGAAAGAACAAAAACTGTGAGGGTTCAAGTTTCAAGAAAAACTTTTTCCCCCTTTGGACTAGCTTTTTGTCTTGTCCACCTTTCTTTCTTGTCTTTTAGTTGTCTCTTCTTACATAAACAGCTTTCCAACTCTTGAATGATCTGCTGAGGAGCATTCTTGGGATTCGTGCCAAACACCTCCCTACCTTGATCACATAAAGGTTGGATCCATCTTCTTTTTATCTATCATACAGCTTTTCATCTTTCTTGAGTGTGTGTGAAGATTTCGATTTTCAACCAAATTAATTGCTGTCTTTATTGATCATGAACGTCTTTTAAATATTCTTCGAGTTTATTTTGTTATATAATCCAATGCTTTTATTCTTTTGGACAGTGATGAACTTTTTGATTTCGCATCTAGTGTAAATATAGTCATGTTGCATTTCATATTCTTTCCTCATTAATATGCAAGGATTTAAATCAATCAGAAGGATGATCTATGTACTCCCTCCGTCCTGTTTTAATGTTTTCGTTTGTTTTTTACATAGATTAAGAGATATAATGTTTTAATGTGTAGTGAAGTGAGAAAAATAATATTTAATGTAAAGTGGGTAATTGTATTTGTATTGTGTGTTGATCTACATGAAATAATTAATTATTTTTTGTAGCCCAACTTGAAAAAAAAAGCAAAAAAAAAAACGTAAATCTTAACTTGTAATAACCAAATCTCATCCGTATAACATCCATGGTTTATTGCATGGCTTTGCAATTCTTAGCAGAGGAATTGGAATTATATATAATACGAGCAAATCTCGTGTGTAACCGTAAATAACACTTTTTGTTGAATCAGGTTATTACTTTGATCAGTGAAGCTCCTGTGTCCCCGGGACACACCATACCCCTTTGTAATTTTCGTGTCCATTTGCAATTTGAATCCCTAACAAAACATAGAATTAAATAAAATATGGAGTGAGAGGGTTGCGTTCATATGGGGACACAGTGTATCCGTCATTATTGTATCCGTCACTAAAATCCATCATTATTTCTGTCACTATTGTATCCATCACGAATTCCGTTACTACTGTAATCTGTCACTGTTTCCGTCACAAAGTATTTCAGTCACTAAAATTGTCACTATTGTGACAGATCCGTCACAATAATATATTAACGAGTGTAATAATGACGGAGACATTTTCATCACTAAATCTGTGACTATCCCTCACTAACGGGTGATTTTTTGTAGTGAGTCTTAACGGTCGAGTTTCATTGAGTTAATAAAAAGTGAATACTTAATTGAATTATTTGAGGAATCATAAGATAGATGGAAAAATAAAAGTATACTAAATAAAAATTAATAACTAATTAATTAGAAGAAAAAAAAGGTAAAATACTCTTGTTAAGATCTAAAGTTCGTCTAAGATGATTATACTTGGGATCAATACACTTTTTACGTGTCATTAATTCAAGAGATGTTGGATAGGCTATGTGTAACATCTCAACCTTTGAAATTATAATTGCATGATTCTGGAAGAAACGATATTTATGGTCCAGCAATAAAGTCATTTAGTGATGACTCATAATTAAGTGAGACAAACAATACATGTATATATAGTTGATTGATCTTGATTTACTTACACTACTCAATCACTTGAGTGTTTTTTTTTTCACTAATTAATATTTTATGTTATAATTAGCACACTATTAAGGTTAATGATGCTCGTAGATATCATTAATCAACATTACATCTGAAATAATTGAGCATATTAAGTACTGTTTTAAGTTGAAACTCTAATTAAATTATTTCAAACTATGATCACGTGACTTAGTGGCATACAACATAAGCAGTGAGAACTACTAATTATACATGCATGCCTAATTTCTCTATCATAGGAGTATTAATTAATGATATTTCTAAATAATAAATAAATTATAAAGTATTATGTTAGGTGTTAAGTGAGGTTTAGTATTTTTTTTAGATTGATATGCATTTGGAAATTATAAGACTGATATAATGTTTTCAAATTTGGGTGATAGAAATTTATTATCGTACGAACGAAAATAAAAGTATTAAATTTATTGTAAAACTGTGAGAGTATTTCTTTCTCTACCTGAAATATTGAATCTTCTTACTTGAAGAATTTATATATTAAGATAAAACTAGCTAGAAACAATTATTTAAAATTGCATGTAAGAAAAAGTGATCAGCTCTCTCAAAAAAAGGGTTCAGTTTTTTTAAAATACTCTTGTACATAAGAATGATAGCTGTGAAAGTGATAATATTTTAAAATAAAAGTGATAGTATTTTAAATAAAAAATAGGAGTAATATATTCTCTCCTTCTCACTCAAAGGGTTCCTTTTTGCCATTTTAGTCGTCCCATTCAATGGATTCCTTTTCCTTTTTTACACACACATGGGACTCACACACCCCCTTTAATACAATTAAAATATGAGACTCATACGTTCACTAATACAACTACCCACTATACATTAAATAATAATACTCCTTAATCCACGTGCCAAAAAACAAAAGCAACCATTTGGGCGGGACGAAGGGAGTAATTAGAAAGTGTAAGATAATCTCACCGTGAGACAGTCTTCCACAAGTCTGCCTCAAGATATAGAACTTGGATATACTGTTGCACTTTGGTATTACATCTTCTATTACACACGTTAGATAAGTAAAACGTTTGTGGGGAAGAAAATCTCAACCTTTCCCCTTAGTATTAATATTTTCCTTTTAGGGTATATGTATTATTATATCACACGTGTCAATCATCCAACTATACACAACAGAAGATGTAACACTAAAATCTAACAAAAGAACCGAACCTATATATATATATATATATATATATATATATATATATTAAATGGAAAAAATTTCGAAGCAATATTTATAATATCAGAATTACGACCTAATGAAACATCTTAGTATCTTACTCGTGCAGAATTTTGGTATAAATTAAACTTCCTGCATTTTATTCGATTGAACATACGGTAGTAATAAACAATAGTGAATCTAAAGGAGATCATAAAGATTTTTTTTATTTTTTTCCCCATAATTGATTAGTTAGTTTAATTGTAGTGTTAATTGATGGAGCAGTGCAGGGTAGGATGATGAATAGTAGTTATGTGGAAGTTCCTCCAGGTTTCCGCTTCCACCCAACGGATGAAGAATTAGTGGATTATTATCTGAGGAGGAAGATTGCTTCTAGAAGGATCGATTTGGATGTTATTAAAGATGTTGATCTATACAGAATTGAACCTTGGGATCTTCAAGGTATACATATACCCATGCACACAATTCATACATAAATCATTTATACAATTTTTTAATGAGTGCGTGAGACAAAAATTTATGTGACACTGATAATAAATGATAATAATCTATTAAAAAGTAATATTAAAATTAATGAAAAGTAATAATGATACAGTGAATTATTATATGAACAATTCATAATATAAATAAAAAGTGATAATATTTTTAGAAATAAAAAAAAGATGTCACATAAGTTTCACAACCATAACTTGACCAACTTAAATTCTCTATTCCACTTTTTATGCTTTATTTGTATTTCATAACATAATAAAATTATACCCTATAATTACCATTAAACCCTTTGGGACATATATTGATTTTGACATTGATTATTATGACACATATAAAAAATTTTATTGAATGAAATAGAAGATGGAATATGTGATCTCATTTGCAACTTTATACGTATTTATTCACCACTAAAAGTCTAAAACCTTCTTATATTTAATTTAATTAAATTGTAAATGATGATTTTAGCTCCATGTATTTTTTTTCTCAAATCATGATCAACGACGTGGCAAATTCACATTCGTGAATGTTAATGAATGATGTAGATTAAAAAAAATTTATTCTGTCAATTTCTTTAATTAATCTATTTTTTTCTTTTAATCTACATCTAACAACATCTACGAATTAATTTGCCAATAAAAAGATCTCATTTATATTAGTGGATTATTTAATTAGAGGGCAATGTATTAATTGCTTGATGTTTAACATTAATATTTTAGGGGTGGTATGAGATCGTTTCTTAATGGGATCATTTTATACTTTGTATAGTTTCGTTATAACATGTTATCTCTTTTATTATTATGCATATAATATTATTAACTCAATTTTAACCGGACTTACATATAACTGATTCCATTCAATCCCCTATCAATTTTGCATAGAGAAAATAAAATTTTAGAATTGAGCCTTATTGAGAAAGAAAAATCAACCACTACACTTAAAAGATTTTTACTTTTCTCATAAGATATTGTTTCGTTGTCGCTTATCATAAGATGAGTGAGAATTGAATGAAGTGATGAAGTTGTTAATTTGTTGATATATGGTTTAGAGGTATGCAGAATAGGTAAAGAAGAGCAAAAGGAGTGGTACTTTTTCAGCCACAAGGACAAGAAATACCCAAGTGGGACCCGCACCAACCGGGCCACCGCAGCCGGGTTCTGGAAAGCCACTGGCCGCGACAAGTCCATTTACCGAACTCGAACCCAAACCCAAGCCCAATTGATCGGAATGAGGAAGACGTTGGTGTTTTACAAAGGAAGAGCTCCCAACGGTCTCAAATCCGATTGGATTATGCATGAATATCGACTCCAAACCGACGAAAATGGACGCTGTCAGGCAAGCTTTCTTATAATTCACTTTTTTTTTTAACTGGTGTGAAATTGTCTCATATAAGGAATAAAAAGTGATAATTTCTATAATAAAAAGTAATACTCAATTAATAAAAAGTGATAATGTTATTTCATAAAAAATTTATATTATAAATGAAATTAAAGTGATATAACATTTTGTAGCAAAGTGATAACTATATATTTTAAAAAGTGTAAAATGGTGTCACGTTTCGAGTAAAACTTACCCTTTTATTTTCTTTTTTTTTAATTTTTTTTTAATTATTAAATTATTATTTCACACGATATAATCAACTTTTCAAAATTTTACTTCACCGCAGCCCTATAAATCAGACAATTTAAAATCAAAATCAAATTTATAGAGTTACAAAGACAACAATTACAAGACAAATTATTCAAACAAATTTCACTCTAAACTGATTAATTTATTTTATTTGTAAGCCAAAAAGTCAGTTTGATTGGGTGCGTTTATGGTTTGAATTTAGCTTAATTTTGTATGTTAGCTCTGTACGTAATTATGGAATTTGAAAAGTTGATATGGTACTGATTGAAGAGTGCGAGAGTAATACGAAAAGAGTGAAAGATAGTGTGTGATCCAGTATTTTCACGGAAATTAAAACAATACATACACTTTTACTAACTTTATTTTTATTTACTTTAAAAGGTAATCCATTTTTATTAATCCAAGTAATAGAGTAAATTTTAAAGTATGCTAGGTGTTAGGATGAAAATTATGAAGTTAAAATGTATAGTAGACTTGTTGCGTTAATTCGTCTACCAAATTAGTATCGTTAACAATTTAGAAGGAAAGTTTTTTTTTTAACTCGTTGTATAGTACTCCCTCCACGTTCCATAAATATTTGCACTTTTTTCTTGGAACTGAGATTAAGAAAATTATTAATTTTTAGTGGTATTATAATATATTTTGGTACTCGATCTGTCCGTTCAATAGGTATACATTTGCTTTTTGTGCGTGGATTAAGGAGTATTATTATTTAATGCGTAATAGGTAATTGTATTAGTGAGGTGTGTGAGACCATATATTAAATGTATTAGTGATGTATTTAAAAAGAGAACTCTATACTTTTGATCCGAACACCCAAAATAGTAAAATATATACATTTTTGAAGGATGGAGGGAGTAATAAATACTAGTAAATGGTAAAGTATGGCTTGTTAGGTAAGGGTAATTTTTTTTAAAAAAAAAAAGTGTATGGGAAATGGTGATTGTGCTTGATTTTTAATGTTTTTTTAGGAAGGTTTCAAGTTAAAAACTTTTATGAAACAACCCAAAATAAAAAATATGAGGTTGAAAGGATTACATCATAATTTCATAGAAATTACTCTGTACATGAAGTGCATGAACATAACTTTATAAAATGGCTAATTATAATATGCACCCGGGTGCACCTAAAGATATGGTGCACCCACATACAAATATACACAAAAACATATACAATTAAGAGCAAAAACGTATACAATTTAATTGTTAGTTGAAAAATTGAGTGTAAAAAATATACAATTATTAAAAAACATGTATACACTATTGAATAAAAAGTTATACACATATACATGTTAGTTTTTTAATGAAAAATTTAGTGTGAAAAAAGTATACAATTATTACAAAACACGTATACAAAATAGAATAAAATGTATAGAAAATAAAATAACATATGGGTGCACCCTTGCACCGGGGTGCACCCAATATACGCTCTTATAAAATATATAGAGTAATTTTTTTTAATAAAAAGTATTATTCAAAAGTTAATCACTTCAAAAAGTACTCTTTCCTATAGAGTAATATTAAGATTTATGGTGAATTTGACTGAGATTTGCATAGAAGGATAATGATTAATTGATGAGTATGTATTTTATCACCATGTTGTGAATTTGAAAATTGACTTTATATTCCGATTAAAATAAAAGATTATAAAAAGTAAAATTTGATTTAAAATAAAATTATAAAGCCAAAACAAATTACATGGCCTTTCTTTTAGAATATAAAAACCAGATTTCAAATTCATAAAATTCTATTTTATAGAACTTGTGTTGCATGAGATCCTTGCAAGAGTTTCGTAAATTTAATTAAAGAAAAAGAATAACTTTAACAACAAATTATATCTGATTAAAAAATAAATATATATTAATTATATTATAATTAGGGTAGGTCTTGCGTTAGGTCGTCTCACGTGTGACCATTTACACTTTTTGAAATAGTTATCATATTCGCTATAAAACGTTATCACTTTCGTTATAAAATGTTATCACTTTTTATTTATACTATAAATTGTTCATGAAATAACATTATCACTTTTCAATATAAAAGTTATTACTTTTTGACCTTCTCACATAAGCCCTTACATTAGACGATGTCACACAAGTCTTTTCGAGTGAGGCTTCCGTGCGACCGGGTGCACAACGCCTTTAGAATTTAGTGTTATGGGTAAGGGTACATTGTTTTGTTTTAAAGGGTAAACACTTTAATTAATAAGAGTACACAATTTTGTTCTAAAGGATATACACTTTTTATTAATATTTTTATTTTTTTTTAAAATAAAGTGTATACATCTTTATACTAAAAGATATACAATTTAACACAAAATTCTAAAGACGCACGGAGTGTGCCCGTGCGCTCTGATGCACACAAATTTTTGTCAGTCTTTTTCTATTATTTTTCACAACATAAATATTATTACTCTCTCCATCTCGAAGTACACCAAGTGTACTTTACTAACGTATTTAAGATTTTTTTTAACAATTTCATAGAATTTTTTGATAGCTTAATATTTTTAAATAATAAATAATTTTTTTAAGAAAAAAAGTATATTATATAGGTTAGAATAAACAAATAAAAAATATATGAATTAAAAATGAAAATTCTTTTTCATATCGTGTGAAAGATATTAGTTGATTAACTAATAATTTTAAGTCAAGCATGTCATTAAAAATATTATTTATTTATTTCACTTTATCCATCTAATAAATTCATAGAAAAGATTACAGGCACTATTATTTAAAACAATTAATACAGTCAATTAAAAAAAAATACTACACATGATTTATATGATGATATAGTGCATCGATATAGCTATTACTCTTCATTCTTCACTCTTAACTAAAAAGCGTGATTATATCATTTTAGAAAATACCAAACATTTTTAACCATTTCATGACGAGATATTTTTTTAAATTATTTTTTTTTATTTAAAGATGTTAACATTATTGCTCATAAAATAAATTACTTGAATTTTTTTTTAAAATTATATATAATTTTATATTAAAATAATACTCACTTTTTATATAATTTCATGATACGTTGTCACCTAATTAATCATGTGAGTTGTGGACTATAACAAAAACTTTCTCATAAAATAGAGTCATAGACATACAACCATGCCATAAATAACAACAAATAATTACTTAAATATCTTATATATATATATACTAATTGCGTGCGAGGCTAAAAATAACTTTTTAAGAAGATAATTTTGTAAAAGTGTGAGGTATCGCGACGTGGTTAATTATCGTATTTTTTTATTTTTTATTTTAATATCATATATAATTTTTTACTTTTATTTATTTATTCATTATTATTATATTCATGTATATTTATAAATTAAATACCACCTTTTAATTATTTTTTTGATCGGGTAGGAATAAATAATTAAACAAACCGTTGGATGATTGACACGTAGGATAAACTATTTTATACCCTAAAAATTAATCCTAAAAGGGTGAGATTTTCCTCTCTGCATATGTATCACTCATCTAATATGTGTAACAAAAAATGTAACACCAAAATATATCAGTACATCCAAAATGCCGTGCGTGAGGGTGTTAATATTCTCAGAATGTGCATATAAAGAGATGAGACATACCGAAGTGTGAGAAAATAACTTTATTTTTAGTGGAATATAGTATATATAACGAGTACATATTCTGCGTAATATGTGGATATATTATATTTTATAAAAAAATTAATTAGATAATTTAATATTAAATATATTGTAATTTAATAATGAGGATATAATCAAAATTTTTGAAGATATATTTTTATTAATTGGTTTGTTTAAATAATTTTTAAGGTTTAATTGTTTAATTCTAAATATAAAAATATAAAATTTTACTCTTTCTCTTTAGGGGTTAATTGTTAGGGTATAAAATAGTTTATCCTACGGTTTATAACAGAAGATATAACATTAAAATATAACAGGAGATCCGAACCGCAGGCATGGTAGTTAAAAAATTGCCACTCAAGTAACTTTATTCATTCAACCTAATAATTTTATTTACTTTTATTTTTATTAAATAACTCAAGATATCTTTGTTGTATCTTACATTATACACTTAAGAATATTAGTTAATGAGCAAGTTTTTGGGTGACACTATGTCACGCAACTTTCTTGATTAGATATAATTTCTATGAATTACCTACTCTAAATAACTTAATTGGAAAATTATCACTTTTTATTTAATTAAATATCATTTTCTTGTTATAATATCATTAGTTATTATACCTCTCATCTCATGTACTAAATCAATCTTCAGTGACTAACTCTTGACGGGATAGTTGAAAAGTTGAAAGAAGAATAAGACTGCAAACTTTTAGGAGCATGCCAAAAAGAAAAAGAAATTAGGCAAAAAGAACTTGTCTTCAAAGTAAAAAAAAACATGACTTTTAAATCTAAATGATGATTATGAATTAGTGGTACACATGAATTGAATTGTCTGATAAATGTGGATATATAGATGGTCCTAGTGTCCAACTATAGTAATAGGGTGAGAAAGATGAGAGCAAGAGCTTCTCATTGAAGGCATGTCCATCATAATCATTACCCTCATGCATCTTTACCATCATTCTTGTATATCAAATTAATAGCACACAAAGGATTCTCTTACTCTTTTGTCTCCACTAACAAAACACATGGATCAAGCCATAACCCACAACCCAAATTAAAGAATTCCTAACTTTATACTCATATTCAAAATTGAATATATATATATATATATATATATATATATATATATATATATATATATATATATATATATATATATATATATATATATAAAAATAAGTGGAATGTTGCTTTTTTTTATAAATTGATACATATTGCAATATGGTTAGGTGATAGAACATTGAAACGAATAAAAGGTGATAGCATTTAAATATGAATGATATATCCCTCTGTCCCACAAAAATATCACCATTTTATTATATTGGGCATCTCATTTAAATGTTACTATTTTCCCTTTTTAATAAAAAGATCCTACATATGGCCCACCACTTACTACTAATACAACTATCCACTTTACATAAAATAATAATACTGCTTAATCCACGTGTAAAAAACAGATGGTGATCTTTGAACGGGACGGATGGAGTACATAATTAAGAAAAATGTGATATTTGTCCCATGTGAAATTTTTTATTTACAATTAAATATCTTAGACGTATGTGCATGATAGCATTTTTAATAAAAATGATAAATGCTCAAAGAAAAGTAAAACGATAGTAAAACGATATGAATCTATTTTGACTTCATAGAAAAAATCAATTATTACATCAATTTTCACTACAAGAAACAAATATTTATAGATAAAACAAATAAAGAAGATATGTAACATTGATGAACTAAGCCAATTTATTAAGTGTGCCTTTATTTGGCTGATAATTTGCATTCAGATTTGAAATAAGATATAAGGCAGGCATTGGATTCTATATAACCTTCTTTTAAAAATTGAAAGTTAGAATTTACCAACTGGTTCTGTGTTTTTAAAGTAGCCTGAAAAGCTAATTTTTTTAACCTCAAATTAATGTTTTAAAAGAAAGTTAGAATTTACCAACTGGTTCTGAGTGTTTAAAGTAGCCTGAAAAGCTAATTTTTTTAACCTCAAATTAATTAGTTCAACTCTATTATATATATATATATATATATATATATATATATATATATATATATGACAACGTCTCTAATGAGACGGGTCAACCCATCACTAAAGTATGTTTAATGTATAGATAAAATATGTTAAATGATTATTAAAGTATGTTTTCTAGAGTATTCTAATTATGCATTAAAGTATATTTTGATGTGTTATAATATGATTTATTATTAACCTACTTTAACTACAAATAAGCACACTTTAACTATATAATAAGCATACTTTAGTGATGGATTGACCCGTCCCACATCCATCTCACAAATAACTCGTCTCACAAGAGAGAGAGTATATATATATATATATATATATATATATATATATATATATATATATATATATATATATATATATATATATATATACTACCCCTCTCTCAAACTTTACATCTTCATTTTCATGTATTCATCATAATCTCATACTTTTCTATTATTAAATAAATTAATTATTATCACACAACTTTCATAATTATTTATAATATTTTATGTTATGGAAACACCAATAAATCAATTGTAATAGTATAGTTTTTTTTTTAATTTGGATGTCCTGTGACATTTTGGTGTTACATCTCCTATTACACGTGTGAGATGAGTGAAACGTGTGCGAAGAGAAAAATCTCAACCTTTCCCCTTAGGGTTGATGGTTAGGGTATAGATTAGTCTATTCCACGTGTCAATCATCCAATGATTTGTAACAGAATATGTAACACCAAATGTAACATATCGAAGATCCGAACCAAAATAAAACATGGAATAGGGAATTCAATCAGTATTAATTTAATACGACTAAAATTCCGACGTTATTAATGAGTACAATTACTGTATATGTTTTATATTCCTATAATAGTTTTTACATTAGTGGTAATTAAGCATGCCTAACTGATGAATACTTGACAAATGAACATGTACAGGAAGAAGGGTGGGTTGTATGCAGAGTGTTCAAGAAAAAAATGGCGACGACCCGCAAACTCAACGAATACGATGACTCGTCCGTCTGGTACGACGATCACTTCCCTTTCATGGACTCCCCAACCCAATCTAATCTTCCCTACAGCCTCTCATGCAAGAAGGAGATGGATAATCTGCCCTACGGATCCATGGATCATCACTTTCTTCAGCTTCCACATTTAGAAAGCCCTAATTTTCCCGAACCACACTCCATCATCACCTACGGGTCGGGCCCTGGATCTAATAATATCCCGTCTACCCAAGAACACACCCTCCATCCGCCACTCGACGACCACTTGATCTTCAGAAACATCCACAGTGATCGCCAGGTGACGGATTGGAGGGTTCTTGATAAGTTCGTGGCGTCTCAACTCAGCCACGAAGAATCGAGTGATATTCTGGTTTCGACTAAGCAAGAAAACGGACCTGAAAATGCTTCAACTTCGTCTTCCAGTGGTCACATTGATCTTTGGAGGTGAAAAGAAAAAAAATGTATAAAAATATATAACCTAACGATACCCAAAATATATATAAATTAAAGAGATTAATTAAACTAAGTAGGATAATGATATTAATATTGGGATATGTTGCATGCCGGATTAGAGACAAAATATTTTTTTCGTGAAGATATGATGATTTATTAATTATAATTAACAATAGCATTTGTGCTTATGATGTTAATTAACGTGTGGTTTTATACCAAATCATTTGTAATGCATTTTACTTTGTACTCCGACTACAATTATAGATATAAATTTTCGTCTTTTTTTTATATGTAAAATTGCTTTAATTTCTTTTTTATGTATGCATTTATTTTTTAATTTGGAATGTATTGCTGCCATCATGTGTGAGATATATTTTGGCTATTTATAGATATATTGAGAACTACGTATCTAACTTTTACATTACTACGATATATTATTGGCTTTATTTAGTTTTTTTTAATATCGCTTTTATTTTATACTCCCTCCGTCCCGGAGAAGGTGGTATAATTTTTTTTGGGCACGGAGATTAAGGAGTATAATAATTTAATGTAAAGTAAAGTGAAGTGAAGTGAGAGAAATAATATTTAATTTGTAGTGGATAGTTATATTAGAGGTGATATGTGGGGCCATGAAAATAGATTAATTGTTTTTGTGTGGGTCACATGTACTAAAAAGGAAATGTGTCAACTTTAATGAGACAAACCAAAAAAGAAAGTGTGTCAACTTTTATGAGACGGATGAGTATATACATCATTATAATATTTTTTAAATATATGTATTGCTATTGTAATATATACAATTTTTTTTAATTATGTAATACATGAATGTAACATTAAATTCAGAAGTTAACGAAGTGATAAAACTTGAGTTGTTTTAAGAGTACTAGACTCAAAATTTATGGGGGTATGATTAAAAATAAATAAAAATTAACACAATAAAAAATGGACTTTTTTAATTTAATTTTAAATTCTCACCGAAATATGATTCTTTTTATTTAAAATTGTCCAATTTTTTTTAATTTCATGGAGCTGAATCATATGACTGATTCAATACTTTTACAAAAGTTAGGTGATAAAATTGATTTTAAAAAAATATTATTTCAAAATGAATTGAAACAAAACTAAAATATTTAAGACAACATTAGATTTTTTAATTATTTTGAAACATTTTCGAATACCATCTACAATAAGGGAGGATTTATGTTTTAAAAATTGATAGTACACCATTTAAAGATAATACTTTTATATAATATAAGTAACACTAGCTATAATGTACTCAATGCTCAATGCTCATACTTTATACTCCTCTCTCGTACAAATTCACGTTTGCATTTTCACGTTATTTACTTTATTGACCAACATTATCAACTTGGATAATATTATCGTATTTTTTTTATAATAAATAAAAAAGATGTTTTGTGCATTATGTGATAATAATAATTTTGAAATTAAAATATCTTTTAATATTATTGAATAAAAGCTTTTTAGTGCGAGTTGTATTGTACAACAAACAAATAAAGAAAATTTGAAATTTTTGTGAATAGGATGTTGTACCACTTTTACATGCACAAGATTATAAAATGTAGTACAACATATTTATATATGTATACCCTCGTGTTCGGATATTGTATACCACTTTGTATTTTATAACATGTTATTTTATTAAAATATTACACCCTAACAAATTATCTTAAATTCTTGTAAGATAATTTAGATAACGAGTACAAGTAGAATAGGTGCTTACATGTGTTCCATCACACATTTATGACTACTTCACTATATATATATATATATGGACATGGAGATTAAGAAATTCCACTTATTTGGATGAATAATGTAAGAAATATTTTGGATAATTTAAAAATAAAAAGAGATAAAGTTGTTGAATTTGTTTAATAAAGTATTGCTAGATCTAAATCCTTCAAAATATGGAATTTGACCGGTTATCGCCCGGTCCGTCCCGCCAGTCTGTTTTGATGGGCACAGAATGTCCTGTAACACTTTGGTGTGATATCTTTTGTAACATCTAGTTGTCCTCCTCTTTATTACGTGTCAACCATCTAATGAAGTGTCATATAGATATCCCACTAAAATGGCACATAAGATCCGGACCCTGTTTTGATGGCTCTAGATGCAGCAATACTTTTTTTTTAACACAGTTTTAGGTGTTGAATTTCTTTGAAGAAATCAGGGATACGTGGGTTGAGTTGGGCCGAGGAGAATCGAGTGGGCCTTCAATATGTTCCCATATATAGTAAAGAAGTAATGGTCGCCGTGGGCTGGAGTCAATAAATACTTAAAAAATATATGAAAATACGTGAAATTTAATGTAAATGTAATTATATTTTTTAAATATTTTAAGATTGTCAGAATCGATATTTTTGTATATTTTAAGTGTTTAATAAATTAAAAAAATAATTTAAGTTCTCAATTAACCTATTTTTTGGTCTCGAAAAAATTTCTTTTAATATAATAAAAAATATATCTTTATCTTATGGAATATACGTACCAATTGCGAATACGCTGCTATAAATAATTTTTAAAAATATGACAATGTGGTTAATCATCGTATTTTTTATATTTTTATTTTAATATTACATACATAATCTTTCTATTTTTATTTTTTTTATTATTAGTGTTATACTAACATTTATTATTATATATCACTATTATATATCTCCAAAATATTTATTCTTATCTAGAAAATATTTGATAATTTTTTATTCAATTAACATAAATATTATTATTATGTTCATAATAATATTAGAATATATTTAAACTAATTTATTTTTTTAATTTAAGATAAAGTATACTATCAAATCGCACATAAAAAAACTAGTTACATCTATTTATTTATATTAAAATATTACTTGAAAATATTAAATATGGGGTAATTCTTGGGTAAGTGCACCCCATAAAAATGGTGGTGGGCAGTTTTTTGCTTTTAAAAAATTATTATAATTATAATTATAATTTTTATTTTTTTTAGTGGTGGAAATTGAATTGTACATTAATTAAGATTGTCACCGATGCAATTTAGATGTACTCTTAATTTTGAAGGTTCTTTTTTTTTATTAAAACAAACTAAGAAATTTAAGTATGAAAAAGTTATCAAGACAAATAAGAGCATATGCCACACCTGCATAATCGCGCAAAAATAAATAAAAACTGAACGAAAGATAAAAGAAAAAAGAAAAGAAAACAACAAGAGTAGATCTGGACATGTTGATTGTAATAAGTATAAAAACAAACAGCAAGAATATCCACCAAAATGTAAATGCCACTAAACATTGGGGTAAAAAAGTATGGAAAAATGTCCAGTTTGGTTACATAAAGAATGACACATACCCCATCTGTGAAACAATCAATCTAACTAAGAAAATGCTTTGAACAATTTTCATACATGATTGTCTATTCATTACCACATTGCTGAAACTATTGTGGAGAACACCATAAGCAAAATGACATTAATCTTAGAGCAAAGAAGAGCTGATGAGGAGGATGCTTTCTGAGGCCTGCAAAAACAAGAAATGAGATTAGTGATCATAGTAACAAATGACTCCACATGTGTTCATGTGTGCCTTCGTATGTTAAGTTCCATACTTTTGCATCTTGCTCAGAGCACCACAATATAAAGCATTATCCGGCACTCCCAGTTCGGTTTTGTTGCCTGAATCTTCAGGATTGATGATTCTCATGTAGGTTTCTTGGCCAAGATACCATCTGTCGAGGTTCTCCGTTCTAAGATTCCACGCGCCAACATTATCTAGGGAGACAAAGACAGCAGTCCATCCACCAGAAAAGACCTGCACATATAGACATCTAAGTACATGCATAATCCAAATACTAAAACACGAGGGGAACACTCTAGCACATAAGTTAGCTTCTATTGCTTTTTTAGTTGCTTCGTCTTTTTTCTCAGTATCTGTACCTCCTTTTATAAACATAGCTACAGCAGATAATTTAGCTTTCAATCAATAGAAATTTACATTTCTGTCAAAAAAAAAAAAAACTCGGTAGTATATTTAAACTGATTGTTGTCATTTCAAGATTTTTAGAATTTTAACCCTCACTGAGGTAAAATGAAGCTCAATTCAATTCAGCTTCTTTAATACTCCAAACAAACTTGATAGTTTGATTTAGAAGGTAATTTCACAATAGCGCGCACAACTAAAACTATCTAAAGCCAATAATAAAATTTTCCATACCTGAACAGTAGACCGAGATATTGCATCCCATCTATTGTATGAACCTCTTTTGTCCTCAGTCCAATCACCATAACCCATCCTACATATCATTAACACAATATTGATAATATAAGATTATGGCCACTTATATGAAGGAGGAGAGATGAGATTTTAGTATGAGATTGTACCCAACAACAAAGAACGAGTAGCCATCAAGGTGAAAGGTCTGCAGAACTGTATCATTGTTCTGCAATATTATTTCTATGAATCCCTTGTAGGTACCATTGATGATGGATCTATCCGCTCGGGGTGCCTTGTCAAGTGGCTTACTCGGAAAATCAAGCTTGTAAGCGCCCTTCACTTTGAAATAATCAGCAAGCCTTATTGGGGTGTCAGGATTCACAAAAGAAATGCCATTGTAAGTGGCTCGTAATTTCCCATCAATCATC
This sequence comes from Pogostemon cablin, assembly GCA_023678885.1. Taxonomy (NCBI): domain Eukaryota; kingdom Viridiplantae; phylum Streptophyta; class Magnoliopsida; order Lamiales; family Lamiaceae; genus Pogostemon; species Pogostemon cablin. Next base: position 23,123,236 of record CM042995.1, read on the forward strand.
ACTGGTGGCACGCTTTTGAGCACATAAACGTCGGTCACATTGATGGAGCCATAATGGAAGGAACCCTGTGGATTTGGTCGAGCCCCACTCGCTGTCACATTTTGCCTGATAAATGATATGTTAGATTTTAAATATGTAATGATTTTTAACATGATCCAAAGCATTCTTTTTCTGTGCTTGTGCAATGCTACCCACCTTTTCTTGTCATCATATAAACCTGCATACGACATTAATACATAAAACAGATTGAAGTGCACACCTTATGGACATCGCCTGGTTTAACGAGTAAGTTGTATCATAAACATCATTGGGAGGATCTGGGAGTGGACCAGAAACCTTTCCTTTTGAGTTGGAGTAATGCAAAACAGCTACACCTGTTACTCTCTGCCATAGTGATTCATTCACAAACCGAGCACTTGCCACAATGTAATAATCACTGCTTGCATTTTGATCCATGGTTACAAGAAAAGAGTAAGATTGCCCAACATGGATGTCCAAGCTTGTGTAATTCTGTTGTGATGTGTAGTAACCCTCAGTTTCAGCTAGCAACAAATTATGACTCTGAATTCGAAAATTCAAACAAGTGGAAACTCCAACATTATGCACTCGAATTCGGTAAGTTTTCCCTGCAATTTCCAGAAAATTTTCACTCAAAACCAAACACATGCAATACGGGAAAAACAAAGTAGCAAAGAACAAAACTTAAAATGATATATTGAACAGAGTTGGATGGCAAAAATGCAGAATTTGAATATTATAATGGCATTCAATTTCTTTCAAAACACATTAATGAACATACCAGGATCAACGTTAATCGTCTCATAAGAAATTCCATCAGGAACAAATGTGGCGTTGTATCTATAAGGACCCTTCCCGTTTATAAGAACTCCATCTGGCATGCCCAGCTCTTTTCCATTATCAAGAGACTTCCTTAAGGCCTAATAATTGTTCACAAAGTTCCAAACGAGTAAATTACAGTGCAACCTACACACAAGCTCAATATAAAGCACACCCAAAGTAAAAACCATCAACAAAGAACATACCGTATGATTGCGAGTATACCAATCACCAATCATGATGACAATATCGCCATCAGGAATAGCAAAAGGCAGAGGGATAATATCACGATTCGTTACGATAAAGGAACCAAATCCACCTGATGCTCTCTGCATATTCAAAGAGGGGTAATAAAAGAAGCTACCAATCTGATCCTTCACCTGAAATTGGTAGGTCCAGTTCCATTTGGCGGGTATGGGGCAATTTGTACCCAAAACCCCATCTTGCCATGAAGCCCTACGCATCTGAATTCCAGACCTACAACCACACAACACCAATAAATCCTCCAAGAATTAAGGGGGGTGTTGAGGGGGTTTAATTCATTAACAGGGAGATAATTTTATACTCTAATAAAGCATACCAAGTGATTAGAAGATCTTCATCAAGCTTATTCTTAACGTTTACAACAACATTGTAATTAGTTGTGACATTTAGAACAGGGCCTGGAAATTTCCCATTCACTGCTATAACCTGATGAACACAACCAAGAATAAAACAAAATTACTATCATTTTCTGAGAAAAAGATTAAAAAACATGAAAAATAACAGAAAGATGAAATTCCCACAATTTCCCTCATTTTTTTCCGGGATTAAAAGAAAAAAAAAAGAGCCATGGAAGAAGAAACACAATAACATAAAACAAAAAACCCAAATAAATTAAATAGATTCTTCTCCTAATTCTCAAACAAATGAAGGCAAACAAAATCCCAAATGGGTGAAAGGCACACTCATTCAGATCTAATTGGGGACAAATAACGAACAGCATTCCAAATTCCAAAATCAACCAAAAGAATTAATTCCATTCGCAAAAAATTGCACCTGTTGTGGAACTCCAAGTGGAGAAGCAGTGATATAAGAGAGCTCCAAGTCGAAGAACTTAAACGGGTCGGCACCCCGGGTCACCCCAACCGTCAAACCGATGCAAATCCAATAAAGCAAACAAATTGCCGCCATTACCAAATCCTCCCAGAGCTAGAAGAAGAAACGCAGCAAAATTGGAGTTCCTCAAGCTTTTTATCAAAACTCTTACAGCAATCAAAATGGTCCTTTTCTTATTCACATAACTAGTACCCAACAGTTGTGCAGCAAATGCATTCGGAGAACGAAGAGAGAGAGAGAGAGAGAGTGGGAGAGAGAGGAGAGAAGGTGGTAAGGTTAAGAGGCGGCCATTTCAATTTGTTTGTATAAATTTGCGGCGTAATGTTCGTTACCCTTTATACCGGTTACTTGTTAGGTCGGTTGAGCTCACTTGTTGACTTCACAAACTGCCATTTTCGCCCTTTTAATTACTCGTTACCTCCAATTTAGGAAATTTATTCTATTTTATTATTATGATTATGATCATTTCCACTATTATTTTTCCTTATTTCTTCTCTAATTGTAATTAGGTTATTATCCCTAATAAAACTGTAATATTATTACATAAATTTATTTATTTAAAATGAATATTGATTTGGTGAATAAGGGTAAATTTGTTTGAGATTCGAAATTATCCGTAAAGAAGAGTTAAAAAGGGCGTAGATTTTCTATTCGTATTAATTAATTATTACAGTAATTAAATCAATTAGAATCTTACAAAACAATGATTTTGGACAATAATTTAAGTCAGAAAATCTGTATTACATATCATGGATAACTGCCTCTCTAAGGAGTTTCCTAATTATTAATTATCGATTTATTTAATTAAAAAGAGAGTGGTAATAACGCGTAAGGGTGGTGTATATTGTGTAATTATTATTTTTTTAATACAAAATCTAAAATATATATATATATATATATATATATATATATATATATATATATATATATATATATATATATAAAGACAGGGTGGAAGTGAGAGATGTTGAGGTTGGAATTATCCAAAAGGGGAAGGCAACCGGTTATAGCAGGTGAGATGGCAATACCAACGTTCAAAATTCATACAACGGTAACCACGCTCTCACATGCAAGTCGTGGGGCCCACGAAATGTGCGCCTCTCTCACTATTACCAATAATAAAATAGTATTAAAATATTATTTATCCACTTTCCATTCTCTTGCTATGTCCACACCATTTTGCACAGTTGGCAAATTATTATAAAAATAATACTATTATATTCATATATCTGTTTTCTTTTTAATTATAGACCCTCTTTCTTAATTATTTCTAGAATGGTTATTTAAAAAATTAAATCCCAATTTAAATTTAAAAGATACACTTTAATTTTAAATTATCCAATATTTTATTTTTACTCATTATACTCTATATTTTTTTTGTGCTCTTATATCGAGGTAAAGACTCAACTAGTTTAGAGTTTTAGTCTAATCGTTCACGCTCCTATATAAGATAGTTTGAGCTGTAAATTTTACTGCTCGATTGGAAGCAGGTAAATGGATTGGTACAAACAGAGGCGAGCTTGGGCGGACTTTACCCAAATAGGGGCAGGTTGGCCCATTTGGCCCCATTTTGATTTTATTTTTTTTCTTTATGGTCTAGTTTTTTATATTTTAAATATTTATTGTTCCTTTTTCTTTTTTCCTTTTTTTTACTTATCATTTTTCAAAATAATGAATTAAATAATAAGATAAATATTCTAAGTATTTTGTACCGAAAATTAGTATACGAAATTCGTACATAATTTTAAGCCCTATTTTGTTTGATTTTAAAATTATTTTTAATTCTTGAAATTTTAATATATAAATTGTATGTATATGAATTAGAAGCAAATGCAAATGATAAACCTTTAAGACATTTAATTCTTTGAAGAGGGACAAGGATATAATTAAGCAATATGAAAATTGAGATGTGTATATTATATTATGATATTATGATGGATGAGTTATAAAGAGACTTTATAATTATGTTTTGAGCTTTGTGTTTGTCCTTTAGAACTAGTAAATTTTTTTTATGATTTAATTTGTGTTATTTGAGGATAATTAAAATTATGTTATTTTATTTGAGATTCTAAAGAAGTATATAATTAGTTAACTATATGTTGTCTGATTAATGATCTTTGTGTTGGGTTTATCTGCCCAGGGAGCCGGGCCGGGCCCCTAGTATAGTCAGACCCACTCAATCCACTAGCTTGATATTGTCCGCTTTGAGCCGCCCACTGGCCCGCACGGTTTTGCTCTCTGGGCTTCACACCCAAGGCATCATGCTAGGGAGAGTCCATCCCTCAATTATAAACCCCTCGTCATCCCCACTTCTAACCGATGTGGGACTTTTGGTTGACACCCAACCAACATTTCCCCCTCAAACAAAGTCCCGCAGCTAGACCATCCAGTTTGAGGTCCGAACATCCCACCAATCCCGGGCTAGGCCAGTTAAGTCTGGGGCCTGGCTCTGATACCACTTGTTGGGTTTATCTGCCCAGGGAGCCGGGCCGGGCCCCTAGTATAGTCAGGCCCACTCAATCCACTAGCATGATATTGTCCGCTTTGGGCCTGCCCATTGGCCCGCACGGTTTTACCACTCTGGGCATCACGCCCAAAAGGCCTCATGCTAGGGAGAGTTCATCCCTCAATTATAAACCCCTCGACATCCCCACTTCTAACCGATGTGGGATTTTGGTTGACACCCAACCAACATTTCCCCCTCAAACAAAGTCCCGCAGCTAGACCATCCAGTTTGAGGTCCGAACATCCCACCAACCCCGGGCTGGGTCGGTTAAGTCTGGGGCCTGGCTCTGATACCACTTGTTGGGTTTATCCGCCCAGGGAGCCGGGCCCACTCAATCCACTAGCATGATATTGTCCGCTTTGGGCCGCCCACTGGCCCGCACGGTTTTGCTCTCTGGGCTTCACACCCAAGGCCTCATGCTAGGGAGAGTCCATCCCTCAATTATAAACCCCTCGCCATCCCCACTTCTAACCGATGTGGGACTTTTGGTTGACACCCAACCAACACTTTGTTCATGGTTAATTATTCATGGGATTATTTTGTATGATCTATTTAATTATCTAATTGACATTATAGTACTCCCTCCCTCTCAACTGAGTTTTCACTCATCTTTTGTAATTTACAAATGATTAGTGAAAACTCAGTTGGGACGAAGGGAGAATTTTGCAAGAGCTTCCATCATTTCGATATTTCATTTTCAAGTAATTATTATTATAGTTTTAATAATATCATTAAAAGAATAGCCAGGTTGGCCCACCATAACCCGCAACCACCTTTACGAGGCTTGGGCCTAGCAATTCTAGCACATACCCGCCTAAGCCTGTTAAATGGCTGGTTAAGGTGGGTTTTGGCCCGCCTCGATGGCCCGTATTGACGGCTCCTTAATAATATTCACTTTTTATAGAAAACTGAATATAATACTCATTTTTTATCCATCTCAATAACTTTATACATTTTTTTATTAAATTAATTGAAATATTTATTCCCTTTCTTTATTTATACATTAAAAAAATTTAAATTTCGCACACAAAAATATGTGAAATACATCTAAGGACGGAGGGAATATATGATTCATCAAAATAATTAATAATTTAACTTTTAATTAATTAATAATATAAAATTTTAAATTATTATTTGTAATGTAATTGTTGATCACACATTTAAAAAGTACTAGATATTAGCATGTGTGTTGCACGTTATTTCTATTTTGCTATGGCGTTCTATTTTTATGTAAGTTGTTTTTTATACATAAGACATATCATCTCTATCGATTAAAATGTATTTTATAATATTATTAGATTTATTTATTGTAGTTTTTTTTTATAAGTTTACCCTAGATGTATTGTATCAAAAAAATTCTTCTCAATTAATAAGTGTCATGTCATGATAGTGTTTTGTTCAAGATAATTTTATTGAATTCAAATTTTACGAATTGATTGAAGTTAGATATCAAAAAGTGAATGATTTTAAAGTGAATTTTAAATAATTGGTAAAAAATTAAACTATTGAATTTATTAATATAATTAATATATTAAATAGTCTCTAGAAATTTTTTCTCATTATATCCTTCTTTTATTTTATTTCTTTTAACTTTATAGATTTTATTAATAAATTTATTAATTTAAATTTTGTTAATTATTCAAATTATCTCTTGGATTTCTAAGTTATTATAAACTCTTAAATTTCTTATTTAAGTATAATTCTTGAACTTTTTGAATTTCATCAAAATAGTACATTTAAACATATTTTTATGTCATTTCTGTTTTCTAAACCTGTCTTATTTAGTTGTTCCACACATATTTCATTTGAAGCTTATTAATATTTTAAAATACTAATTTCCATAGAATTTGATCATACCAAACAAATAGTTATGATAGACATTCCCTAATATTCCCAAACAGCATCATTTTAAAGATACAATTCATTACCATTCTATACTACTATCACTATTATTCTCATTCAAATTCCATCTAATAAACCAAACACCCCCTAAAATTTGAGTTCACGTAATTGCTGCATGTAATACCTTATTTCTCTATTTATTTACTCTCTCAATTCTATGTACTCTTCTGATTCCTTTCGTCACATACACATATTACACATTTTGTTTTCACTACAAGAAACTGCTAGAATACCGATGGATTTACCGACGGAAAAAAATCGTCGGTAATTATCGATGGTTTACCGACGAATTACTGACGATTTATTGATTTAATGGGATTTATTTTAAAAAAATCATCAATAAAAATTTCTGACGATTTTTACGACGGATTACCGACGAAATTAGCGACAGATTTTTTTCATCGGTAAATTCATCGGTATTTTGGAGGGAATAAATCCCGGAAGATTACCGACGGATTTATCCGTCAGTAAATATTCGGAATTTTATTTTTTAAAAAAATAATTTTAGTCTTTAATTTACCGACGAATTTTTTCCTTCGGTAATATAATAAAATTTATTTTTTTAAAAAATAATTTTAGTCTTTAATTTACCGACGGATTTATTCCGTCGGTAAATATATAAAATTTTTATTAAAAGAAAATTAATTTTAGTCATTAAATTACTGACGGATTAATCCGTCGGTAAATATATCAAATTTTATTTTTTAAAAATTAAATTAGTCTTTAATTTGCCGACGAATTATCCGTCGCTAAATATATCAAATTTAATTTTAGTCATAAAATTACCGACGGAATTATTCCGTCGGTAAATATATGAACTCAAAACCCTAGATAACATTCACTTTGTCATTCTCTCCCCCCCATATTATTCACGCCGCGCCTTGCTCCCTTGGAGTTTGGAGAAGAACCCTACCACTCCACCACGAGGTCTGTATTTTTCTTCTCCGACGCCACATTCCTCCTCATCGTTGATTCGTGGGCTGTCGGAGGACAGGAGGCTGTCGACGTCTGAGCAGCGGTTAGATAGAGGGCGGTGGCGGAGGGCTGGACTAGGGCTGACCGGAGCCCTAGCGCTGCGGCGGTGGAGCGCGAACGGTGGCGGAACGGCGGTATCCCCCGGCGGACAAAATCGCAAAACCCCTGAACTCAAAAAATTTCAGTCACCAACGAATCAAACGCAGATCCGAGGAAGGCAGAATCGAATCGATAGCAGTTGTTTAAACGGTGATTGAAGCACAAAAATGGAGTCAATTTTTGGATTGGTCGGGAAAGATTTCGCGATAGTGGCGGCGGACACTTCCGCGGTTCACATCATTCTCGTACACAAAACCAACGAGGATAAAATAATGGTCCTAGATTCTCACAAACTCATGGGTGCCTCCGGCGAAACTGGCGATCGGTGATTTTTTTTTTCGAATTGCTCGGGAATGTGTTTGTTTCTGTATATTATTGTCTTTCGTTGCAGAAATTGGAATGCGTCTGTAATTTCGAGATATGGCTGAAAGTTTATTCCTATTTTAGGGATTATTTGTGTTCTGGACGTGATTGGATTGTATTTTAGGGTTAAATTGCTGGTACATTATACAGTGTGTAAGATATCTATTGTTAGATGAAATAGTATTTACTATTGTCACATACTTTAAAAGTGATAGTGATCTAACCTTTTTATGTATGATATATTAGGGCTCAGTTTACAGAGTAGATACAAAAGAATGTAGCTCTGTACCAATTTCGTAATGGCATTCCTTTGACGACAAAAGCTGCTGCAAACTTCACCCGAGGCGAGCTTGCCACAGCCTTGCGGAAGGTAATAAAATTTACAGGCTTTGCTGATGATTATTGGTTTAACTTGATTTAAACTTTAAGGATCTTTGATCCCTTCCTACATTGTGCAAATGATGAAATATTAGATTTTGTATAAAATTAGCAATTGGTAATCCTCCTAATTGGTTTACACATGAGAACTCATTTCGTGAAGCAGTAATATGGTAATATTTTAATACCTATCAATCGTATTCATTCCACAATAGATGGCTCTTTTGCTTTATATCGAGGTGCTCAATGAATCGGACCTTCAAGTGTTATTGATGTGTACAAGCTGATCGCTTTTGGTGTATTTTGCTCATTTCATTGAGATAGAGAGAGCGCATAGGATTCATTGACTTTTTTTATTTGTTCATTTTGTTGAATTCTATCTTCTTTTCAATTTGGTGGCACGTGCTTTATCTTTTGAAGCTGTTATCAACATGAAATACCTCTTCTCTGTTGAGTCCGATCTATGGCATTGCTAGTTTTGCACGCATTGGTTCCTGCAATTCTACTTAGAAGTCCCAGTTTTCTTTTGATTATAATTATATGTATTAGTTTTACATGTTTCTCACATGGTGTCCTGGGTTAGAATGTGAAGCATTTTAAACTCTTTATGCTGTTGTCTCCATTTCATAATGAAAATACAAACTATATCTCAGATGACATCTTATTTGAATTTTACTTTACTACTTTGGTAATCCCAGAATTCGTACATGGTGAACATCATTCTGGCCGGATACGACAAGGAGACTGGCCCTTCTCTCTAATTCATTGATTACATTGCCTCCCTTCACAAGATTGATAAAGCAGCATTTGGCTACGGGTCCTACTTTGCTTACTCCATGATGGATAGACACTACCGTAGGATTATTTTATTTAATACTCCATATTTCTTCATGCAAGTTCTTAAACTTTTTTCTCTAACATTAGTTTAAATGTCAATCAAGAAAAGTATTGATCTTCTTGGAAGCACTCGAGTTGGGAGTCGGAGGGTTATCCAAATTTCAGCTGGTTTCATGATCTTCTTCTCAATTTTAGGTAAACATAATCATATTACATTTACTGTCTCAGTTGATTAGAGTTAGTAATTGGTGTTGTATGACTTTTTTTTACACTATCAGGAACAAAAATAATCAAATGCTCTCGGGGATTCGATGTGCCAATCGACTGCAAACTGATGTATATATTGATGCTGATGCCGATTTAGGAGAATTTATAATGAAGATCATTTAGTCAAATATTTTGTATCCATGATTTAGTAGAATTATTAGATTTGAATATTTTGTGGTGAATTTGGATTGTGGAAATTTTATAATTTAAATATTATATTAGATGAATAATTTATATTAAGTAATGTTTTGAAGGATTATTTAATATGAAATTTTAATTGTTTTATGGGTATTTATATTTAAAATATAATATAGTAATTTAAATTTAAATTACCGACGGAAAATTTTGTCGTCAAATTTTTATTTTTTTTTAAAATATACATAATTTACCGACGGATTTTTCCGTCGCTAATTTACCGACGGAAAAATCTGTCGGTAAATTCATCGCTATATTATCCTTTCCGACGAATTTGTATTGTTTGATTGCCGACGTATATCTTTTTTTACTGACGAAATATTCCGTCGGTAATTACCGACGGATTTAAAATTCCGTCGCTAAAAAATTACCGACGCAGGTTTTCGCGACAAATTCATTTCCGTCGGTAATCTGTCGGTAAGTAAGTTAGCGACGAATTTTTCACTGTTTACCGACGGAATTTTCCGTCGGTAATCAGACAGTTTCTTGTAGTGTTGTAATTTGTTTCTTTATTATTTTTTTTATATGGAGTATTTTTTAAAAAATGCATTTTCTTTTGCAGTATATCGTTGAATTAATTAAAAATATCATATAATATTATAATTAGTACTTTTTATAAATTCTTGATAATATTTTTAAAATGTAGATTCTTTTTATTATTATAAATATACGATGAAAATAATAAAAATATTATGATTACTAAATATTATTAAATTTAAATATTTTCTATTAAATTATTTTTATTTAATTGTGTTGAAGATTAAAATTTATGGAAAATAATAAAATGAAATAAAATGATCAATTAAGATGAGTTAAATATTTTTTGCTATTTTAAAACGCCACTTTTTTTTTCTGAGTCATAAGAAGATGACTCTACACCAACTGAATGATGCTTATTGTTCCTCTAATTCCATTAGTATTGAGGTGCGGAAGTGTAAGAGTTATATGAGGTGAAGAGATTGATTAATTATAAATATTTATTTTATTAAACTAATGAATTTATAATAGATGAATTAATCAAATTAACAAAACATATAAAATAATTAATGTGATCATATTATGAATCTTACTATTCTCTTATAATAAATTCATTCCAATGAATTCATTATTTTCATTATTATATTTTAATAATTATAATATTGCATTCTACTATCTAATGTAATAATATACAATCTTTATTTTTTTTATATTTTACTCATACGTGTTCCTCATAATTAAAAAAAATATATATATAATTAATATATATATATATATATTATTTTCTAATATGTATAAATCTTATAATAATAATAATATTCACGATTATTTTTAAAATTATTATTTCAGAAATCTCAAAAGTAATATTAATTTTTATCATGATCATCAAGGATTATACAATTCTGTCTTGCGTTTTCTTTCCATGAATAAAAGAAATTTTCATGTCCCTAGCAAACCTAATTACAAAACTCATACAAGTAAAAAAAAAAAACTGATCATATATGAGTTCATGATGAAACATAACCACTACTCTAAAAAACGACATTGTCGTCTTCATTTTCGATGCTTCATCCATCTTCTCCTTTAATGTTTGGTCATCTTACTTTGTTGTCGTTATCCTCTAATCTAACTATTCATCTCGCGATCAATTAATACGAACTTCAAATTTTCTGTTTTCCAATTTGCATATGATGGACTCTCTTGAAATCTTGTGTGTGATCTTTTCATTGAAGTAACACTTATTTTTTATAAGGCAAAAATTTTTAGTTACCTTCTGTTCTAAAGTAAAATGAAAAAATCATTCAATTGGATTGGTAAACTTGCCCTTCATTTTTTGAGGTGATTTCATCTTTCCAACTTCTCTACGTTCTATGAATTGTACCTCCTGCCATAAAATAAAGTTGCAAATAAAGAGAGTGATAGATTCATAGAACAGAATGAAAAATGAATTTATAAAATAAAATAAGGAGGCATATATACTATGACAATTAATGTAAGATTGAGGCTTGCGTATACCCGAGCGCACGGGAACACATTCCGTGCACCTTTAGAAATTTGTATTATGGGTAAGGGTACATTGTTTTGGTCTAAAGGGTATACACTTTTAATTAATAAAAGGTACACCATTTTGTTCTAAAGGGTATATACTTTTCATTAATATTTTTTTCTTTAGAAAATAAAGGGTACACATTTTTATACAAAAGGATATACTACAATTTAACACAAAATTCTAAAAGCGCACGGAGTGTTGTCCATGCGCCCAGATACATACAATAATTTTTTTTAGAAAATAAAGGGTATACAATTTAACACAAAATTCTAAAGGCGCACAGAATGTGGTCCGTGCATCCGGGTGCACAGGAGTTTTTTGCCTTAATAAGGAAATAAGAATACACATCTACCATGACAATTAAATAGAGAAGATTCATTATTTTAATTTTTTGTTGCATAATTTTTTTTAATTTTTTTTTTCAAGAATTTTGGAATCTCAACCATTGCAGGAGACTTAAAAGAGACAGACTAAATTTAAGAGGATGAAATTATAAGATATTATAAATGCATAATTATTTTGTCATTATTCTGTGATAGAAAGTTTAATTATGGAAATATGAGAATTAAACATTACATTACACTGAGAATAATTAATTAATGACATAAAAGTTTTATTGATGGTGCAGAATGATGACAATTTAAATAACAATTAATAGGAGTAAAATATTAAGTAAGGGTGAAACTGTAGTAAAGTAAAATAAGTGAGGACAAATTAAAAAAAAATATTTTACATCCTTAAACCACTTTTAATATATTAGATTAGATAGATTAGATTTTTCAAACGTACATTGCACGCTATTTGTACATCATATTTTTTAATATAACTAGTATTTACCCGGATCCGTGCGTTGCACGGTCATGGGTTTTTATAATAGAACTATATATGTAATGAGTTGTTTAATTTTAGGGGAAATATGAAGCATTACAATCCAATTATGCGATTGTAAAGTTTTAATAACTGGATAATCAAAAAACATTTAGTCAGATTGTATAAAAAAAATACATACATAAATGAAAATTTGATTATGAAAAATTTAGTAATTATTAAAAAAAAATAGAAATTTCATAAAGTAATATCATTTTCAAAATCCATATAAAATAGAAAGTCATAAATTTCTAAAAACTTCTCTAAAAACAACATTCTTACAGGTACTGCTGTCAACGTCTTTCTTATCACAAAGCATGATTTTCAAACCTTTACGATTTGTAACTCTAGATACCGCAACGTACAACTGATCGTGACCAAAATTTGATCTCTTTAGGTAGATGCCAACGTGGTTCAATGATTGTCCCTGACTTTTATTTATTGTCATTGCGTAAGAGACTATTATTGGAAATTGTTTCCTTTGGAACCTAAAAGGAATTCTAGAGTCTGAAGGTGTCAATATTAATCTTGGAATTAGAACACGTTGACCTGCACTGTTACCTGTTAGGACTTTAGCCTGCAAAACTCTGTCTCCTAGTTTTGTAATTACCAGCCTTGTCCCGTTACACAATCCCCTGGCATGATCTAAATTTCTTAGAAGCATTACTGGTGTTTCAATCTTCAAAATGAGTTCATGGTTAGGTATTCCAGAACATTTAATTGAATTGAAGAATTCTGGCGTGTGGACATCAGCCAATATATCAATGTTGGAGTCAGATTTTGATGTTGAGTCTGAACTAAGATAAGTCTTGGATTCTGTTCGTGACGTGCTATCGTAAGGACCAACTGTCGGGAGCAAGTGCTAGAGAAATTCTTGAATCTACTGACTTCTGTCTTTAGAAGGGGCCAATTTCATCTTCAGTCATGACCAATTCTGAAAAATAAGTATTAAAATTTGTTGAATAAAAATATATAAATAAATTAGAAAAGGAGGTACTTAAAATTTGTTGAATAAAAATGTCAATGGATGGTTAAAGGTGAAGATGAATTCTTAAATAATAAAGGATTAGGATTAAATTAAAATGTTTCCAAAAGAGGTAAAATTAGAAAAGAGGAAAAAAATTGAGTCCAATTTAGCAAAATTATTTTGCTTATATTTATTTTTTAATTTTTTCCGGGTGTTTATGATTTGTTTAAAAAAAGGAGGTACTTAAAATTTGTTGAATAAAAATGTCAAGGGATGGTTAATTGTGAAAATGAATTCTTAAAACCCTAAACCCTAAAATTCTAAACCCTAAACCAGACTGAGATTTAGTTTTAAACCCTAAAGGAGGTACTTAAATTTTTAAATGACAATTAAAAATATAAATAAATTTAAATGACAATTAAAAAATATAAATAAATTAGAAAATGAGCTACTTAAAATTTGTTGAATAAAAATATATAAATAAATTAGAAAATGAGGTACTTAAAATTTATTGAATAAAAATGTCAAGGGATGATTAATGGTGAAGATGAATTCTTAAGTAATAAAGGATTAGGATTTTTAAATGACAATAAAAAATATAAATAAATTTAAATGACAATTAAAAATATAAATAAATTAGAAAAGGAGCTACTTAAAATTTGTTGAATAAAAATATATAAATAAATTAGAAAATGAGGTACATAAAATTTGTTGAATAAAAATGTCAAGGGATGGTTAATGGTGAAGATGAAAAATTTGTTGAACAAAAATATATAAATAAATTAGAAAATGAGGTACTTAAAATTTGTTGAATAAAAATGTCAAGGGATGGTTAATGGTGAAGATGAATTCTTAAATAATAAAGGATTAGGATTTTTAAATGACAATTAAAAATATAAATAAATTTAAATGACAATAAAAAAATATAAATAAATTAGAAAATGAGCTACTTAAAATTTGTTGAATAAAAATATATAAATAAATTAGAAAATGAGGTATTTAAAATTTGTTGAATAAAAATGTCAAGGGATGGTTGATGGTGAAGATGAATTCTTAAATAATGAAGGATTATGATTAAATTAAAAGGTTTCCAAAATAGGTAAAATTAGAAAAGGGGGGAAAAATTGAGTCAAATTTTAGCAAAATCATTTTACTTTTATATATGTATAGATTTTAAAATAAGTTATAATTTTATTTTTATATAAAATTAAAATATGTTATATCTATCCCCTCCATCTTGGATATTTCTTCATATATGTGTGATAGAAGATCACGAAGATGCACTATTTATTTATGCAGATGATGTAAGAATGATAGAAGATTACGAAGATGCACTATTTATTAATGCAGATGATGTAAGAAAAATAATGATGTATTCATCAAATTGAAGTGGCTATATTAATCATTATTTAAATTATGTAAGGAAATAAAAGCTTTATATTTATAAATGAAATTTGTAATTAAAGTATCAATAAAAAAATTGTAACTAAAACATTCTTCTCACCTTGTTTGGTATTTGCTACCAAAGTTATTCCATATTTTAATCTTTTAACAACTCTAGTATCATTTATTTCTATTTTCTTCAATCTTAATTTATCCATTTTGGATCACTTTATCCCATTCTCACTATCTATCCCCTCTTGAAATCTTTTTTAATGGAAACAATCATGAATCATAATATTGATTCAAATTAATTTGCTTTTTTTCTTCTTTCACTTATGAGAATTGTTTTTTAATAATCATGATATATTATTAATTTATTAAGGTTTAAAATATGAAAAAAAGAGATAACAAAATAATTTTTCTTTTAAAATATTAGCCACATTAAACAAATATATATATTATATATATTAAAAATTAATTGAGTATATTTATCTTTTGAATTGAAAGAAATTTTTGCACATCAAACTTGAAAACACAAATAAAATATGTTGCAAGATATTGAAACATGAAGCATACCTTAGGTTTAATATCACGGTGCATCGTTCCTTACAGATGAAAAAAAGCTACAACATTAAAAAATAATTGTACAATAATTATTTTTGCATCATCATTTTTTTGAGAACTTCCCACCTTTAGTCAAACAAACTTCATACTTAAGAAATAAGAAAGAAAATAAACAAAGATAGAAGCTTGTAAACTCAAATGTTGGTATGCATCTTGCCAGTGTACATTGCTAGATTGATCAAACAATGATTCATAATGAATAAATTCTAACTCAAGAGGCTAACGTCATCTCTAGGAACCTCAATTTCCTTGTTATATTTCCTTTTCTTGTTTGCTTTTTGGCACTTTTATCTTCTTTCAAATTCGAGAATTGTGTAGGGTGGCGTAAACAATGATGCATGGTCATGGTGCTGCATCCACATTTTATAAGTAAAAAATTTTTGAAAAGATCAAAAGTTGCATTAAAATTAATTCATGGAAAGATGTGAAAAGACAACCAATCAAAAACTTATTAAATAAGTATGACATACTATGTACAATATATATTATAATTAAAATAATTATAATGAACATGAATTAATAGGAGAAGGTGAAAAGGCAATATAATCGAACTAATACAAAATACAATATACAACATACAATATTAAAATAATTATCATGAATATGAAGAGACTTTATTAATAAAAAATTAATATTAAAATACACATGTCAAATATTAATATAATATAAATATTAAATATTTGTTAGAAGGTTAAAGGTGTAGTTAAAAGAAATAAGTAAGGATAAAATTGGAAAAAAAGTTTCTCAAAATGCATGCCACTTTTAATATATTAAGATCATTACGCTAAATTTGTTTAGAGTTTAAAAAATCGAATTTTGATTATAAAATTTTTCACAGAGATTTTCAAAATAACTCTTTTATACACTTATAAAACATATTGATATTGAATTCACAACTTACCCACTTTTTACGGATTCTTTCTACTCTATTAATATTTAATTTTTTTTTCTCTTTTCCTTTTCCTTTTCATATCTTTTCTCACATCAATTAATACTTCCTCTGTTCCACACTTATATTCACACTTTCCGTTTTCGTTCATCTCAAACTTATATTCACCACCAAAAAAAAAACTTCACATTAACCAACAACCTCAAAAGTTATCTTAATTTCAAAAACATCACTCACACCTAACACACTTAACATACTTTATAAAATACCACAATACTCCCCCAAAAAGTCAATAAAATTGATCAAAAAGCAACTTTTCTTAAACTCCGTATCTACAGTGTCGGCGAATATAAGTCCGGGACGGAGGGAGTACATTTTTACACGTATCATCACATACTTCTAACATATTGATTTAACAAAAAGTTAAAACACATATTACAAAAAATTCTAAACAAAATATACCAATATTAACATTCTCAAACCTCACATAAATTTAAAACAATTACATAGTCTTATGACCTATTAATATTATGCCATTTAAAAAAAATCCAATAATTTAAAATTTCGCCTAAAATAAATAGTTATTTACCTAACTTCTCTGTAACTCGACCCCCTAATCTAAATTGTTGGCTCCGTCACTGATGTGTATACATTTTATTTTATCATGTAGAATGATAATAATTTTTGTAAATAAGAGCACGATATATTATTGTTCCCCCTCCCCAATTGTATGCATGTCACCTTAATATAAAATTTACTCCTTCAGTCACATAATATTATTTATTTTTACTGTTATATGTTGTACTAGATAAAAACAAACATTTTATTAACTTTATTAACTTCTTAATCTTTACATTTTCTTTTTTGGGTATATGGGATCTACCTAAAATAATTAATATATCATCATAAGCAGAGCTGTTAGATGGGTTGGTGGGACGATTTAGCCCACAACCCACCTTATGATGAGCCCAAGTGGGGCGGGCCACCGGTGGGGCGGGCTACCGGTGGGGCGGGCCGCGGGTTAGCCCACACACTCTACCCCCTATCCACGTATGACCTATCCACCCTTCACCCACCTATCACCCACCCCCACTCACCCCCAAATTTTTTTTTTAAATAATATTCAGATTTTAATATTTAAATAATAAAAATATTATCACTCAATCCCACCCCCACCCACCCACCCACCCACCCACCCCCTAAATTTTTTAAAAAATTTTAGATTTAAATATTTATTTAAATAATAAAAATATTATCAGCCAACCCTACCACCCAACCCCCACTAACCCCACCCCCCACCCACACAACTCAATTTTTTTTTTAATTTTTAGATTTTAATATTTAAATGATAAAATATTATCACCCAACTCTACCCCTATCCACCCACACCCACACCCACCCACCCACCCCCAAAAAAATTTTAGATTTTAATATTTAAATAATAAAAATATTATCACCCAACCCCTATCCCCTACCCACCCCACCCCCCCAAAAAATTTATTTTTAATAAATTTTAAATTTTAATATTTAAATAATAAAAATATTATCACCAAACCTTACCCCCAACCCTAACCCTCTACCCATCCCCCATTTTTTTTAATTTTAGATAAAAAAATTTTAGGTGGGTGGATGGGGGTGGTGGGTGGATAGGGGGTAGAATTGGGTGATAATATTTTATTATTTAAATATTAAAATCTAAAAAAAATTGGGTGGGTGGGTAGGGGTAGGGTTTGGGTGATAATATTTTTATTATTTAAATATTAAAACCTAAATAATTAAAAAAAAAATTTGGGGGTGGGGGGTGTTGGGGTGGGTAGGGGGGGTAGGGTTGGGTGATAATATTTTTATTATTTAAATATTAAAATATAAAAAAAAATTAAAAAAAAAATTTGGGGGGGTGGGTGGGAGTGTAGGTTTGGGTTGGGTGATAATATTTTTATTATTTAAATATTAAAATCTAAAAAAATTAAAAAACAAATTTTTTTTGGGGGGTGGGGTGGGTAGGGGGTAGGGTTGGGTGATAATATTTTTATTATTTAAATATTAAAATTTAAAAGTTGTATGCCACTTTTTTAAATTTTAATTTACAAAAGTGGGTTGATGTTGGGTTGGTGGGGCGGTGCGAGTTAGCCCACACTTTATTGAGTTTGAAGTGAGGCGAGTTAATTTTGGGTTGAGAAATTGATGGGTTAAGGTGGGTTGGGGCGGGTTGGCCCGATGGGCTCAACCCATTTTGACAGCTCTAATCATAAGACCCACAACTAACACTATTTACACTAATACACCTATCCACTTACATTAAATATTACATCTTTCAACCTACTATCCATTAAAATACTATCTTTCTTAATCAACGTGCAAAAAACAAACGTAAATATTGAAACGGAAGGAAGTGAGTATATATTTTTAAGTTTCACATTGAGATTTTTTTTAAAACGAATCACTCTAACGAGTAAATAAAGAAAGGCTAAATATAGTGTGCACCCGGGTGCACACGAAGCTTCGTGTGCACTCAAATACAAACATAAACAAAAACATATACAATTATGAGTAAAAATGTATACAATTTAATACTTAATTTTTTTAATGAAAAATTGAGTGTAAAAAATACTATACAATTATTAAAATACATGTATACACTATTGAATAAAAAGTTATACACATATGAATGTTAGTTTTTTTAATGAAAAACTTATTGTGAAAAAAATATACAATTATTACAAAACATGTATACAAAAGAGAATAACATGTATACAAAATAAAATAAAAGGTTGGGTGCAAGGTTGCACCCGGGTGCAACCTAATATACACTCATAAAGAAAAGGTAAACAATATTATAAAAAGATAGAGTAATATTATATTAATTATAAATTTATATTATAAATATAAGCTCATGTTGTTTTATGCTCCATTAATAATAAAATTAATGTATACATATTTTTCTTTTTTTCCCTTTTTTAGTTAGAATAGATTAATATAAAAGAGTACAAGGGTACTCACATTCAATTTACATGAGAATTTTTATTTTGATTCATTGAAAATAAGGTTTATTATTATTTTTAAATATGACCCACACAAAATAATTAATATATTTGGCCACACACAACACTAATGTAATCCATTATAATTAAAATATTATATCAATCAAATATTATAAATATAATATCTCCTAATATACGTGTAAAAAACAACCATAAATATTAATGCGGGACATAATAAGGAGTATAACGGTGACATTCTAACATAAAAGTGGCTCTTATTACATGATCATTTATTTAAGGTAAAGACTTGTGTGAAACCGTCTCATACGTAAGCCCTTGCATAAAACGGATAAAAAGTGGTAACTTCCATGATGAAATTAATGAAAATTGATAATACAACTGCATGAACAATCTATATTGTAAATAAAAAGTGATAACATTTTATAAGGAAATCGATAACATTTTATAGCGAAAGTGATAACTATTTTAAAAAGTGTAAAATGGTCTCACGTGAAACGATTTCACGTAAGACCTACCCTTCATTTAATTTATTGATCCCATTAATTTATATATATATATATATATATATATATATATATATATATATATATATATATATATATATATATATATTATTGGGATTTGAGTGATTAAAGTATGATTTGAAAAATATAATAAATGATACATTAAATTATGATTTTAAGATATTACATTACGATTTATTACCAAATAATTATACTTAGCAAATCATACTAAAACATCATAAAATCATACTTTAACATACGAGTTGATATTCGGTGCACCCGGGTACAATGGTGCACCAATATGTATATAATTTTTTATTCTATTTTCTATACATGTTATTCTATTTTATATACATGTTTCTTAATTTTTCATTAAAAAAAATTAGCATCCATATGTGTATAACTTTTTATTCAATAATAGTGTATACATTTTTTTTAATAGTTGTATATTTTTTACACTCAATTTTTTATTAAAAAAAAATTAACAAATAAATTGTATATGCATTTTTGTTCATAATTGTATACGATGAAAGTGAGTGCACCGTATCATGGGGTGCAGCCAGGTGTACAGTTGTATCAGTCTTAACATACTTATATAATCATACTTGAAGGGTTATTATCATTTTTAGTCCTCTAGGAATAGCATAATCCATTTTTGGTCCTTTCTTTATTGATTTTCTCAAATTTAGTCCTTTATGGTCCATTTTTTGTCCTTTTTGCTATTTTCAATCTAATTTATACTATTATCATATTTTTTTCCATTATATGCCCAATTTTATGTAATACCTTATTTTAAATCTGATTTTTATCTATTTCTTCAAAATAGACATAGTCCATTACGACTATATCAGGCCCATCATGCTTCCGAATATTAATTTAACAATATTAACTCAATATTAACTAACTTGAAACAGTAATAGTACCTTCTTTGAGCGTCGATCCACCGGGTCTCCGGGAGATTTTACAGTCGCTCCTCACAGCCAACCACGCACCCCGCAGTGTGATGGTTCAATTCCGTTCCTTCAGCAAACCTCAGCACAACTCTGATTTGTTTCCTACGCCGGGTGTGCAGGATGCTGCTACTATTTCTCGTCGAAAAGTGCGGAGATTAAGGTTGTAGAAAAATGAAATGTTACATGCGTCGGGCAGTAGCCCAAGATTATTTATTTATTGAATGGAAATATTATTACATACTCATACTACTTAAACTAGAGGAGAAGATTCCTCTAGCTACCTATGATAGATGAAACAGAAACACTCATACAAGAAAAGAAAGGAAATTACAATATTTATTGAATGAGAGAAAACCCTTTGGTGATGGTTATTACCTTCTGCTTTCTCAGCTCTGCTATTTATAGAGGCTTTCGGATGTGAAATCCGGATTTCAAAGCCTCTTTACTTTTGCTGACTTCACTGCTTACGTCATTATGCTGGCGTCACTGCTTACGTCATTCCATCTATTATTATTGGCAGCTGTCCTGCACCCGTCTTTTCCTTATTCTTTTGACCTTTCGAAAGGTCCCTTGACTTTTGCCCTCCTTATAGAGTCATTTGTCCCCTTGGGTGTCTGAAGGGTTGGCTCTTGGGTGTTTTGAAAAGGTTTTACCCTCTTCTTTCCACGTGTATCCTTTTCTGGAGAGGGTTTAACAATTCTTATTCTCCCTATGCCCAACCTTACTCCTTTTTCCAAACTCTGGTTCTGTTTGGGTAGAGCAGCTTGTGCATATTTTGTTCGTCCAATGCCCAAAGTGGGCCATGTTACAGTATTTTTGATGAGTTTGTTTACTCACCGGTATCTTATTTTTTTAAAGAAGCTCTCGTTTTTCTTCGAAAGCCTTTTCAGCAAATATTGTCTTCTTTGCTGTTAAGGTTTTTAACAAAAAAGTTTCATTCATAGACTTGTATTCGAACTTGAATGGGAACTTCACTTGGTCCATTGCTTGAATGCAGGCATACAAATCTCTTGCTCTTCGCATAGAGATTTGATCCTCCAAATAGGTAGAAACTAAGACTGGTTCCTTTCCAGAAGACTCCTTGATCCTGTTTGATGCTTCGACATCGGGTCTTCTTAGCTTGATAAAATGAAAGCCTCGTGATTTTCTTTCCTGAATAGTTCTGGAGCCGCACTAGTGAAGTAAAGCTCCAATACATCTCCTCTAGACAAAGTCATGTTGTTTTTCCATGCCTTCACACTGTCTTTCCTAGCCAGTCTAGCAGCTTTAAAAGTTCCAGGAAGCTTGGTGCAACAATGTATATTGAGGCTAACGCCCCAAAATGATACCATTGTTTTACATCCTTTAAATTTGAGCCTTCTCTCATCCAAACTCAGGGAGAATTCTCCTGATACATCTATCCGATATTTCTCCGGATGGATTTCTTGTCTTGAATTTAATTTTTTCCAGCTAGTTTGGTATTCCTGCCAATGAGAAAAATCAGCTATGTTAATACTAGTCTTAGCAGTGCCCGTCATAGGCCTAAGACTGATCTCTTCCTCTTTAACCCCTGAGGTACTGGGTTGACTCGATGCCTCTAGATGGGACTCCAGAGACTCGATTTTTTCTTAGTCCAGGTCTTCTTTTGGAAGTTCCAATTTAGAACTCGTGCTAAGGGTTCTTGAATCCCTTGTTCCGGGTTTAGAGCCCCATTCTCGGATACTCTCCTTTTGTTGATTTCTATCAACAGCCCGGAGGAGTGGCTCCCGTAATGACTCGAAGAGACTCGCATTATTGCGAATATAATCTCGTATGCGATAGGACACTTTAGCCCGATCACTATCTTGCAGTTTTCTAGCACGCGTTGCATTGAGTGCCAGATTCTCGAATTTCTTTTTGAGCAACTCAAGGTTGTTCATCAGGTGCTTTGAAACTGTCAGGATGGAGTCTATCTCAGGTTCTTCCATCACTCGTCAGGAAATCTGCTAAAACATTATCAACAGATTTAATAATGACAATATTAAAATCATAATATTGACATTCACCTTGCCATCTTAAAAGTCTAGCCTTTTCCGGTTTTTATTCTATTTTATTTTTTAGAAAGACTTTGACAATTGTGTTATCGATTTTAAGAATGATTTCTTCGCAAGAAGAAATAGCAGTCATTTTTTGAACGTTTGCGTACTGCAAAGAATTTCTTCTCATTGATGTGCCACCTCTTTGCCTCATTCTCCGCAAAGAGTCCACTACTTCTCCTTCGGATGTGGACTTCGTAAGAATTGCTGCCCACCAATGGTCACTAGCATCTGTATATAGCACCAGGTCATCCTCGTCATTTGGAATGGCTAACTTTGGGAGCTTTTTGCAAACCTCCTTTGATTGTTTAATCATTTCTCGATGTGATTCCTCCCATTTGAACTCATCATCCTTTTTAACAGCCTCTGCCCATTTTCATCCTCTTCTGAGACCTTTCCAAAATCGGTTGTTGGCATCAACCTTCTTTTCTACTTGTTGTCTATAAAAAATATTGTAGTATTGTTGTATAGAGTTGCTCGTTTCATCATATCCAACGGGCCAGAAGGCACTGTTGCTCCAGTTTTGAACAGGGTTAGTGGTCCTGTCACTCTCGGATGTCGAACTTTCGTTCGGATCCATATGTCTTTCAAATTCTCCTCTCGTTAAGTATTATGAGTTTAATTTTTCATTCATAAATAAATAAACATAGGGCTCTGATACCATTTTGAGTCGAAACCTGATGAAAATCAGCCTTTAGAATCAAGTATAGTTATATTTATAAACCTAGTGGTATTTTCGTAAATAGCATGGTGGAAATTAGGTTTGGTAATAGCAAAAGGACCAATTTTGAGAATTTTCATATCTTGAGGACTAAAAATGAATTCACCCATTCTTAGAGGACTATTTTTGAAATTATCCCCACACTTGAACAATGTATCAACCCAATCTAATATAAACCTCCTCACTTCTATTTAAAAATATTAAAAAGATACACACATACAAACACAACTGGTCAAACTAACTGATGATTTGCCACATTCTCTTACAATTTTTTCATGATATATACAAATAAATAATAACAAAATGAGAGAGAATCCAAGAACCACTACCAATAAAGAATTGAAGATCACATGGCCTTTTACCGAAAACAAGTCGACATGGGAGGTCCCTTTCGAGGATTATTACATATTAAACGTGATTATAGCCTGCATTAACTCATCGATTCAATGATTAAGGTTACTAACTTTAATTTCATTTAAAAAAACAAGAGTTGTTGCCATTTGGTGCAATAATATCGTATGTATATTTTTGACTTTGCCCTTTTGAACACAAAGAAAAATTGGTAAGTCAAGAACCCACATGATCAAACAATAATACCATATTAATGCTGGAATTGATCTGTAAAATTTCATTTCATAAAAATAATTACTAGAAAATAAATATAAGAGTTGAATTTGAAGAAATTTCTTAGAGAAGAAGCAAGTTGATCAATTAAAATCGTTTCGTCGTACATTGATGAGTGATGAAATTTGGGAACATGAGCACCTTTCATATTTTTATTTATTTATTTATTTTAGAGAGCAACTTGTGTGGAACTGGTTCCACAAAATCAATTAGTGGAACCTTCGGTCCCAACTCTTCCTAATTAATTTCTATCCTTTATTAATGGTTCCACCATTTTTAATTAATTTATCCTCTTTATTACTATTGCTTTTTTTTTTTTTTTTTAAATTTACTATACTTAAATAATTATTATACCATAAACTCTAAACCCTAAGGGTAAAATATACTCTAAACCACAAGAGTGGAATTACAATTATATCCTAAATCTTAAACTCTAAAGGTAAATTATATTCCCTAAACCAAAAGGGTAAAATTATAATTATACCCTAAATCCTATGGGTAAAATTACAATTATACCAGAAATCCTAAAGCCTAAATCCTAAAGGTGAATTATACCCTAAACCATAAGGGTGAAATTACAATTATATCATAAACCCAAACCCTAAGGATGAAATATATTCTAAACCATAGGAGTGAAATTGCAATTATATCATAACCATTAAACTCTATTTGTGAATATATCATAAACTATAAGGGTAAAATTACAATTTTACTCCTAAAATTAAATAAAAAAAATAAAATGAAAAAGAAAAAAAAAGAACCAAGTAAGCTGTAAGCTTGTAGCTGTACGAAATTGAAATTGGAGTGAAATTGAGGTGTGTGGAACGAATTATGGAAAAATAAGCCTTATGCACGCTAGTCATTGCCAAAATTTTAATACTCTCCCTTACCATAATAAAATATTAAAATGTACTCCATATTTGCAAAGAGTGAGACTCTTGTGCCCCAAGAACACCATGTTCTTTTGCAATTTCTGTGCTCCTTTGTAATTTAAACATCCAAGCAATATATAAATTTAAATAGAATATGAAGGGGGAGTGTTGTGTTCACATGAAGACACGGTGGGTGCATGAGCTTTTGCCATTTGCAAATTGGTAAAGAATTAATTTGTTTTAATTAAAAGTGATAATACTTTTATATAAATAATTATATTATAAATAAAAAGTGATACCATTTTATAGCGAAGATTGTGAGACCGTCTCACCTAAGCCTTTAAGTGAGATGTATAAAAATTGATGACTTTTATAAAGAAAAATGATATTCAGTTAATAAAAAGTGATAATATTATTTAATAAATAATTTATAATATAAATAAAAAGTGATAATATTTTATAGCAAGAACAATAATTAATTTAAAAAATATATAATGATCTTACGTGAGATCATATCATGCAATACTTGCTATATGGAGTATATACTATACTTATACGACAATGCAAGCTTAGAGCTAAATTTATATGGCATGTCTAACAAGCTTCCTCCTAAAACGGAAAAAATAAAAATACAAATAAAAATGTTTTGAACATACCTTCAACCCACCACTAAATATTTATTATATAAATAAAGTATATTTATTTATAGTTAAAATATATCAATAATAAATTATATTATAATCCATTGAAATTATACTTTAATACATAATAATCTATTAGTATATATTAAAAAATATATTTTAACAACGATTAAACATATTTTATATTATATAAAATTAGGCATAAGTAACCTTTGCTTCAATTTAGCCACATGATTTTATTTCAAATTTATTCTATATTTGATTTAAACTTAGCTCGATATTTTATTGTTAATTTTATAATTTGTGAATAATAAAATATTGATTTGAATTTTTAAATATGTTTAGTTTGTGGAATTATGGTGGAGTGCGATTTTGTAAAGTTAATAATGGTAATATTATATTGTCTGATGCTTTTAAAAAAGAAAATTGTATTGTCTAATAATAATAATAATAATAATAATAATAATAATAATAATAAGGGTTGGTTATGATTTTGGATGTCCTGTTACATTTTGGTATTATATCTAATATTACACGTGTTAGATGAGTGACACGTATGCGGAGAGGAAAATCTCAACCTTTCCCCTTAGGATTGACTGTTAGGGTATATATTAGTTTATCCTACGTGTCAATCATCCAACGGTTTGTAACAGGAGATGTAATACCAAAATATAACAGGAGATCCGAACTGGTTAATTACACTCAAAATCCAAATATTTTTTTGAATTTCGGATTAGTCAAAACTTTTAATATTTATAAATAAATTCTCGACCTTGAACCTGATTTGCAAATCAAGACAACGTGCAGCTTGGTGCGTGCCCGGTGCACTGACGTGTCTTTCCCCGGCCATGTCACATACCAAATGTCCTATGTTGGAAATAAATCCATGAAACTTTAACCCTATTATGATTAACGAAATCTAACCATAAAGTGGAAGTGTACCTTTATCCATGGAGTTGTCTAGGCGGAACACAAACTCGGGATCAGTGGTTTTATGACCTTCCTTAACTAAGCCTCCTTATTCCTTATGTGGGCTGTAGTAATCTCTTCCAATGGGGAGAAGGGAATACCATGTTTGGCTTAGTATGTTGGGGACCATAGCCTGTGAGTCTTTATATACTACTTGATTAGACCACCCATAATCACCTAGTCACGTAGTATTGGGTATCTATTCAATTGGCCCATATCAAAATATTATAGCCATGGACTTTACACCTTAACCAGATCACTTAATTAAGTCCATAAAATAATTGAATAGCTAATATAATTACATAATAATATATTGCCTATAATTAAATTATATTGAAAATTATAAATTTCCTAACAATCTCCCACTTGGGCTATATATTGTTTCCAAAGCAATTATATCAAGAGTTCTTAACTGCGCAACTTTATGCTATTTCTCTTCAGGCTACACTTAACAATCTTGTCCATCTCATATACTAATATGGAACTACCACGGCATTCACCACATTATAAATCGTGATTAAATCACAATAATCACCAATATCAATATACTCAATGACATCGATCAAATATGGTGAGTAGCATTAAAATTACATGCAATGTGATCAACCTCATGTCTATTTTCAACTAGTCCAACTTTAATCTTTAGTGAGATCAATCATAATGTAAAATATTACAAAATGGAAAATTACTTAAGTGAATTCACAATGAATTCAAAGCCATCAACTTTATTGTGCAGAAAACTGAAAAGAAGATCATCCAAAGCTTGACTAGAAACATGAAAAGGGGAGCAAATACATTTTCTAATACTAATAAGAAAAGTCTTTCTCGTGGCGATACTTCAAGTACACAAGTTCAAGGTAACCTTTATATATTCCGACCCAATTATTGTTTTATATTGTTTGTTGTTATGAATGTTAATTTGTTTGTTTACAGCACCTAAGTACAAGCAACAATATGTAACTTGGAATAAGGAAATTGATAAACATTTAGCAAATGTCCTATCCGATCAAATGCTTTTGGGATACAAATGTGATGGTGATACTTGGAAGCCCCAAGCTATAGTGATACACTTAAACATGACATTGAATCTGAAACTAACAAAAGACAATGTGAAAAATAGATTGAAAAATTGGAAAAAGTGCTATAGCGTGGTCTCAGATATCCAATCTAAATAAAGTGATTTTATATGGGATGAGGACCGGAAGATGATTGTTGTGACATCAGATATGTGGAGTTCTTAGTCTGCATATGTTGAGGTAAGATGAAATACTTCATGTACTATTTTTATTGGTCATATTAATTTGTTTGGTTCTGATTTTCTTTGTTTAGCAGATGCAATGTTTGATTTTAATATTTATTAATTGATTGTGTGTGCTTGGTAGACATTGGTTGGAGAGGTTTTCTCTATTTTTTCAACTAGCACTACTCTGTCTTTTGTTAAAGTGAATCGATCTTTAAGTATTTAATTTATTTTCTCATGTAATTTTGTTTTGTTGGAGTTTATTATGCAGTCTCATCCGGAAGCAAAAGGCATGCACAACAAAGTGATAGATAATTGGGATGATATTATTCTATTATGTGGTAGAGATAGAGTAACAGGTCATGGTTCAGAAATATTTGAAGAAGCCAGTCAAGCCATAGGTGAAGAAGAGGATTTTGAGGTTAATTCAGCTCCACCATGAAGGTCGAATGCACGAGTATGACCATCAAGCTCGTTAGATGCATTGGTTGAGAAGAGTAAGAAATCTAAAAAAGATTCTTTGATTGAAGTAGTTGGTTCAATTGCTAATACATTTCAAGAGTATCTAGCAAGCAAGAAGAATCAAGAAGAAAAACCAAGTGGTATTGAGATACATGAAGTGGTGTCTATGATTCCAGGACTTACTAGTGATCAAGTATTTAAGGCTATTCGTAAGTTGATGAATGGTAATTCAGAAGAATTCAAGTTATTAAAAGCCTTCTCGGATGAAGAAAAAAAGAAGGAATGGGTGGGTTCATTTTATCATTAATTCTTAGTTCTTCCGTTTTAGAAGTTAGAATCCATCTTAAAATTTTATGGACCTTTCATGTCTTCCTAATTTGTGTAGTTTTTATATATTTGTTATTTTGACGGTGACATTTATATATATTTCATATGAAAATATTATAATTTTAAAATCATGATTGTGCTCGGTATATGTTGTGATAAAAATGTGAATAAAAATATTTTTTCATATTAATTTTATTAATTATTAAATCTTAATGTAAATTTTAGAGTTTAAATTTTTTAAGATAAATAAAATATAGCCAAACAACGGATTTGAAATCAAAGGATTTGAAAATCCCTTTCCAAATCCATAGTACATCAAAACAAGGACATTTAAATGAATAGATTTGAAATCTAAGTAATTCTAAATCCATTCATTTTCAAATCCCTTGGATTTCAAATACCTCAATCCAAACACAACCTAAAACTGCAAATGTACACCCATTACCTATAACGCAGGAGGACCTGAACCTTGATGCCTTTTTCTTTCTCGTGATGACTCGACATTTTCGAGCTTGCCGTTTCGGATTCCGTCTACCTCAACGAGTGTGTGTGGTGTGTGAAAATGGAGAAGTGAATTAAACTTTGTTTGCACAAATCTCTATTTTAAAATATATTCAATTTATGATTTTAAATTAAAAGGCATGATGAAGAAGAATTAAACGGCAAAAAGAGAATAGAATCGAAGAACATGGATTTAATGATAATCGAAGGATTTTACAAGATAAGATGCTGATAAATATAATTTAATTTAAAATATAAAGGGGTGTGTATTTGATGATCTTAAGGGTAATATAGATTTTTTTAAATATACTATATATTAATAATTTAATAATAGGGTGTGTATTCAATAAAGGGGGTGTGCATTTAGTCCATGCCTAAATTTTATAATAAAAATATAATTTATTTTTATAAAAAAAAAATCACAAGAAAAAAATTCTAATATGAGAAATAATTTACCTCTATATTCCTTTTAAATATGATTAGGTATAATTTATGCGTAATTATTGTTGGCATTTCGAGGAAGAATTAAAAAAAATGATGACAAATAGAGATTTTGTATTTTCTATAAGGAATAAATGATAAAAATCCATTGATTATTGATTCAATTAACGAAAAAAGTTATTAGAGTATCCTTTTACATTAAAAATTAATTTGATAGGTATTACATTAAATAAATTTAAAATATATTTTATTAATAGGTGTTGAATTTAAAATTTAATTAAACTCAATAAATATAAATAGATAGTAGTTATTGAGCATAAGTTATAATCAAACTCAAAAAATATATATAAAGAATAATCATTAAGCTTGAAAATTTAAAAACACAATAAATATATATAAAGGGATATTAAAATATTGGGGCCCCTAAAATTTTGGGCCCATAGCAGGAGCCCACCCCAGGTCCGGGCCCTGGCTGTGAGATATGTCTAATTTCTCCTATTAGTGTTTCTTACCGTTCAACTCCTTCATGCAACTTTGAATGTATGTAGCTTTTGTGCTCAATCCACACACGTATATCACTGCTGTTGAGAACATCACTTTAGTTGAGGTACATTTATAATCTATATTGACTATACTCCATATCAATGCACATATTTATTATATTTTCTTCTGTCATAACTTATACTCCCTCCGTCCCACAAAGATTGCACCCCCAATTTCGACAAATAGATTAAGGAAGTGATAACTTTTAGGTGTAATGGATGTTGTGTAAATGGGGAGTAATGTTGTAGAATACTGGCTTCGGATTGCCTCCTAAAAGAAATAACAATAAACTAACAGTCTTAAATGATAATCTTCTAAGTTCAAAAAAAAAAAATCTTATAAAATATTGTAATTGCAATAGCCTTTTGAAAAAGTGAATGGAAAAAATTTAAAAATCATATTGGAGATTGCACCATCCGCATGTGCGTCACCCCAATGGTAAAAGGGGTTCCTGTTCACCCAAAAATAATTTAGAAAGGAAAATAGCCGGGAAAACAGCATTCTTTATAAAAAATAGCAGATTTTTCTGCTTTTATATATATATATATATATAAACTTTTAATAATATAAATTTTTAACAGTGTAATCCACAATTTACTCCAGAAAATCAATTATATAAAAATGTAAAATAGATCCAGTCCTGTTTCGTAAGATAGTAGTTTTGTAGTAATAATAATAATATGATAATAATGGAATGTTTTGAATTAGCTAACAGTCGTTAGATTTGTGTCTTTCTCATTTACCTCCAAATCTGTCCTTACTATTTTTAAATCTGTTAGTTCAATTTCTTTGTAAAGATTCGAAACTCGCTGCAGGATTCATCCCCTCCCCTCCTTTGATGTGTTTTCTTCTCTCGCCGTTCCATTGATTCAAGCTTCATCAATTTACAAGGTGAGAACTCAATCTCTGTGCCCTCCTCTTCTTTCATCCGATTATTGATTATGTAATCATCGGATTTGTTTTTTGTTTTTTGCGGAGATATGGTGCAAGTTTAAGATTTCCGCACAATTAATTGTCTTTTTCGATGCGCTGCTGTTATTCATATCGCCTTCTCGTTTTCTTCGTTGTTACATGCTCCGTATTGTTCATTACGCCTGATTTTCTTTTATTCCCCTTTATGTTGTTTGTTTATGTTCTTCAATTAGATGTAATTTAATATGTAGTAACTCGAAATTGCTTGCTGATTTGAATTGGAATTTCATAATATTTTGCTAACGGTTTTCTTGTCTCAGTGGTTTGATAAGACTTGGCGTTTCCTTGTGCTCGTGCTCCTTGAATTAACTGAAAGAATCACCTCTGCACGTTGCCATTACTTTGCTTGCTGTGCTTCAGTTCAACGATATTGAGGTAGATCCCACCCTGTCGATGAATCATGCCTCCCCCCATGGTTCTCTTGTGAACTATAAATCTTCTGCTTCCCCCTTTTTCCCCTTCCGTATTTGTTATTTCTTGCGGTTTAATATTTGGGTTTCAATTTTTTTATTTGATTTTGCTTGATTAAGATCTTTGTAAAGCATATTTTTTTGTAAAGTTGAAATTGTATGTGTTTCTTCAATGATATGTGGTTTTTTTTTTTCCTGTAGAAAGTTAGTGTTTATACTTAAATTGTATTTGTGAAATCATGAATCATTGAGTGTTAGGAAACTGGAAACTTGATCTTGTAACTGACGCACAACCTTGTGGTTAGGCTGCTTAAGCCTTGTCTCATTTTAGAATCTGCATGCCTTAAACGAACCTCAGGCTTTCCAATAACATTCTTAAACCTCATCTTTTTTATTCGGTCCTCCTGTTCAACATTTCTTCACCCTTAAACTTTTTGCAATATAATTATGCCACAAATCATTCACAACCATGATGGTGAATAAATCATGCATTCCTCAGAAAAAAATATGAGGTGCACTGTAAGATTTAAGGTACGGGTTATGAGCTGATTTATGGTATAAGATATGAGATACGAGAATGTAAAAAAACTTCAAATTATGCTATATGTGTGGAACTTATTGTATATCTATAATACAAACTGAACTTAGTACTCTATTTAAGTGGGTATAACATACATTAAAATTAAGCCCTTAGTAAACAATTGAATATGTAGTTGCAATGAGCTTAATTTTTCCGTTTGAGATGTATTTAATTGCTCTGCGTATTGTATGCACCATTTTGCATATGAAATGTGGACTTGTCAATGTGTGTGCATTTTTTGTTGTTGGTGGTTGATATTCATTTTAGAGTTTATTTGTCTAGATATGAGATTGATATATGTTGTTGCATATGTGTTGATGTAATAGTAAAAAATGTGGTATTTCATCATATATAAACAATTCTTCCTTTAGCTAAAAGAAGATTTTCTTGCAGTGACTTATCTTTATTAATGGGGGTGGTGGAAAACATTTGGAATGCGACGAAAGTGGCGGAGTCTCACAGTTCTGAGATCCCTTCATCTTCCCTCAGTGTCAATCACTCTCTCTCCCTTCACGAAATCAAGCCTCACATCGCGTGAGTATATATATGGTTTTTCTTATCATAAACATTGGTTGATGTTTTATGTTATTGTGTCCATTTGATTCAACTGCCTGTTTTAGTTTCCTTTTGAATTGGGTCTTTACTGCATTGCTTTTATTTATCTTTTTTTTTAAGGCATGTGTTACTCTAAATTCTAATATTTCTACCCTATGTTCCAGATATGTTGTTTGCTCATCTTGTCAATCAAACTGTTGTAAATTATGCTATTATTATACTTCCATATGTATTTGATTTACTCCTAGTTTAGTTAATATGTTACAGGCTTCTTTTGTTACATAATGAATAGGGGTCAAATATTGTTCTAGTTTATTTAATTTATAGGAATTTGTCCTATATAATGATATGCTGTGTTTAAAAATTGCATGGTTGTACTATCTGGTCAATATTTGTATCACTAGTGCTTCTGCGGCCCTTATGCTATGATGTGTTAATTCTTATGCCAGAAAGGACCAAAACTTCCATCTTTTATTTGGGCTTAATTTCCTCACCTGCCAGTTACTCTCTTCAAAATATTGTTCACTATCTGAAAACAACATTTCTGTACTAGCATTTTCTTTTGTATATTTGCTTTACTAAGCATTTTGTGAAACCAGAGTTAGATTTCTTTAGTATTATTTGTAATCATGTTGCTTCTATTTGGATAAAGTTTTTTACTATTTAATATTTTTCACAATTATTTTTGGCAGTGAGTTATTTAAACATCTATTCAAACAATGGAAAAATCTGGATGAGGCAGATATTTCCCTTGAAACGGTATCTGGTGGCATCACAAATCTGTGTGCGTTCGTCTTGTTATCTTTCTGTTGTAATGTTTGTTCTACTTGATGAAATGGAAGTCGCTTCTCCTAACAGTTCTAATAAGTTTTGACTGATGACTTATGTTATATTTTTATTTTTGTTTTGTGTAATACAGTGAATCATTTACCCAAAATCTTCTATTTTAACAGTACTCAAGGTATCTGTGAAGGAAAAAAATGGGGGAGTTGTTAGCACGACAGTTAGATTATAT
Organism: Pogostemon cablin; assembly: GCA_023678885.1. Classification (NCBI taxonomy): domain Eukaryota; kingdom Viridiplantae; phylum Streptophyta; class Magnoliopsida; order Lamiales; family Lamiaceae; genus Pogostemon; species Pogostemon cablin. Next base: position 23,156,834 of record CM042995.1, read on the forward strand.
GGACCCAATACTGAATATGTGATCAACCGTGAAAGAGAGCTGCAGGTACATAAATGTACCTGAATCATTCCCTTTCAATTAAAGAGATGTAGTCGATTCCCTTCTATATCCCTGATAAAGTTTCTTCATTAAATTTATTTAAAATACAGATACTCCATGATTATATGGAGCTGTAGAATATGATGAGATATATAAATTTTTTATCTACAAACCTGTTATGAGATGTTAGTTGCTTTTTATTGACTCTAAATATATTATGAATTCCGTATATTGTGTTTAGGCTATTCCATACCTCTCAGCTGCGGGATTTGGTGCCAAGTTGCTCGGAGTTTTTGGGAATGGAATGGTGCAATCATTTATTCATGCTCGAACACTTACTCCAACCGGTAAGTTGAGAATAGCCAATAATGAATTGACAACCTCCTTCACCATAATAAATCATCTGCATGACTGTTTTATAGTATCAACATTTTAGCGCATACATTGCCAATTTAAACTTGCACAGCACTAGCAGATTTGTTGTAATTGATAACATATTGATATTTCATTCCCTGTTAAAGGCTCCATGCTTTATTTCTAGACAATCTCCTTCTGAGCCACAACTTTTAATAATAATAATAATAATTATTTTTATAATTTTCCATTTTAATGCACAACTAAAAACAGTCTCAGATTTCTAGACTCATAATACTATATTATGACATCATCATCACACATGTCCCTCCATCTATATTTTATGATATATCAAATGCATGACCTTGTCCCATTACTGCAAATCTTATCATTGCAATCTATGCGATCATGGCCAATAACTGTCTAAGAGGGACCCTTTACTAAAGTTAATTGATTGTGAAAGGAAGAATTAATGTCAAATTTGTTGATACCGATTCTGAAATGATGCATTCTGGTGGAACTGATAAGATCTAATTTGCTTGCTTCAGCATTAACCATTTAACCTCTCTTGAAAAGAAAGGGGGAAGACTAAAAGCTTATGGTAATTTGACTTCATTGTTAAAATTAACAATAAATCATCTTCTACCTCTAGTATTGGAATTGTTCCTGCAAATTCTCCATGATGATTAAAGATTGCTGCTTAATGCTCAACTTATGTTCCAGTGATCAAGTTGAAAATTCTTGTTTGGTTTTTCTTTACAGATATGAGAAAACCAAAGCTTGTTGCAGAAATTGCGAAGCAGTTGCAAAAATTTCATGAGGTGGAAATTCCAGGTTCCAAGGAACCCCAACTATGGAATGACATCTTCAAGTTCTTTGCCAGAGGTGGTCTGTGATAATCTTATAAAATATCCTGTTTCTCTAAATTGTTGCTTAATTTTCATTGGCCGTCTGGCTGTACATTCATCTTTCAGTCTCATGTCTGATTTAAGTTACTATGATCTTGCATGTAGCATCGAGCCTTAAGTTTGATGATAGTGAGAAACAGAAGAAGTACGAGACACTTTCATTTGAAGAAATTAATAAAGAAATCACTCACCTCAAGGTGATCTTGTATTTTGTCTTGCTTATGATATGCATTTGACATTTTGCATATGAATATCATACAGACAGTTATCTTAAGCTAAGATCTTGGCGTTTTCTGTTCAATACAACAATTCAAAAGAATGACCATGTTCTTAACAGTATGAGACTTGAGTATTAGTAAAATACTTACTTCATGAGCTATTCCATGGTGGTGAAAGAGGAAGCTGTAGTCCCATTGTTGTCAAGATTTTTTATTAGGCAATAAAGAGTAGTAGTAGTATGTTCTTTTTTCTCATAAGGAGTTTCTTTTGCATCAAGAATTGATCAAGTGAGAAGAAGAAGAACAAATGGGACATAGAGGCCCTTTCTTGTTAGTGCGTAGATTTTGAATCTTTTCACTTGTAGCAAAATGCAAGAAAGCATCTTCTGTTAGAGTCAGAGAGAGCGTGGACATTTTATCATCTGTTGCATATAATGTTAATTTTGAATTATATTTTTGTAAAGATTTATTTATATTTCTAAACAGTACTTTATTGCTACAGGAAATGACAGATCTTTTCAATGCGCCGGTTGTATTTTGTCATAATGATCTGCTTTCTGGGAATTTGATGCTGAACGAGAGTGAAGGTAAATCACCATACTAAAGCAACTCTTCCACCCCAAAGCCCCGCCCCCCATTAATCTGTGTCGTTTATCTTTTGGAGTCTGTTTCTATGAATGCCACAGAATTGTACAGTGTGTGGGTGCAGAACTAAACCAGATGTAAGAAATAGAAGAATGATTTCATTCAATTTCGAGCATTTCTATACTAGTCATGGAATATATTTGGTTTATAAATATGATGATTTGAGATCTGAAATTGAATACAAAAGGAGCGGTTGCTTGTGTGGTTACCATTTGACAAGGATGAAAAACTTTTCAAGTAAATACTGTTTTCTTCAACAATTCCCCAACATTCTTTGCCCGTCTTTGGGGAGGATAGAACAATAGTACAGAAATCGAACTCCTTTTTTTTTTTTTTTGTGGAGAATATAACAATAAAACTGAAATAGATGCTCTTTGGAGAACAGAACAATAAAAGTATGTATCAGATATAAGTGTGCTTACCAGAAGCATCAACTAATGGCTTGGGATACAAACTTCTTCAAGGGTTAAATTAGGTTCCCTCTATTCATTCATGTGTATTGACATTATCTAAATATCTCCTGAACTTCCATGAACACTTGAATAATCTTCAGATAAGCTTTACTTCATCGACTTTGAGTATGGATCATACAATTACAGAGGTTTCGACATTGGGAATCACTTCAATGAATATGCTGGCTATGATTGTGATTACAACTTGTATGCCTTCTTTGTCCCTTAATTTTTCTCTTATGAGTTGCATTTTACTCCAAGACTGATGACTAGATTAATAGTTCTGTTCTGGACCTGCTGCTGCCTCAGGTACCCAAGTAAAGATGAACAGTATCACTTCTTCAGGTACTATATAAGACCCGATAAAGCAGACGAGGTACGTGATTGATCCATCACATGTCAAATAAAACATCTAAGAATATATTCTATAGACGAGATCATACATGATCTTCATCTCCATGTAAGTAACCTGAAGACTATGCCAGGTATCTGATAAGGAACTCGAAGCTCTTTACGAGGAAGCAAATACGTATATGCTAGCTTCACACTTATACTGGGCATTATGGGCTTTAATCCTGGTATGCTTGATAGTCCTCAAGTATTGCTTGTTTACTCAAAATAGAATTTCATAACCCTGTATATGACAGGCAAAAATGTCTCCCATTGATTTCGATTATCTCGGTTACTTCTTCCTGCGCTATGACGAGTACAAGAAGCGGAAGGACAATTGCTTCTCGTCGGCACAATCTTATCTCTCAAGATCCATGACTGTTTAGTCATGGAGGAATCAACCAAACATTGTTGTACTCCTTCTCTCATATATAATTTTTGTTCTTTATAGTGTTGTATCAAATTGAAAAAAGAAAAAAAAATCAATTCATTTAATTAGTGACTTGTTTTCCCTCAATAGCATTGGATTAGTTCGTTGATCTTCATTGAGATTATTTTATATTTGATTTATTTCATTGCAGCAATTTCACTCTGTAGTGAATTTAGGGGAGATTTATCAGTAATGTAACAGATTTTGTAAATAGTTGCTATTGTTTATTGGGAATGGTTCAAATTTCTCTCTGCATCCATTTTTCTTTTTTAAATTTCACAAAACATCAAATTGTAATCATGTAATATTACACTCTTGTCGTTCGTTGTCTATGTCATTTAAATAATTTAATCTTTATCCCAACAATCAATGTTAATTTTAAATTTTGAAGGGTATGACTATAATCCATAATTATTAATTTTTATTAAAAAGTGGGGGGGGGGGGGGGGGGGGGGGGGGGGGGTAAAACTACTAATCATAATTTTTGGAAGCTCAGCTACACTTGGATATTTCTTCCGCAGTAGCTTGCATCATTCCTTTTTATATTTCTTCCTGCATTAGCTTGCATCATTCCTTTGTAAATACAAAGATTACAAATAGTGCAAGATAGTGCGAAACTATTTTTTTAAAAAAAAATCTCATTATAAGACCGTCAAACACAATTATCACACATATATTATAGGTTAATTGTTCCTACGAACTTTGAACTTAACGTGCAAAGATATTAATTGGGCAATAAGACATTAATCTTATTCTCTCTTGTCTTAATTTCAAATGAATTGACCCATATTAGCACGTTTAACATCCTAACGCCCATAAATATCAACAACAGTTTCAGCTTTATAAAGTAATAATAAAACCTTATAAAAATGATAATCAAACCAAAATTAAAAATAGATACATTTTAATTTTGATTATTAGTAATGTTTGACGTATTTTATTTTGGCAGACAAGTTTAACCATCTAGTTGGTGTGGATGTAGAATATCTTTAGTTCAATCCTATAAGGTTCGGTTTCTTAGAAAGCATTAGAACTATCCGATCACCGATTGAGAAATACAACGGTTATTTAAATGGTTTTGGCCCATGGGCTATCAAATGGGCCATAGGACAACAATATGGGCCCATCCTAACAAATGGTATGTTTATTATCTTGTACACTACATTAATTATAACAAATTTATTATGGGTGCGGCTACTTGCATCCCATTTTTTTTATATGTAGTCCATTAATTAAATAAACCTCATAAAATGTAAAAGAAAACAGATTTTTACTTAAACCCCATTTTTTTTATATGTACTCCATTAATTAAATAAACCCTATAAAATGTAAAAGAAAACAGATTTTTACTTAAAATACCCTATTATTAGACAATTTTACCCTTTGTTAAAAGCGATCTCCTCACCATCTTCATTTAAACGACATCTTCTTCATTTAAACAACTGGCATATCTCTGCAGATATACTCTACTTGGTTTGTCATACAGGTGCACTTTCTTCTTGATAGTATCCGAGTTTTTTGTATTTTTCCTGGAACTTTGCAAAACGTGCATTACCAATGGGCGATCTTTGCACTCCATAAATCACAGCTTCTAACGGCTGAAATTATTGAATCACAAATGACAGAATTTCTTAAGAAAAATGTTTTGTTTTATATAAATTTGAAGTGTGTATTTTTTAACAAAGAATATAGGATTCGCTTATGAAATTTGTTTTCCAAAAAATTGGATTTGACTTCACCTACAATTTTCTTAAAATTGTTCTCCGGATTCAATTTTTGTAAAAGAGAGTACCATAATTCTATTTCTCACTCTTGTTGGCATGTATTAAAACCTTTGAGTTTAGACTCGGATTCAAAGGCACCTTTTACATTCCAAATTTTGTTTCCACACAAGTTCAATGATATTAGAGTTAAGGGAATAAAGCAAAAAAGAAGTGGCGAATGAGATCTGAATTGGAGTTTAGACTCTGATAAAATTAAGAAGTGATAAATAATATGTAGGTTAATTTAAGGATATTTTAGTCCTTTTATCTTTAAATATCTAAGTCTAAAATTTTATGGGGGGTGTAAATAGCCACACCCATTTCTTATACTCCCTCCGTCCCAACTTCAACTTCATACTTTCCGTTTTGGTCCGTCCCAAATTTAACTTCACACTTCCATAAAAGGAAAAAGCAACAAACTAATATCCCTCTAACATACTTTAATTTCAAATTTGCCATCACATTTTTAACACACATAACATACTTTATCATTTATTTATTACCTAAAAATACCATACTACCCTCAAAAGTAAGTCAAAAAGTGACTTTTCTTAAACTCTGTATCTACAGTAAATGTGAACTTGAATTTGGGACGGAGGGAGTATATCATTTTTATTTTTTATTTTTTAAAGAAATTTCATAGAACTTGCCTATGCTTTGTAATAGATTCAATAGAAATTGGGTGGAAGTACCTACTAGGCCAGTTTATCATTGAATGCCCTTCTTTTTTTAACAAGCTTCTTTATGGTTGTATCAATTTTTAATTTTATTTAAAATAAATCATTTCATATATTTAGTGACTTATTTTTCCCTCATAGCATTGGACTAGTTCGTTATCTTTCATTAAAAATAATAATAATAAGAGAAGAAGAAAACGCACAAATTCCATTAGAATAATGGTATAGTATTTGATCAATCTCATTGCAGCAATTCCACTTTGTAGTGAATTTACGGGAGATTTATAAATGTAAAATTACACATTATTTTATGGGGTCAAAATCATTGCCAACAAATAAATAATTAGTAATCTTTTATATCCAAATTAATGATGACGAAGGAAATGAACATAATGATGAAGGAAATGAACATCATGATGATGAAAATGAACATCAGGATGAAAAAAATATGCATCATTGTTGAGAGTGAAAATCAGCGTGTTTTAGTGCCATTTAACAATTTTTTTATGGGAATTGTTGTTATATATTAGCACCAAGTTTCTTATATTCAATATATGTGAGAAAAAATTGTGTTTGAGGTGTTTTATTGTGTGTTTAGGTGAAAAATTGATCAAAAGTGTAAAGTTAGAGGAATGCTAAAAAACGCACGTTAAACTTGCATAATTTTTCTGTGTTCGTGTGGAGCTCATAACTGATGGTGTGATACATGGTTTGAAAGCCACGGAAGAGAGGATAGTTTTGGCGTAAGAATCACTCAAATCGAATTTCGAACGAGGAAGTTATGCTCAAAATCGTGAGATCGCGCAGCTGCCGGTGAGAATTTCCAAAATTTTTCGAAAATTAGCCCATCTTTCCTATTTCTTGGAGCACAATTAATCTCCTTATCACATGATCCTCAATGATTCACCTATATCTTTTCTTACTTATTTTATTCCCTTCTCACACCTATATACTCCTCCTCAATGATTTACCCATATATTTTCTTTACTTATTTTATTCCATTCTCACACCTATATATTCCCTCTGTCCGTTTTCAAGAGTATCTTTTTTTTTATTTTGGGCGTTCGCCCCCAAGGGTCTCATTTACTTTTTTATCCACACACACCCACTAATATAACTAAAAAATGAGACACACACCTCCACTAATACAACTATCCACTACAAATTAAATAACAATACTCCTTAATCTCCGTGCCCAAAAGCAAATGGCACCATTGAATCTGGACAGAGGGAGTGTTTTACATCATCATTCATGTGAGGAGGACACAATCATCCCACACCCCACAAGGGGAATCACCCCGACACCATCTACCATCCTCCATCGAATAGGATTCAATAGAGTATTCGCCTAATTGATCAGGAGACAGGAATTCTGGAGAGGGCAGAATTGAAGACAGAGAACTTACGGAATAAGTTTTTTCTTTCTTTACTTTATTATTTTTAGATTTTAAACTCATGGGTAAGTCTCCTTCCATAGACATGATTGTTGCTTCTAACACCATGAGCTAAGTATCTTTTAGCAGAGTTAGGGTTTTTGGAGGTTTAATTCATGTTTGATTTATAACCTAGATATTTGATTTATTATTTTAGACCTTTATAACCTAGATATCAGACGGTAATGTAATACTTTGAAACAAGGCTTGTTACGTAAAGGTACACTCAGAAAGAAGGGTGAGTTCGAGTATGAGAAAACCTTTTCGTCGGTAGCTAAACTTAATCTAAGGAATGCTATGCACAAGATCGGATATCTATTTTGCCGATGGCATGGTCAGTGGGTATCAAAGTAAACCAAAACAAGAATGATTGAACTGTGGTAAGACATATATTTATGTATCTGAAATAGACTAGAAATTATATGTGGGCTTACCAGACAAATTCATTACTTCATGTGGGTTACATAGATTTGGATTTTCTAATTGGATATGGACGACAGTAAATCCACCTCAAGGTTATGTGTTTATTTTGAGAAGTTGAACCATAATATGGAGGAGTGTTATATAGAAATATATTTCAGATTCTACCATGGTAAAATAATAATATTGGAGCCTTGTAGCAGCCAAAGTATCTATATGGTTCTAGAAACTTTGTAATGGACTTAGATGTGATTCTGAGTTTGCCCAAGGTTATCACAATTAATTGTGATAATAATGGTGCAGTTGCAAACTTGAAGAAATCACGAGTCCATAAGGCAATTAAACACATTAAGAGCAAGTACCACACCTGTTACGAGAAATCATATGATGAGGGGAAGGTTGTTGTCACCAAGATTACATTGGATGATAATCTAGTAAATCCTTTTACAAAGACCTTAAGGTGAAAGCTTTTAATGGTCATATAGTGGGAGTGGGAATCAGATGTATGGTAGAAGACATGACAGCATAGTCTTTTAGTATAAGTGGGAGATTGTTGGATTGTATACTAAAAGCCTAGCTTTAGTATGAACAATGTTTTGACAATATTTGAAATGAGAATCATTGATCAAATGATTGCATTTTATAATTTATTTATATGTCGATGTAATAGCCCATTTACTTTATACTGTAGATAATATGGTGTGCGGCGTCCCATGGAAGATCATATTATCGGTTTTCTTATAAAGTATAAACAGATGCTCACAACCGAATAGATGGGAATAATCTATCGGAATGGTTGTAGTGTGATTTGGTATTAGTTTGTCTTGACTATAAAATCATATTAGTATACTTTGTGTGTATTGAGTAGGACCGCTTGAGATCGTTCAACTTATACTGATTATATAGAAGAACTTGATCTCAATTATTATGGATGTTTGTGCTCTTAATCCCTATACAATAACCTCGAAACGTAAGCCAGTATATATCTCTTTGATTCATCAATGGGTGAGATTTAAATACTAAATCAACAAGCTCGGTGAGTTGGGAAATAGTGTTGTCTCTATGGTGTGCTGTTGATTGTAAAAGGAATCCATGTCCTATTAAATAAGTTGATGATGTCCCCTTGAGGAGCTTATAAGGATTATCATGTAAACCCTGCATATGAATTTATTCCGGCATGATAACAAGGTTGATTGATACTACTCTCGGATGAGATATTAATTAATGGAGTTTTCAGTAACTTAATTAATTAATGGGCATTGTATATCTTAAACATGTGAAGACTAACAGACTCATAACAAGAAGAAGCCCATAACATAATTATGGGATTAGAGAGGCAATGCAGTAATAATATTTTAGTTGAATATATTATTATTATTGGACTTAAGTATAAGTTTTAGGCTAAACTTGGATACTTAAACCCAATGGAGGCCCGGCTCTAATTTCTTCTTCTGGTCCTTGTTGTAGCCCATATATAAGTCATCTCAACTGTCCTAAATCTATTCTCTGTGCCTAATACATGTGAGATAGAGGGAGAGAACAGTAGATTGAGAGAATCTTGAAGATCGTCGCCCACACGACGTTAAGATCGGACTTGGGAATACAACAGAAGATCACGAGATCGTTTACTGCTGCTGTTTAATCTCTATGCACGCTCAACTTCCACAATTTTCTGTATTTGTATGGAACTCAAAACTTATGATGTGATACACGGTTGGAAAGCCACGGAAGAGAGGATCATTTTGGTACAAAAAATCACTCAAATCGGAGTTTGGGTGAGGAAGTTATGCTCAAATTCATGAGATCGCGCTGCTGCCCGGCGAGAATCTTCTCTTCTTCAATATACCTTGGTGAAAGGTAATGCATATTTATATTCTTACTTCCGCTGATATAGAATTATATGGAACCCTAACGGTTCACGTTAACCAAACGATCGAACGCCAATACAAAGTAGTTTGGCATTCGTATTTGATCCTCTTATAAGTGTATGCTTGAATGTAAATTATAGGTTTAAGGAATCAAGCATGACATGTTTAAACTGGATGGTCTTAATATTATTGATCGATACTTTCCTTATATATAGAGCAAGTGTACTCTATCGTTGTGTAGTGCCGGTGACCAAGTAATAAAATATTGAATCCAAGGAAAAAGGTAGTGTACCCGTATTCAATAGATGTCCACTCTAGAAGGACTAAATCGATAATAAAGATTGGGTTATATGATAAAATAACCAACTAATAAAATCAATTGAAATAGATTAACAAACAAGTAAACAAATAATATGGAACAGATGTAGGTAGATCAATCTAAGAAGCAAGTAAGCCGAGCAACATCATGGAGAAAGGGAATCTAGACTCAGTACATACACATGCATTTATGAACATCAATTTTATGATATTAAAGGCTCTCACTTAATATCACTAAAAGCTCCTTCATAAGACATAATTATATGTAGACCACTTAGCACCTAAACAATCTCGAAATAGCATCTAAGAGAGTTTCTCTATGCTTCTCATTCTTTAATAAGGTACTAGAGTCCTATAAAAAAGTCCTATCACGTAATTTAAGCCCGTTCACATGCAACTCTTCATACACATATGTCCCATCATGAGGCTCTAAACATGCCTTGGTTTTCATAAAGTCATTTCATGCTTATAGTATAAACAATTAATGCAACAACATGATTTAATTAACAATTCATCACATGTACACAATTTCACACTCTATCGACATGCAATGAATAATCAACCATACATATTATCATATAAATTAAGAGAAAAACATTCATGATAGAAAATATTCATAATTAATCAATTCATCAAACATACGGTGTGCAAGTCTAAAAATCCTTAATCAATCATATTGCTAGCCTTACTAGATGCCTGCTAGCCTATTATAACTATAGCAAATTCTATACAAATCAAAACTTGCTCCACATGAGATATCAAAAGAGAAAAATAACGAAATAGAAGATGATTGACTTCCCTTGAATGGTTGATCTTCTCCTCCCCTATCATGCCAAAATCTTCCACAACTTGAGAGCTTCTTCTTAGATTGGTGATAAATGGTGTATTTATGGGAAGATGTGGTGAAAATCAAAGGAAATTGATGGTGGAAAGGGTAGAAATGAGATACGATGGAATGGAGTGAAAGTATGTGAGAATTATGGTGTTAATTAATAGGTGTAACGGCCTCCAGATTAAATTCTCATGGGACCGCCATTGAATGTCAATAATTTTGAGATCAAGACGGGGTTGATCAATATAGTGCAAGCAAATCAATTTGGAGGTGGAGCAATGGAAGATCCAAATGCTCACTTATCTCAAGTCACGGAGTTAGCTAATGCCATCAAGATCAACAGAGTGAGTGACGATATTGTCAAGATGAAGCTCTTTTCCTTTTCATTAAAGGATAGAGCTAAGGCTTGGTTTCATACTATACCTTTGGGATCTTATAATACATGGAGAGAGTTGGCTCAAAGGTTCCTAAGCAAGTATTTCCCACCATCAAAGATGTTGCATCTCAAAGGACAAATATTACAGTTTAAGCAAATGTCTCTTAAAACTTTTAGTGAGGCTTGGGACCGGTTCAAAAAAATACTAAGGAAGTGTCCACAACATGGATTTTCCGAAGATCAACAAGTAAGATTTTTCTATGCCGGTTTGAATAAAAGTGAAAGGATGCTTGTTGATGCTTCAGCGGGAGGTTCTATATTGGGGCAAACTCCGGAAAGAGCTAATGCTATATGTGAAGAGATTACTTTGAATACGAGTCAATGGCCTATGGATAGAGTTGTGGGCATGTATGAAAGGGAGAGAATAGCTAAGATGGAAGAAGTGTGCTTACAACAAGTGAAAAAAGTGGAGGTACCAAAGGAGGATGTGACCGATAAGGCAATCACGGAGATACTTAAGAGAATGAATGCTAATTTGCAAGTGTCTCCGGATTCTTTGTCCAAGTCTATGGTGAACCAACAAGTGCTTGCGAATCCTCAACAAGGTGTGCCGTTATCTTTGATGAATCAACAAGTGTTTTCTAATCTTCAACAAGGCACACTACACCAAAAAAGCTGATCAACATCGCCAAATAAACATCGGTTCTTTATTAAATGTGATGTCTTTTGGTCAAAAACCTATGTCTTTTCTAAAACCGATGTCTATTAGCATAAAAGTACGCTGATACACATCGGTTTTTATTGAAAATGCGCTGATAGACATCGATTTTTCATAACCGATGTCTTTTCAGCGATGCTAATTCTCAATTCTTAAAAAGGACGCTGATAGACATCGATTTGAAGAACCGATGTCTTTATATCTGATGTCAATACTTGGTTAGACATCAGTTATGAGTACTGATGTCTTTTGTATGATGTCAATGAAATGATAGACATCGATTTTATAACCAATGTCTTTAATGTGATCTATTATTATTACTTTGATTTTTTCTATTTTCTATCTCACATATAATTTTTAATTTAATTAATTTTAATTTGTTTTCAATTTATTATGAATTGTGTTCCAACTTAATTTAGTATTATTTTATTTATTTACAATCTTATAATTTTTTTTAAATTTTTTATTTTTCAAATCTAAGATATTTATATTTCTCCTATTAATTCTCATTAAAATTTATAATTATAAAGTTAATAATAATTTAATAATAATAACAAATACTCTCTCCGTCCCATAGAAGTTGACACACTTTTCTTTTTGGTTTGTCCCACTAAAGTTGACACATTTCCTTTTTAATACATGGGACCACAAAAAAAAATTAATCTATTCTCATGGGCCCCACACATCACATTTAATACAACTACCCACTACACATTAAATATTATTTCTCTCCCTTCACTTTACTTCACTTTACATTAAATTATTATACTCCTTAATATCCGTACCTAAAAAAATTATACCAACGTCTCCGGACTGAGGGAGTAACAAATAAATGAAATTAAGATTTTTTATAAAATAAAAAACTTAAAATCCCGATACATCTCCTCTGAAATGAATTGGTTTCTAACCCTAAGTCCCAAATCTCACCTCTTTCTCCAACTTCAATTTCTCTTCACGGCTCAATTTTACCCCATCGGACTTCAATTTCTTCCTCTCTTTTCTGGTAATTTTACATGTCACACTCCCTCTCTTTTTCCCTCTCCCTCTTCGGCTCTCCCTTCCACTCCTCTCTGGATCGGAATTTTATATCTACCTCTTCTACCTCTCATATTCAACAGCTGCCTCTCTGCCGCCGATTCCGCATTCCGCCGCATCTCTCTCATCACTTTTCCCCCCTTCCACGTTACCAACTCTATTTGTTTCTCCACCCACTTCTTCCTCTCCAATTATCGCACATCCGAACCTTCTAGAAGCCGATAAAGAATCTCAACCAAATCCTTGAAGCAGCGGAACTCAGCGAAGGCAGCGACGTTTCCGGCAAGAGTTTGAGGGTGGTTGTGGTGCAGCCATAGAGCGGTGGTGTAGAACCCTTCTTTATCAGATTTGCCAATCCCTCT